>VXAU01001197.1:378397-440747 GCA_013399695.1 Formicarius rufipectus | reverse complement strand
TTTTTTTTTTTTTTATCTTTTTGGGTGTTGCAAGCAGAAAATGAGACTTCTGGTGGGAAGTGGGTATTATGCAAGCTGGTCAGGAGGGCCATGCTGGCTAACAGCGCAGCAGCACCCATGAATGTTGTGGGGTTTGGAATGGTTGGTTTAAAGCAGAATTGTCAGAAGCCACCTGTGGCACATAAATACGTGGAAGGGAGAGTGTGTGCAGATTCAGACAGGCAAATTGGTCTCGGTGTAATTGATTGATGTATCCTATTGCATTTCCCAATCTGCTAGATTAGTTGCTCTGTAGACACTTGTACAAAGTTCTGAGTGCTGCCTGCCGGAGTTGTGGAAGTTGAATTGAAGGCTCTTACTGTTCTTTGCAGAACTTGTGTATTATTTGTACCTCTTGTTTAAGTGGCAGGTAGGGGAGAGTTGATGTATTCTCAAATTTTAATGAAAATTTATGATTTATGCAAATTACAATTTATTTAGGATTCCCTGTAAAAATTTTACTTTTCCATGGTGTCAGGGATGTGCAAAGCATTGTTGCACTGATACTTTCCTCCATGAATCCCAGTGCAGTGACTTGGAGTAAGGCTCAAGGAAGCAGTTTTTAACTTTCTACTTCACGCCTTCAAACTCATTGCTACAGATGGCAGATGCCAGCCTTATTTTTAGCTATTTGAGAACAAAACAGAAAAATCTTAGTGACTGCCCATGGTTTGTCATCATGGCTGATCTCCATTAAATTGAACATAGGGATTGGCAGAGAAGCAAAACCAGCAGGAAAGCTGCTTCTGTTTGTTTTTAAAAAAGCCTGTCTAAAGCACTAAAATAATACTGTAAAAATATTCACTACTATGTACAGAGACCCCTGGGAGGAGAAATACTTGCTGAACAGTTTATCCTGTTTGGGATAAGGAAATTGAGGTCTAAATTGGTGAAATAAGATCCCTGGAAGTCAGTTGAAGAGGAGAGATTAAAATGCAAATAAGGTCCTGGCCTGTACTCAGGCCATTAGACAGTGTGTACGTGTTCAAGATTGGGAGGAGAATGCATATTTTGGTGGCTTGCTTTACTGAAAATGTTAAGGTGGGCTCTTAAAGCAAGAGCATCTTGGTTTTTGTTTGTTTGGTTGGTTTTTTCTTCTTCTTCCCATTCAGGAGTGACCTGTTTTGTTGTGCAATTGCCCTGATAACTTGAAAAAAAAAAAAGTCAGTGGCCATGCCTAAAATTCCCCTCCTTTCCTAGTTACTGTGTGTGGCACATTTTAAGGGAGGGTGATCTGTGGCTGTGTTTTAGGAGAGCCATGGCTGTGCATAATGTTTACTCAAGAGCTTTGGTGCAAGATGTACTTAGAAGTGTGTGTTGATACACTGTTTTAATGTCAAGCTTTGATAACTTTGCCTGTGTTGCGTCTGCTAAAACGTTGCCCTTGTGATTTAGCATTACTTCCCAACCAGTGTCCCATTCTAAACAGTTGGAGTTTAAAACTTATGTGTTCTACATACTCAGAGAACTGTACATCTAGCTCAGTAATTACTGTCAGCTTTTTAGTTTGGGCCTCTCACTCTGAATGAAGCTAGACTTGCTGTCCCTTTCCACACACAATTTAAGAGCATGGGAACTGTAGGACCAAAATAAACCATGACCCAACTGGTCAGGCCTGCATTTCCCTTTGGTGCTGGAAAAGCTCAACTTTGCAATTCTGTCTTGTTCTCACAGAAGAACTAGCCAATTCTTTCTTTATTCCCAGATCCCATATTTGGCTGTGAGTGTTGCTGTATACATCAGAAGAGGCCAAAGAAAATGTTAATGTCTTGCTATCTGTGTAATACTGTTGTCTTGGTGAGGAGTATTATTGGCCACTTGTAGCTACTGAGCCCTGAGGATCATGTGTTGTGGGTTAGTTTTGTTTTTTTCAGCTTCTTTTGGAATACAAATTTACTTGTGTTCATTCATGAAATTATCACAGTCATTCACTAAAGCCTGTGTGCTTTAACCTCCTGCAGCAGTTAGTTGCACAAGGTAATTACATTGTTATAAGGTAATATTATTTTATTACTCCAGCAGTTGTGACTTTGTTCTTGTACTCACCAGCGGTTCATTAAAAGCACTGAATGTATATATCTTCTTTCCTCCAATTCATGAAGACTTGAACTCACCTGTGTTCTGCAGAGGACTGTATTGCCTGCATACCTCTGGAAATTTCCTCCTTGCACCTCCTAAAGTAAGGTCTTTGAGGCGACTTTAAAGGAATATATAGGATTTGGGTTGGAAATCCCTCTCTGTTTTTAAAAATTGCTCTTTTAGTCTCATGGATGATTTGATCGTTCTAGAGTATTAAGAACTTAAATCTATGTCCTATCCTTAGGCACATCTGCAAAATGAGCTGACTGAGCTTACTGCACTTTAACCTCAAGAGGCTTTTCCTGGAAAACTTTTCTTTCCTCTCTCCCATTTTTGTCTGTGTGTATTTGAAGTACTGCAGCAGCTACAAATGGCAGGCACTGCCTTCACCTTGACTTTAGCTAGAACTCTTACTTCCCCCACTTACCTGTCTCCTTACCTCTAGCCTTCCTTGCTGAAGATGCCTGAAATGAGTATTCAGTGTATATGCAGTTTGTGGGTTCTTGCCTTTTTCTTGCTACTTTCACCATTCTGTTTTGGCTTGTGTGTAGAATACTGATAGGTGGAGTCTCTTCAGCAAGTGCTGTGTTGTATCAGAAAAGCCTACACTGACTTGGTCTTGATGGGTTTTGTTATTACAGAGATGGTTCTTGGTTCTTAGTCACTGAGTGAAAATTAGTCTTGCTGGTGCATCACCTGACAGCGGTGATTCACCACCCAGCTCTCGTCCTGTTTGATGGAGTCTGAGCTGCATTTCAGGGACTTCTGTCTCTCTCTCTCTCTCTCACACACACAAATCTCCCTCTTAATGCATTGCTCTGTATGGCATGAGGACTTGGAAAATATGCTGACTTGGAGACCTCCCTAACTGGTTTTGCCTCAGCTCTGGGCCAGGTGGCGGATGTGTGCTTTTGGAGCCAGCCTGAGTTGAAAGGTTGTGTTGACTTAGCACTGGGGCAGTCCTCTGCAAGCCAAATATTTAGCTTTCCATCTGATAACCTGTTGGTTGTTTCCTCCCTCACAACAACCAAATGCTTACTTTATTCCCAGACCAAGCTGCTTCCACAGAAGTTTTGCAGCTTCTTGGCTTCTGGCGTGGCAGATGTGAGGGTGCTGACAGAGTGGCCTTATGGCCAAGGCTTGGGTGCAGCCATCACCACTCCTAGGCTCTCTTGGCATATTTTTCCTTTCTGACAGTGGGTGAATTGGCTACCAGCTTTATGTTTCAGTTTTTCCAAATGTCAAAATGGGTGGGTTTTTTTTGTTTTGTTTAAAATTATTTTTAAATTTAAATAAATAAAAGGCTCACACTAAAAGGAAGTAAAAATAACGTAACCAGGACTCTCAGTGTTCAAAGTTCAAAAGAAAACTTGTCTATTAAGGTGGATTCTTTTATAGTTTGCAAAGACATTAGGATTGCTGGACAAATACAAGTTTGGGGTTAGGTTGACCAGCTACAGCGACTTGAATTGAGGGTATTAGTAACTGGGAGACCTTTTTGCATTGCTTGTTTCAGTTTCGGAAACAGACTGTGCTTTGTGTCGGTGCTCTGCAGCCGTGTCATGGGGTCGGCCTGCTGCACTTCCCTGTGAGGGAACACTGCACAAGTGGCAGGTGTGTTTCCATAAAGCACGGACACCCTGAATGGAAAGCCTTTCTGGGAGCTTCTGTGTTGCAGAGGAGGAGGCAGGCAGAACTCCCTTGCTCACCACACAGGCAATGTGTTGCTTCACCCCCAGATGTCACACGCTGACTCAGCAGCAAGAAAGCTGCTTTAGTCGAGATGGAGACTTTTCATGAGAGACCTCTGGTCTTCTCAAGCCATATTGCTGCAAGTGAGGGTGGTCACATTTCCCATTCTGCCCATGGGAGTATCTGGTTGTAGGTCTTGTGGAGTGAGAAGAGCCTCTTCAGTGTTTTTCAGCCTCTGAGAGTTCTCGTGCTTTGGTGTAGTGAGCTTCCCAAGAGGACTGGAGGCTCAGAGTTTTCTCCATTTAAAAAATGTTAACGCCATCAAAATAACTGGCTGAGCATTGTGGTGTTTCCACCGAAGAGATGGGGAACCAGGCAGACTTTCCATTCTGATGAGTCACTGACTCTCTCCTGATTTGCCTCTTGCAAGAGCTGTTTGGGCAGCTGCTAATGCAGGAGTATGATTCTGAGTGATGGTCCCTAGGGAGCAGGACACGGCTGCATGCTGCTTCACCTGAACTGGTGGATAATTCATCTGCCTAGCTCTTTATCAGTAAAGCCTTGCACCCACCTGTGGTTCTTGCCAGCCTTGATCCTGTCTCATAGGATAGCTGGGAAGCTGATGGGCAGGAGGGGTGTTAGTGCAGAGAACCAAAGTGACCAAATGGTCCTTTTCTGTGGTCCTAAAAGGTAGAATTGGAAATCAGGAAGTTTGATGCTTTGTTTCTGGATCTTCTTATACTAGGTCACATATGAATGTTTAGTCTCTGTCATGAAGAAAGAGCATGATCTGTTCTGGGACCCAAGAGCTGTCCATACCCATACCCATTCTCTATGCATAGGCAGGACCACTGTCTGCTGTTCTGTAGGTGGTCCCCAGATCCTGCTTGTGTGTTTTTTGATGCCCACATCTGCCTGAGAGAGGACATCTTGGAAGACAGGTAGTTTCGGTTCTGAGGATTTGAGGATGAAGGGGACTACAAGTATGTGACTAATTTTTTGAGGGAAATTGTTGGTGAACTGGAAAAAACAATGTGAAATCACATTAATGGACTAAAGAGCGTTGTCAGGAAAAGCTTTTATCTTTCATTACTCACTTTTTCTGCATGACTCTGTATAAAATAAGATCACTGATGGGGTGGGAGCTGCAAACAGAGAAGGGAGCCTGTAGACTCTTCATTAATACTTAATGTGATTTGGATGCACACAGGAGTCTTATCTGTTGAAATAAACGGTTGTGGACACTTTTTTTGTTGTTCACGTATTTTTCAAAGTATAATCGTGCCTTTGTTTATTAATTGAAAGGTATGAAAAGGCTTTTCTCCATGTCTCTTCTCAAAAGGGAGAGCTGTTGATTGGTTCAAGGCCAAAAAAAGCAGACTTAGAGTCGAACTGATCTGTAATCTCACTGCTTTGTTTAGCTTTATCTGTGGAACTTCAGTTTTGTGTGGCTAGTTTTATGAAACAGAAGCAAAGAAAAAGGAGTAGTTCTTAGGCAGATTTTGCTCTAACAGACGCCTACCTAATTTGATCTAACTCCAGTGAAGTAAATGTTATTTAAAGCTTGGCTTGAGGAACTGCCCAGTCTATATGTTCATGGATCACTGTGAAAGGGCTTATTCAAGTGCATTTAAAATATGTGTGCTGATGTTAAGGATGGCTGCTTTCCACAGGCAGTCCTTTTTTACTGGTAGAAGTCCTACATTTTACTGGTTTGCAAAACCAGGGGGTGAAAGTGCAATTCCTCGGTGTCCAAGTGTCTGTATTGGTGAGTGTGTGAGGCATACTAATGGGATGATACTAATGAGACCTGTTAAATTATTTACATTAATTATTGAATGTGGGATAAAATGCCTTCCACTGTTAATAGCACTAATTAGACCACCAACATATTGCATCCATTATCATAAATATCCTGTAGGTTGAATCAGACCAGTTGTTTTAGCTTTTACAGTCCCCGTAGTAGTTAAATTTGGCTTAAAATGGCTTTTAAACCCTCTTCCTTTTTGGAGTTTTTTCCACATTTTTTTATCCTTCATTTCAGCTGCTTATCAAAAGTCTGGATGTCTTAAGTGAATTCTGAGTTGTTTGTTGATGCCCCTGCTCATTTTATATATGCAGAATTTTCTTCTGTTTATATTTAATTCCAGAAATATAATTATTTCCAAATAAAACTCCAAAACATTCTAGAGAAAATTGAAAGCTTTAACTAGAAAGGAAAGCTTCAATTCTCTGTTGTATTGTCATTGGAATTATAGTGAGCATTTTAAAGTCTGCCAAAACACATTGTTTTCCTCCAAACCCAAATTATCCAATATTTGCTCTCCTTTCATGCATTTTCACATCTCCTTTTCCATTTGTTTTTTTCTTCCTCTCTCCAGAATCTCTGTTGTTTGCTGTGGTTTTGCTGTTTTGTTTGGGGATTTATTTTTTTTTGTTGCAAGTGATCTTCATGTGGGTATGTGGAAAGCAGTCATCTTTTGAAACAACTTGGATTTTGGTTGGAAATTGGTTCACTACAGTTGAGTGTTGGAGTAGATATGAAGGATGGGAAATTGTAATAAAAAAGATGATTCTTTGAGGGAGTTTTTTAGGGTAGTTCTCCTGCACTCTGTTCACGGTGACAGTGGTGTAAGTCATTGAGAAAACTTCATGGCATTTCTGCCAGCTGTGATTTCTCAGGATTTTAAAGGAGGTGATAACTGAATTATAAATAGATGAAAGGTTCCATCTACAGATTTCAAAGCTAGATCTAGAGTTTCCCAGAAGGTGAGGGTACTTTTTTGGACCCTGTGTTGGTTCTGGGTATGGATATTTTTTCAAAAGGGCAGCTGATTATTCTCCAGACTCACAGACACACCAAAGTGAGATGCTGGCTCAGTTTCTTTTTCCTTTACAGCACAGGTGCTTGGAGTGACTTGCAGATTTGCACTCCACTTCCGTCCATCACTCCCTTATGTCTCCTAGATATCAGAAACTTACCTGACCGCAGAAATCCTTGCAGTGTCATATGAGAGACACTAGACACTAGTCTAGTTCATTTCTAGTGAATTAGATGCAAAACTGTACAGGAAGTGATAAAGTCTGTATCAGAAGAATCCACCATTGTCACTGATATTCTGAGTTGGCCAGACTCTCTCATATTAGTTCACGTTAAGGAACTGACAGATTTAAATATGTCATTAAAAATAAATAAATATTTACAAGCTTACTAATAAATTATTTTTCTTTGGAGGGCTGGGTTATGTGATTACATGCATTTTGAAGTATATGCATACGTGTGTGTTTTGCTGTTAACTAGAACCACTTTTAAGTGGACCTCTTCATGTCAGTCAGACTTTCTTAGCACAGGAGGGAGTTGAACCATGCAGCTGCCTTTGGTAGAGACCAGTCTGTCTAGAACTCTGCCAGAGGGCATCCAAATTCCTACCAGTATCAGAGCCTGTTGAGTAATGGTGTTGGGTGGTTAAAAAGACCCTTGAAGCTCTAGTAGCTCTACCACATGATGGAGAGGGCTCTTCCCAGGCTTGCTTTTGCACACAGTTGTGTCATCTCCAGTACTGGAGATGCTCGGTGGTCCTTTCCAGCCAGCAGGAAGTGCTAGCAGTCACTGATGGCTAATTTAAGCAGCCCCTTTATAAAGACACAATGTCAGTGGCATTCATTGTGTGTGTGCAAGCAGAAGCTGAACTGGTGCCATTGAAATGGCACAGTGTTTTAGAATGGTGATGGTTGTCCCATAGCATATGAGAGTGACTTCCTTTTGCATGAATTTGCTTGTCTGGAGTGTGAACTAGATGAACAGCAGTTTGCAGCTTAAGTAATGTTTCTGCCTCCTTTACAGACTTGGGAAGGCTTTTGCATCGTTGTTTGGGTCTCAGGGCACAGCCTGTTGGAGGCACTGGAAGTGGACTGGTTCCTGGTCATGCCCGGTGGAAGGAGGGGACCCAGCCGGCAACAGCTAAGCCGTTCAGCTTTGCCTTCTCTCCAGACGCTGGTTGGTGGGAGCTGTGGAAACGGTACTGGTTTGAGAAACAGGTGAGGACAAAGGTGGGGTGTTGAGACACCTATGGCTGGGACAGCACTAGAAGCAAGGAGCCTTAACCTGCTCTGAACTCTATGTGGGAGCATGGCTTTGTGGTGAAAGTGAGGAACTGGGAGATGGCAACCTTGAGCCCTCTGCCATGGCATTACGAGATGGCTCATCCAAGAGGGAATGTGTCCTGTGTGACAAGCCTCCGTTCCAGCTTTTCTTCTTAGCTCTGCTATGGCACATGATGCCCTCTGTGGCCCCCTCTCTTGACATCATGCATTAAAACCAGCCCCATGGAGAGCTTTGTGGAAGTGGTCTTCACCCCCCTTCACTGCTCAATGTGGTACCAACAGCCAGGGGTGGAAATTGCACAGTGCTCCTTTTGTCTTTCCTGCAGCAGGTCCCAGAGCAGTGAGTCCTAGCAAATGATGAGTCCTTGTCTCTTTCTCACTTGCCTGCAATGCCATAGGGAATTAGTGTGACATGTCAGAGCACAGCTGTGACCCCTCTTCTCACATAACAGAAAGGCTGGGCAGGGGCATGCCTTTATGCTGTTTTGGGCCTGCTGGCTGCAGATGAAACTAATTCTTACAGTTGGCAAAAATCATCTCCATTTTCTGGAGAAGCTAGGGGCTGAAACAGGAACACACAGTGACATTTAGGGTTTCATTCATATGTTTGGTATGAAAACTGAAAGGGCCCAGTGTTACTTCCTTCCATAGAAAAGCTGGCAAAGCAGAAAAGCTATTTACTGCATGCAGAGGCATTGGTATAGGTTCATTCTGACAGACTAGAGCGATCCAAGCCATGTAGCTTTGGTCTTTACAGATTTTTCTGTCTGGGACAGATGGCACAGTCTGAGGTTTTTGAGGACCAAGTGACTGTTGAGACCATAGAGTCAGTGCTCAGGATCGTTGGACAGTATTGCTTATCCTGGTTTCAGTCAGACATACTGTTACATCTGAACTTCCTCCATCAGTTCAGTTTGTCAGAGCTGTTAGTTGCTCTAGCCTCTTCTGAAAGATAGGAAAGAAGGAAGTGTGAGATCACTTGAGTGGTCAGCCTCTAGGACGTGGCTGAACTACTTCATTCCATTTTTAGTTACCCCTCTTTTAAAAAGAGGAACTGTGAGCAGAAAGGCAATGGGCACTTGGCAGTAGTGGAGAAGGAGGCTGGGTGCTACTATGGTGTCCTGGTAATGGGTGGAAAGAGCCAACATTAAGTGCTTGGTGGAGCACAGAGTGCTCCTCAATCTACAAGTTTATTGCTGGGCATGTCACAGGACTTCTGACAGCTCAATCAGTTGTCCAGAAAAAGTGCTGGATAGAGGTTTTTTCTGAGCTTACCACCAGTCTCATGTCAGAAATATGAACTGCTGTCACCTTTTCTGCAGTAATGACCAGTTTCAAGTTTACAACTTCAAGCACTCTCTGTCCTGGAAAATGTTAGAGATGATGTAGAATGTTTACCAAGTAAGTGATACCCATCTGCTTCAGGAATGGTAGTGCCATCAGCCTCTCCGCGCCTCCAATCACAGCGCTGATTACTCCAGAGCCTGTGCGTCACTGCCGGATCCCTGAACTGCCACTGGATGGGAGCCTTCTCTTTGAATTCCTGTTCTTCATCTACCTACTGGTAGCCCTCTTCATTCAGTACATCAACATCTACAAGACTGTCTGGTGGTACCCATACAATCACCCTGCTTCCTGCACCTCACTGGTGAGTTCCCCAGCAAGTGCCATCACTTGTGCTTTCTCATTGCGCAGCTTCTTTTCATGCCTCTTTAGTCTAGGAACCACCATGCATTAGACATTAAGGGAGTGAATGGGAATTCACGTGCATTCCTGTCAGCCAAGGCCATGTCATCCCCCATTTTACAGGGGAGAAAATACATGGTAGATGAGAGAGAGCATTCAGCAGGACTCCTTGAGAGTAAATGTCTTGCAGATACTTGCACAGCTTAGCTAGCCCCTAGGGTTTGAAATGGTGTTGAGATTCCAGGAGCTATCTCCTACCATGCATGCCCCTTCCCAGTGGAGTCAACAGAGCCTGAAGAAGGAGGATGTGCAAGTTTTCATTAGGACTTCCCAGCAAGTCAGCAGCAGAGCTGGGGAGGGGATCAGATCCTCAGACCACATTATGTAAAGCTTCCAGGCTCCTCACCTGTAGTCTCTGCAGCTGGTACCGTGTCCTTAAGGCTACTTAGAAGTATGAGGTGGTTCCTCAGTTACCTGTACCAACAGGTGGTGCTGGTGTTCCAGTCACCAGCTACCAGCTCAGCTCTGCAGTGCTCTACATACAGCTTACTTAGAAGTAAAAGGATTCTGTTATGGGCTCCCTACCCAGAAGGATTTAAGTCTTTTGTTTGTTCCCATCACAACTTGAGCATTGTTTTTAACCCAAAATGTCACTGAAATTCCAAACAGCAGTATTCAGAGTCTGCTAACTGTTCTAGCCAGGATATTTTTGATGGCTTCACTGAAAAATTGTAGGAGCTGTATCTAACTTGATGCAACCATTAAACTTCTAATACAGATCTGTGGCCTGTGAAGATGACGTTTCTCAATGGTTGCTACAGACCATTTTTGAGACCAAGAGGGAAAGTGAGCTGATGTGCTCGCTCTGGACTCTATTTTGACAGCCCTTGCTCTGGTTCCTCAGGGGCTTTTCCCTGGAGAATCTGCAACCTGTTCTCTGTAGTAGAATTCTGGTCCTAGATGTCCCTTTGACCCCCAAAATACCTGCCTGAAGGGTGTTTTGTTTTTGTTTTGTTTTGTTTTTTTGTTAGTTTTTGGGTTTTTGTTGTTTGTTTGTTTGTTTTTTTTCGTGTGGAAATCTCTCCATGGAAAGGAACTTCCCTGTGCAGAAGATCTTGCTTCTGGAGACGTTCCTATGTTACTAATGTTTAGCCTTTTTCTCTCATCCCTATTAGATTTGGGGAATGGTTACATGAGATCCTAATGTACTCTCCAACAGCCAGCTTTCTAGTTCCACCACATCTGGGTGGTTTCAGAGTCCCTTTTCCCAGTGAATACCTTTTTTCTTTCCTCCTTCAGAATTTTCACCTCATTGACTATCACCTGGCGGCGTTCATCACAGTGATGCTAGCGCGGAGGCTGGTGTGGGCCCTCATCTCTGAGGTAACATTCCCACTGTTCCCTTTCCTGCCTGTAGTACTTACTTGCAGAACAAGATCATCCCTGGCCTGAGAAGGGTCTGCAGGTTGGAGGGCTTCTTCCCTCTGAAGAGTCTGGCTGTGAAGGACTAAGATTTTGGTGGTGCCCTTCTGCCTTGAAGACTTGTCCTGGAGACCATTTGTGTCCTGCAGTATTGGGTAGCTCTGCTGCCTCTGCAACTTGAAGGAGATTAAATGGTCTCACTTGCTTATTACCTCTGCAGGCAGAATAGTGTAGCCCCCTATCCTGTGCTACAGAAGTGCCCAAGAGAATTGCAAGTCAGGTGGCAAAAAGACAAATAGGGAGTTTAGCCAAGACTGGAATAATAAAAAGGAGATTAGAGGGGGAAAGGTAGGATGTCTTGAGTACACTGAAATGAAGTAGGAATGCTGGTAGAACTGCTTTTCCAGTCCTGGTTACTCAATAACTCAGACTCTGGTCGTGTCACCACAGAGTTTTAGACCTTCTCTGTGTTTTTGAGAGCAGAACCAGGCAAAATAGACCTTTGTAAAATGTCAGTTTGAGGAAAATGGAAGTTTTGTCCACTGAAATGGTTAATACAACTCTAGGCTACGCAACTAAGCAATTTACTTATTGAAAAATAAGTAAATAAATAAAGGAACAGTCATGCCCTGCTGAATAGATGAATCGAGAAGATGGGATCTCTGAAATTCTCTTTTCATCTGATTCCTACCATTCTCATTTATGTTCATATGCTCCGTAAAACTTCCCATAGACTGAAGTTTTTGCATTGAAACCTTCCATGCAAGTTCTTGTGCATCCCATCTATTAGCTCTAATCCTGAAACATCTTTTTATTGTTCAATTTCCTTTTCCCCTCTGTAACTGGAACAAGATTTCTTGATGTGATGCTTCCTCACTAGACTGCAGCCTGTACATCAGGTGGAGATGAGTCATGGAAATCTGGTTTTGGGATTGCCAAGAGGCACTATCTTCTCTTCCCTCAGCTGAGAACTGTGACCTTTCAGAATGCTGAGACCTGATCCTTCTAAAGGAAAGAGCCAGGAGGAAAGGGCTTTTCAGGCTATCCTAGACTATTACCAGAGCAATAAGGGACTTGAGCAAAAATATTTCTTCTACTTTGCAGCTCTGAATTCTTTTTTAAAGGCCCTATTTTAGTCATGCACCACAACTTGAGATTGAGTCTTCTGGAATCTGTCAATCGTTAATAAAATCAAAGGCATTTACCTTTGTAAGAGAATCAGTTTCCTGCTTCTGGGGGGCTTCTGGGCAGCTACCCCTCTTACAGTACTTCCTGGCACCCCTCTCCCTGCTCCTCCTTCAGAGGCACCCCTTGTGCTTATCTCTTAGCACAAGTGTTACAGGGCTGCTGAGTGTTTCTTCTCCATTTGCAGGCCTCTCAGGTGGGTGCAACATCAGTGATTCACTACATGATGCGCCTGGTGCTGCTCACCCTCTGTGGATGGGTGCTCTGCTGGACTTTGGTCAACCTCTTCCGCAGCCATTCTGTTCTCAACCTTCTCTTCCTGGGCTATCCGTGAGTGACACTATCTTGTGCCTTCCGGACAGGGGGAGCGTAGCTGCTTGGAGGTGGCATGAACCACCAGGGGAAGCATAGCTCTTGGCTTAGTCTGTCTCTTCTATGTAAATGAAAAGAGAGGCTGGAGTGGCTTGGGGGATGGTGCAAGAAGGTGGCACTGAGCTGATGAAGCAAATTGCGTCATTTGCTGTTTGCATGAGGGACCTTCACTGCAACTTGAAGACTGAGCCATTGGGATCGTTGGCTCTGCAAATGGGATTTAAAGAAGCTTCTCTGCCCAGTTGTTGAAGTTGCAGCCTCTGGCCTTTTAGGGGGGAGAAGAGTTGGCCACTAGCTTCTGGAGCGAGGGTTCCTGGGTGGTATGACTCTTGTAAGGGCCAGCATCTGTTGAGAAGGTGCCTCTTGCTGGGATGGTTGTCATTTCAGTCATTGGTTTTGTTTTTTTTTCACGGCAGGTTTGGTGTCTACGTCCCTCTGTGCTGCTTCCACCAGGACAGCAGAGCACAGCCTCTACCTGCAGACTGTGGTTACTTGGTACAGGACCAGGTGGCAGATGATGGGGCTTCAGCTGTCAGCAGCCTGGTCAAAGATTTCCTCTCGCTTCTGTGGGAATCCCTGAGAGAACAGTTCAATAATCCTACGTCTATCCCCACCCACAGCTGCCCCCTTTCCCCAGATCTCATACGCAATGAGGTGGAGTGCCTAAAAGCAGACTTCAACCGCAGGATCAAGGAAGTTCTCTTCAACTCTCTCTTCAGTGCCTACTATGTGGCATTCCTGCCGCTGTGTTTTGTGAAGGTAGCTGTTGTCTGGCTCTCTCTGTGCCCCTGCCCGCCGTCTCCTTCTGACTGTTGTGTGAATTCCTGCCAGGCCAGATTCCTGGTTAATTCCCCTTTTCTCTGTCTCCCCTTTGGCAGCCCGGATAGCGGAGCATGGCTGCATCCGGAGTGCACTAGTACTGCTCCTGGTTGGCAGATAGGTATTGCCATAAATGTGATGCACCTTTAGTCCCATCACCCCACTTACTAACTCCCCTTCTCCCACCACCTGTCCTAGGCAGATGGATAGCTGTGTTCTTCCTAGAAAAGGGAACCTGTTGTTACCCATCTCAGATCCAATATCCTGGCTTTTTGAGTGCTTGGATCAGAGGCTTTCGTGGTCAGCCTGTTAGAGCCAACTAGGATGCTTAGCAAGCTAAATCCAAGAACCTCTTGTCAGTGTCGGGGTTGTATTTTTTCATCTGTCATTTTTCTAACTTGAACAAGCTCCAGTTGGGGCAGAAATGGGCAGGGCTCCACAATCCATGTAGCAGTCTTGGTGCAATTGGTGCTCTTGGGGCAGTTCTGTGGCAAGCAGACTGACTTGTTATTTGCTGCTGGAGGAGGAGATGCACCAGTTGCAGCATCATCCTCTGCCCTCTCTCCTTCAGGTCAAGGAGAAGGGAGTCTTGAGCGTTTCCTAAGCTGTAACCCTCTGAAATCACCGGTCCAAAAGCGCATGCCTGTAATGTGTGGTGTGGGTCTGCTGGATGCACAAACAGTATGTGACCTCTCATTTCTTTGTCTGTTTTGTGACAGTGGTGCCAAGTTCTTGTCTGGTCTCTTTGCAGAGCACCCAGTACTACGACATGCGCTGGTCCTGTGAGCACCTGATCATGGTGTGGATCAATGCCTTTGTCATGCTCACCACGCAGCTTCTGCCTCCCAAGTACTGTGACCTGCTCCACAGGTCAGCTGCCCACCTTGGCAAGTGGCAGAAACTAGAACACGGTTCCTACAGCAATGCTCCACAACATATGTGAGTGTGGGGATGGGGAGGGGTTGGCATGCCTAGCAAGGCACTGAGAAGAGGTTCTAGCGCAGAGGAGCAAATACCACCAGTGCTTATCTATGGAGAACACGTGTCTTCTCCCCATGCAACTCTCCTGGTCTTACTGTTCCCTGGAAACAGAAGTGTTTCCTCTAGAGAGCTGTCTGAGCCCCTTCAGTTGACTGCTGGCTCCTTCCCAAAAGGAAATGCTGAGATTCTTCTTGGCCACTGGAGAGTTTCTTGTGCAGGGGCAAGGTATGGCAGCGGACTAGGTTGCACTGGGAGGCATTTGTTCACATTACTCAAAGTCCATTTGATGGGCTTGTGATCACCTCTCTGTGCTTTTCCAGTGGGGGTTAGGAGATGTCCCTGTGGCAGAGGCTTTGGTATTTTTCAATACGTAGTCCATTCCTGTGAACCCTTGTCCAGGGAGATGGGAGCACAGATGCTAACGCTCTGGCATTCTCTCTCCACAGCTGGTCAGAAAACACAATATGGCCACAAGGAGTTCTGGTGCGACGGAGCCG
This sequence comes from Formicarius rufipectus, assembly GCA_013399695.1. NCBI lineage: Eukaryota > Metazoa > Chordata > Aves > Passeriformes > Formicariidae > Formicarius > Formicarius rufipectus. Next base: position 425,871 of record VXAU01001197.1, on the reverse strand, counting down.
ATGTCTGTATAAAGCAGTTGGGCCTTATAACGTAGCAGTGCCTTCAGATGTGTCCCATGCCCGCTTTTATGCAAGTATCTCTTCTCTTACTTGATGCCTTACGGCTGTGGGAGGGAGAAGAGGTTCAAACATTGCTGCAGCAGAGCAGATCATGCAGAACAGAGTTCAGTGCTGCACAACTGCCTGTTGCTGCTGAACGAAATACCTGTTAGCAGCAGAGGGACTTTCTGCTGCCAGTATTACAGTGACCTTTGGGCAAAGATGGAAGCCACAGCTGCCTTGTGCTTTCTCATTAAGGTGATGCAGCTCTCCCATCAGCCAGTGGCATACTCCCAAGAGGGTTCAATTTAACATTGTTCAGGGAAACAGGAAAGTGTATCAGCAGGCCAATTGGTTACTTCACCTGTCCTCCTCAAGCAAAATGCCACTTCTGTGTGCCTTGTTTCTTACTGTTTTCCCTAAGCAGGCAGCTAGTGGTGGCTAGAGTGCAAGCATTTTTGCCCTGCAGCAGTTGGTAGCTCAGTAGTGCCTGACAGCAATATGTACATGGCCCTCCTCCCTCCCTTTAACACTGCAACACATTACAGAAATCTGTCCTTTTTAACTGTTTCCCTGCAGTTTCTTTTTCATCGTCCATTACGGCTGCTTAACCTGCTGATCCTCATCGAAGGCAGTGTGGTCTGCTACCAGCTCTACTCCCTGCTGCGCTCAGAGAAGTGGAACCACACCCTCTCCATGGCCCTCATCCTTTTCTGCAATTATTATGTCTTATTTAAGCTCCTCCGGGACCGGATAGTATTAGGCAGGGCATATTCCTACCCACTTAACAACTATGGACTCAAGGCGCACTAGGCCGGCCAAACTTGTACCCTTTCTCTTTTTCTTCCCACAGGGCAGGGAGGGAACCTCAGAAAAAAAAATATTTTCGTACAGTTCTATTTTTTTCTTGCAGCGTTTATAAATATTTAAAATATTTTATATTTTGTATACTATTGTTTTTGTGGGGCGGGAAGGGAACCAGTGGCAATTAAATGTCGCTTTATAAACAAGGTGTTATTTTATATCTATATAAAAAAAAAAAAATCAATGTGTATATACCATATATCTATACCCATACATATATCTATGTGAAGCAACAGGATTGTGTGTGGTCACTGTGTCTGCTTTGCTCACAGAACTGCCCTGCCCCTGCATACTGGGGGACAGAACTGCTGTTAATTAGGAAACAGCAGATCTGCTCTAGAATTTGGATAAGCTAACAGTCAAGGGAAAAAAAAAAAGGAAACACAGGGGCCTTTCACCAAGATGATTAAAGTTTATTTTGGTAACCTCACTACCAGGAAAGTCTTGCATTGAAAATGTGCACTGATGAGATATGTTTAGGCAAAGGCAGGAAGCAGTGTGTGAAGAGAGTGACGAGGTTACTGTCAAGTCAGTAAAAACTCTCCATTCTTTCTTCCCACTGTTAGCAGGATGCAAGGATTATTTTTTAAAAATAACAAACTATTTACTTTAGCCTCTCTCCTCCTAGCAACTTGAGCTTCCTTTCTATGCCAAAGAAATGAACTAAACATTCAAATTATAATTTTAGGGTAGTAAATAATTTCAGAATGGATTTGAAGTAAATAGCTTCATCTATCAGGACAGTAATTGAATATTTTAGACATCCATCTCTGCTCCTGTGAGTAATAGCATTGAATGTTCCTAGCAGAAATTTATTCTTGTCAAACATTTACCAGCTCCCTTACTGTTAAGCAGTACATAGCAGCAGTGTTTCACTCTAAGCTATGCTGGTAGTGTTTAATAACTTACCATTAATAATAGAAGAAATACTTTGCTTTTAAACAGTTCTTCATAAAGCTGAACTGTACTAGGATCTAGTGAAAAAAAAAAAAAAAACACTTTCGGCAGTATCACATAGATGAATGAAAGGTAGAAGTGTCAACCATAGAATTAACTGTGGATGCTGGTGACAACTGATGGTAGTTGATGCTTTAACCCACGTCATTAAGGAGATAGCAATGCAATGCCATCTAACTTAACTTCAGCCATTAATAAAGTGCTAGCTCTGGTTAAACAGTGGATGGGTAAGGGGGAAAAAAAATCCTAAACTCCTTCTGAGTGCGGGAGAAACTGCAACTACTTTCTGTTTCATCTTTCTTTCCAAGCTGCATAAGAACACAGTGGTCTCTGCTCCTGTCTGTAGGGCAGGCTCCAGCAGCCTGATCACAAGCCCAGGATGCCTGATAAGGTAGGCAGCAGATGCTTCTGAGCATTAACCCAAAGCTACCCCAAAATAAACACAAGTGCTTTAGGTTTAGTTATTCCTAGGCCTTTTCTTCTTGCATGTGGCTCCAGTGCTGGTGGCAGGACACAGGTACTCAGGAATCTACAGCCTGGAGCCTTTCAATAAAACACAGCGCTCTGTCATGCTTTATAAAGTAATCCATGTCTTAATTCTACCTTGATTATTCAGGAAGTACATTTGGGATAAGAGAAGGTTGGCATGTAGAGCATGCTCTTTGCCGCACATGGCTTTGTGCAACACCTGTCTTGCATCCAGCCTCGACTTTTGCAGTAGCTCAGTAGCATTTCCTACAAATTTCATCTGTTTCTAAGAGCTGGCTCAGCACTCCTTAAAACAGTATTTTACTGCATTATCAAGTAGTTTCTTCCATTTGGACATCTAAATGATAGGAGGCTTATACTTAAGCAACTGGTGGGAGAAAAGAGACTCCATGTCTTAGCTTGGGAAACATGGATGTGCAAAAGAAAGCCAGAACCCTGAACCAGGATTTTGGGTCAGAGTTAATGAGGGTTTGTGCTCTGGTTTCTCCTCCCCTTGCCTTCAAGGCTGAAGGTAAGCAAGACTCTCAGGTAGTGAGCACACCCAGACTGTGTGCAGCAGCTGGGCTGACCTCATGCTGTTGGCAGCATGAGGGACAGAAGCCCAGCAACACTTCCATAGCTATGGGATTTCCGTTTTGCTCTGAGGGACTAAGTACAGGGCCAAAACAAATGCTACCTGATTGCAGGTGTGTTAGCCTCATCATTCCAAGGGAGCTAGGCATTATTTTCTGCCTTTCCCCTTCATAAATAGGAGCTTTGTTATATCCTAGAGCAGGAGGAGTTCCATGAGAAGGTTTACGGTTTAGAGATTGTAACTTTCTATGTACATCAGTATGAACTACCTGCATGCAGTCCTGTAGATGCAATTGTCTTCCATCTGTACACAGGACTCCTATATGAGAAGAAACTGCAGAAGATAGTTGCAGCTTCCCCTGCAAAAACACAGTGAGGAACGAGCTAGCACAGTTGGTCTCCCCCGTATAAACTAGGCCATTCAACAAGCAGGGAGCAGAAATTACATCTGCTCAGCATCAGTGCCTGCTTAGACCAGTGGTTCATCCCCATTCCTCAAATGGGCCTGCTACTAAGCCTTATTCAGATGAACATTGAAAACAAGTCCATTCTCATACTTGGTCAGGTCAGAATACGGGGAAAAAAAGACTTATTCCCCAACTTGGTCATGCTGTTATGCGAGGATGTCATAATAAATGGATGGTTTTTTGGTCTGGGAACGGAACTGCTCTAGCTTTAGGCCAATCCTCAGAAGAACAGCTTCATCCCACCATTTTGCCATAACCTGGGAGAAGATGAGCGGCAGAGTGAAAAAGGGGGAAAAAAAAGTAGCATTATTACATATAGACACTTGAAAGTCCTAGAATACATAACAGAAAACATAATTTTCCTCCCACTTCTCTGACATCACCAAAATACGTTTTGTCCCTTAAGCCTACACGGCACTTGGCACAAAGGCAGATGTGTCACTTCCAACTGCAAGACATGAACCCTTCCATTACATGAGTCCCATTCCAAGAGGAAAGGACTTAAAGGAAATGAGAAATAAGAGAGGAAAGAGTAGTGGCAAATACTGGGTACCAGTGCAAGCAGACTGGGCAACACAAATCTATCTCAAAGACATCTGAAGACTCCCTCTGCCTTTTGGGAGCAAGTTACTCTGAGGAAATCACCCACTTCTATTTCTACTACTTGCCAGCTCTTCAAGGGAGCTGTGTGGAACAGCAGGAATCTGGTTATAGTGACTTGGGACAAAGCCAGCCAGGGATTTTGTGACCCACTTTTTACAAAAAGCCAGTACTCACCTGGAAGTTGATAGGAAGCCCAGCAGTAGAATATCCAATGGGTACCACAAGTCCTGGAATCCCAGTGAAGTTAGCAAGCTGCATGAACCTGGCGGAAAAGGCTGTCATCAGCATTCCTGCCTTGGGACAGCAGCACATTCATCCTTTTTTGGGAGAGGCAGCTAGGATTGACCTCTGGCTTTACAGCCTGAGCCTCTTCCGTTAGTGCAGCTAGGTTCCAGATGTTCCCAAACTTTTGTTTCTATACAGCAAATAACACCCTTCTTACCTTATGGACCGGACTGTGAAGGACATATCATTGCTCCCAGTCAAGAGGTCAGATTCATAAATTCTTGGGGCAGTGGAAGGAACAGCTGTAGAGGAATCACAAAATGACTTAAACTGAAAGGGACCTCAGGAAGTCACCCTGTCTAAGCTTCTGACTCAAGAATGATCAGCTAAGTGCACATCGCCCAGGACAATGTCTAAATAGATTGTGAAGATTCCCAGGGGTGAAGATTCCACAGGCTCTGGGCAACCTGATGCAGTGCTTAAAGAGCAAAGAGTCAGACAGTGGGCAATCTTCAAGGAACAGCTCAATTCACTAAAGCCACGTTTGATACAGTGGTGATGGAAACATGCACGTTGCTAGGGTTTATGAATTAAGCAGTTAGCTTCTATTTAGAACAAGAACATTTGCATACATAAGCAGATGTCCAGTCCCTCCTGTGTATATGTGCTGTCTCTGCAGCTCCCATCTCAAGCATCAAGGGAGAATTCATTGCTGCCATGGATACAGAAATACACTGCAGACTTTCTAACCAGACTGCATTATCCTCTGAAGGCTTGAGGCACAGCAAAGGATTTGCACAGAAGCCATATTCTTAAAAATTGAGGAGGGAAAGTTAACAGAGTAACTGTTCTTAAAAGGCACCACGGAGCTGTTAGGGACTGGCTCTTTTGCCAAGACTGCCAATACCTGGTGTAAGGATACAGTTCACAGTGCTGAAGATCTCCCGCAAAAATCCCATGCTCCGAGTTCTCTGTCGATTTGCCTGCAAGCAGAGAGAATGCTGTCTGAGCTTGGTTCATGAGGCTCATGTTTGATGTTGACAGACTGTGCCCATCAAAACCTCTGCCCTTGCAAAAGAAGAAACCATTCCTACAATCTGGATCAAGATGCAGGACAGCTGGCGTGTTCTCTGTGGTGCCCCACCATTCAGCATGCTTTCACAGCAGAGGGTACTTAGAGCTGGATGACATCATCCCATGTGTACAGGGAGGTTAAGAGAAGCCTCTATCCCACCTTTAACAATTCCACTGTGTGCCTCCCTTCAACCTTCACCACAGTACGTCCCTTACCGTAATATAATCCAGAGCTGTGAACTGGGAAGCCAAGGCCAGGTTAGCCCGAGTGTCCAAATTCTGAAATGAAAAACACTAATCAAGGCTCTGCTTCCAAGAAACTGCATTGTGACAGCCCAAGAATTTTCTTCCAGGTCTGTGCTTCTAGATCAGTAGTCATTCAACAGGGAGTTTGTCATAGAAGCAGCAGGAGGGCCTCAGGTTTCTCACTACACATGACATTTGTGCTGTATCAGCCCAGGACAACTACTGCCACTGGCCCAGGATGCTGTTACTTACCATTTCCTGGAAATGTTTATTGAAGTCAGGTTGCAGGAAGTCCCTCATCTCACTGAGAATGCAGATTGCGTGTGCTACTTGAACTTCCTCCATCTCCGGAAGAGAGATTTCAACCACACTGGCTCCCAAACTCTGCAGGTGCTCCACCGCTGTGTACAGAACAGGTAAAGTACAGGCAGCATCCCTGAGCTCACCAGGCTTCACACAAGGGCTGCAAATCTCCAACACTCTGCAAAATTAAAGACCTCACAGGCCATTACATGGCAAGCATCATCTTCAGCGCAGCACACAGGCTGCTGCAGCTGCTTCTTGCAGGTAAAAGCCTTCATCCTAATGAGATCTCAGTATTCCAACGGGGCAGGGGTAAGGGCTGGTAGGCACGTTCCTAACTTAACCACTACAGGGCAAATACACCTTCTCCCTCCAGATCCCCAATGAAGCCAAAGAGGTGGACTGACAATGCTTTCCTGAGCACTCCACATGACTGCTATTCTATGAGCATGAAGTGATTTTCTAGCATTATGAGATTTCCATTCAAAGCCTCTTCTGAACCATAATGGTAGAAGAATGCAGGGAATACTCAAGATACCAGGTCAACAGTACAGGGTCACTAAATTCTGGTGCACTTTAACAAGGCTGAATACCAAAACTTCAGGTAAAGCAAAACTTTTGCAGTCTAAAAAAAAATCCTCTTCTTACTTTGACTCCAACTTATTCATAAATATCCTTAAATAGCTTGTCTGTTTCACTAGCCTTTGGTGCCTTCCTCCTAAGAAAACACTATACATGTAGAAGTGTTAGTGTCTTTGGAAATAAGGAGGCTGAAGAAAACAGGCAAAGCCTGAATACTGTGGACTGTCTCAGCTATAATGCACAGGAGGCCAATTACCATATCAAGCATTGTAGAGTTCTTCTCCCCCACTCCCAAATACTCTCCAGGGTCAATTTTACTTAGTCTAAACTCTGACAAAGCCACTCTAAAAGCATCACTTGGCTCATTTCAATGAAATGCCAGAGGACTGGATACGTCACAAAGACTGAGCACTGTCTTACTACTGAGCACTACATTGTGAAACAAGGCCCTCCCTTCCAAGTCTTTTACTATTAATGCTTGCAGAGTAAGTATTAATGAGCACAGATCTGTCTTTATACAGACAGAGGCTGAGCACACTGGTCTGCATTCTTCCATTGTAATTTGACAAGCCTACAACTGCTGAGCTTTTTAACCCTCAGCAGTCAGGAGGGCTTTCCCAACACAAAACTACTGCTGTTTGTCCAGCCAGATCTCTTTAAGCAACTGTCTTTTAGGACTTCAGGTGAGATGTTTTTAATGCATACATAAAAGGAGACCAAGTGACACCATAACATAAGGTAGATTTACAGACTTTTTTTTCTTTACCTTTCTCACAGATGGACAGCACTTCAGCGTCACATGCCTAAAGAAAAGAGGAAAGAACTAAGTAGACTACTAACATCCCTCCTCTTGGTGAGCACGCTCACCAGGACTTCATTATTTTCTCTGTTCCTGTCCCTAATGGTAGTGAAACAGCTTTCCAGAACTGCCTTAGGCCACCAGCTCCAAGAGAACAGCTTGCAGGTCACACCCCTAAAGGAAAGATCTTGATATCCAGAGGAGAGGATATTCCTCCTTTGCACTGTGGGAGAGCCGGTCTTTTTTTACCTCTAGGGAAGAAATCCTGAGCACATTTGTAGGGTTGCATTACAATTGCCAAGCAGTAGTAGCTTGCAAGCCCAGTTTCTACATCAGCACAATGAAATAACATCCAGCAGGTACAGCACTGTCACCAAGCAGATACACTCAGTTTCCTCATTTGACTTTAACTGCCTTTTGTAATCTGTTCATAAGCATTGCTTCCAATGGAATCAGTATGAGGAAGCATACTGCCATCAACTGTAGTTGTAACCTTTCCTCATGCCTTCAAGAGACTCTTATTCAAAAGGCTGCCTTAGAAAAAAAAAAATCTATGTGTTGATGTTTCACACAGGCTATATTCCAACTATAGGACTAAATATGAGAAGCTCTAATGATGACAGGCAATACTACACTGGATTCCTTTAAAAATCTCATTTTGCAAAGCAGCAGAAAGGGTAAGATAGAAAAGGCACCTTAAAAAATGTCCAGTCCACTCCTAGTTTTAAGCCTTTCAGGTCAGGAGCACACATACCAGATACGGTTGCTTTGGGCTGTTTTAGTCCTGCAGGGAACAAAGAAGAATTTCTCTTTTTATCTAGGATGCCTCTAGGAAGACAGAGCCCCTGGGTTCAGAGAGGGAGAGGGCTCACATACCATATGGATAGAGCGGATCTGGCTCAGCAAGGATACTGTAAACAATGGCTGCATCTGCCACTGAGGTACAGATAGGGCCTGTAGAAGACAGATCAGTTAAAAAAATGTGACAAGAGGTAAATAGTACCTTCCTCACAAGATCTCCTGTAGGCAAAGATTGCCTCCCCTGTGAGAAGACCACACAGCAAGGTCCCTGCAGTGGAGCACAAGTCCTCTTACCTACACTGACTGTGGAGTAGGAGAGTGGCAAGCAGCCATGACAACTGATGCGCCCAAATGTACCTGGAGAACAGGGAAAGGGCAGTTAGTTGGGTATCAGCAGTCACTGGGAAAAGCTGACCAGATGGCTCTGGTGCACCCAGTCAGTAAACAACATAACCCTGTCAGTCACTTTTATGTCTGCTGTTTCAGGGCCCAATCACTCATCCTTCAGTACCCTGCTGTGCTGACCACGATCTGTCTCATCAGTGAAACAGATACATTCAATAAAGAATGAAATGGGTTTACTCCCTAAGAAATTATTTATCTGAGGGGAAATATGTGCAGGGACAATTTGGAATATATGTATTTAAATTTCCAGAAGCAGCATTTATGGCATGGAGGATGGAGATGCAGGAGCAGGATTATCTCATTCACACCACCAGTGAGACTTCATGCCCAACACCAGTTGTGTTCTGCAAGTACTTTTATCACCTTTCTGACCAGTTACATTTTCTTCTTCATCATCATCATCATTATCTTCCTCAGATGAATCAAGATTAGTGAAGCTGATCACATGGGAAGGATGCAAAGAGAGTAATGGCTGAGTATTACCTGGTCTCAGATGCGGCTGAGATACTTCAGAATAATAAACCATTCCCAAAAGCTAGTATCTCTTCCGAGGGACAATGTGGTCTCACTATGTTCCATACTGTAGACATTGTCCTGTTCATTTCCTATTTCCTCTGCACATTTTCCTTGATTATATTAACTCTTACTGCAAAAAAATACATTGCTACTCCCTGTAACACTGAGATAAGAGGGAAACCATCCTGGTTCAATACAACCCTATTACCAGGTTTAATTTACCAGATGCAAGTCTGATCAGCATCATCCTCTCCATATAACTGGGGTTATGGCAAACCATCCTGGGTGGAGATACTTTTTGCCAGCTCAATACAGACACCCAACCATATTGGGAACACCTCCCAGCAAAGAAGTAATACTGAGGAGGGGCGAGTGGATAAAAAGGAAAAGCAAAATGCATGTTTTGTTTAGCATCTGACTTAAGTAAGTTAGGGGTTTTGAACATCTATTCCATAGCCAGCACAGAGAATACTTTCATGCTGCTAGTCCAACCCATATGCCTCTTGGGGTGTTACACTCCAGAGTTCCTCTCATCAGGTTTTACTTGACAGGAATTAATGGACTGTGCCTGTCTTCTTTGTGCCATTATATCTCAAACACCAACCAGACAAACACACCCCCTCCATGATTAAAGACCTCTACCTTTCAGTCCCACCACACCACAGAATGAAGAAGGAATCCTCACAGAGCCTCCTCCATCTGTGCCAATAGCCACTGGGCAGAGACCTACAAAAAACACACACATTGGCCTGCGATCAGAGATACATCATGTTGCTCTGTCCATTCTACCACCAGCTCTAGCCAAGACAGCACAGAGAGTTCTCTGTTTGCTAGGAGTTCCCTCCAGCCTCCAAACCCTCTCATAAAAACTAAACGCCTGAGGTCCTTTGGCTCAGGACCTTCCTCCCACCACTCCTGAGCTCCATGTAGGGCCACCTACCTGCTGCCACAGCTGCTGCTGACCCGCTGGAGCTCCCCCCTGTGAAGTGGTTAGGCCCATAGGGATTCCTAGGGGTCTTGTGGTACCTGAAGCAAAGAGTGTTTAATGTTTTCCTAGGAAGGACTGCATGCACTACAGGGCAGGAAAATATCCAGAAACACAGCTCAGGGATTCTGATCTCTTGGTAAAGAGACACCACTTATTCACAGAAAGAATCTAGAAAGTCCCTAGAAAACAGGATGCAAAAAAGACTTCTGCCTCAAGAGTCCAATCTCTTGTTAGCATAAGCAGCCAACCCAAAAAAGACAGACACAAGGTAAAAGATATTTTCCCGCTCTTCTGTCTGCAGTGGCACTGTGCCATTACTGCATTCCACAGGGGATTACACAGTTCCACGAGGCAGAGCAGTTGGTGGCCCGCAATCCTTACAGACAGGCAGGTCACCATGCCCAGCTCTGTCCTTTATCCCAGAGCAGCAGCTCCCAAAGTCTGCAGTCTGACCACAGCCCTCAGCCACAAGAGAGGTCTGGCAAACAGCTGGGTATCCAGCCAACCTCACAGAATGAGGAAACGCCCTGGCATGCTGCTGCAGCTGAGGGGGAGCCCTAGCTCCATCCAGCTGTACATGGATGAAGCATGGCTCTATACAAGGCTTATCAAGGCTGTGAGGACCACTGCTCTGGAACTGCAGTTCTCATCTTGGCTATAGCTGAAGAATTCACAACAGTAAATCAAATTTCAGTGAACCTGTTATACTTAGGAAACAAAAATTTTATGTTCTCCTGAGACGACTGCACCATTTTCTCACACTGTTCTGGGCCTTCAGCCTTACTGTCACTAAGCATTACATGACTATTTATGTTTTCTGTCATGGTTTTTGTCTACAACTCATCCTGTAAACATTCACACCTTCAGGTCTGTAAGGCCTGACAAACCAAGCTCCTTACTCAGCAGACAACACTCGGATCCTCTCCTTCCTTTGGTTTCAGCAGCCTTCAGACTTCCACAGCTACTCCAACCCTCAAACCTAAAATGCTAAATTTTCATACCCCCAGGGTTATCTCTGCTTCCAACAGTTTTATCCTCACATCCTTGCCCTTATTTTTGTACCCCTGACAGTTTTGGACAGTCTTACAGGTATTTCTTTACAGGGGGAAGAGACAGGAAAAGGATTTTTTACCTATTAGGGTTACATCCAGTTGTCCCAGTTCCTAGTTCATGCATGTTTGAGACACCAATAATGATAGCCCCAGCCTCTCGCAGCTTTTTGGCCACAGTAGCGTCTTCTGTTTCTGGCTCTGTCCCAAGATACGCTGTTCCCACTCGGTGATGGTAAGGTACCTTAGGAAGAAGACACATTATTCAACCTAAAATCCTGGCACAGTGCAAACATGCACATAAAACTCTGTGATGCTGCACACACACACTTCAACACCACAACAGACCCCAGACATTAGGACCCATGGAAGTAAGGGCTAGGAAGCACCACTCTAACTTCTTCTGTGTTGGTTTCTGCTAAGAGGGACAGCTAACCCTGCAATCTTTGGCCTTCCTCTCATGCAAAGGAGTCCCTTTCATACTGTGATACAGAAGAGCAGAAACATGTAGATAGTCACAAAGTGTGCCTCCCTGCATCAGTGCTATTGCTATGCCCAGAAACTGCAGAACGATCACTTTGACCCCACAGCACACAGCTCTGTTTTCCTTTTTCTACAGACAGAGCTACAGCAATTCATATCTGCAGTGCTTTGAAGCACAGCACCAAGATTAGTCAAATGCCAAAGTACAAGATAGACTTAGTTTCAGGGTATACTAAGAACTCTTTACTTTGAAGCAGCAATAGAAGAATCTGTACATAACCAGGGCTCCCACACTACAGGCAGAGCCTACAACAGCCTGATGGCAATGCCAGAAGTGTTTACTGGCAAACTGTTGCCAGGCCACAGCTAAAAATCCATCAGCATGGATTTTCAAAGTAACCTGCGTATTTCTGACACATGTATTTTAAGGTAAGAAGAGAGGGATACTTTGCCAGTGGTGCAGAGTCAGTGACTGAGAAGTACAGACAGTACACCCACTGCCACAGACGATTTTATACATTCTCATTTCATCATAAGAGAGACCGCTTCCCACGCCCACTACTCCCCATGGATTAAAAAGATCAGTACACGATATGGAACATGTCTGCTTTATGTAAGATCTGTCTTCACCTTGCAAAACTTGTTAGTCCTACTCATTGCAACAACACATATTACCCCTTATTACAAACATATTCTCAGACTTCTGCTGAGGAGTTGGCCTTAAAACCTTGTTGCAGTGAATTGTCCAGGTTGACCACCTGCAGCATGAACTGGCAGCTAGACAAGGAAACTCACCACTTTGAACTCTTCTTTCAGACACACTGGGATGCCATCCAGATAAGACAGGGTACATTTATTCCTGTAACGAGTAGTGGAGGCCTCAGCCATCTGCACAGAACAAGAAACCAACATGTGTTATATGTATTTAGCTGAGCTGAAGGTTATCACCACTATCAGAATGGATACCAAAAATGGCTTTCTCAGGTTTTTACTAAGCCAAACTATCAAAAGTTTCTTTCTTCCACCATATGCTCATAGGAAACTCCTTCTTGGAAACATCTATGCTAATGGATGCCACAAGCACAGAAGTCTTGTTATAGTCATCCAGCAGGAAATAGATTGCTTTAATGATACCTCTCATTGCAGGAAGGAAAGCAAACTTGTTTGTAGTCCTCTAAACACAGAGAAAGGAAAAATGTACTTATTTTGCTGTGCAATGTATCAGCAGAAGAGCCTCTGCCCCTTCCAATGGATAACACTGTTCTTGGGGTGACCCCTTTCCTACCAGAGGCAGGCATTACCAGCAGTATTTGCTCCTGGTCCCATTGCACTATTGCTCTGAGTGGGGGTGTGGATTTGTCACAGTCCTCCAGCATGGCAATGATGTTCTTGGCCACCTGAGATGGTGTCAGCTTCCCACTCCTATGAGACAGAAATAGTTGGGACCCTGTTACAAGACCTCCCCACACCATACCCAGAGGGTTTGTCTCCCATGCACCAACATGGCAATTGTCACAGGTGTAAGCAAGACTAGCCAGAATCTGTGTGGTGATGATTTCAACACAGTTGACACTGTCAAGACAGGAGATTCCCTTCCTTAAGGGGAGAATCTGCCTACACATCATGCCCCCAGCCCTCAGGGTAGGGGTAAGAGTTAGGAAAGTTACCCAGATATTCCTGAATCACCAGATAAACAGGGATGAACAAGTGACAGCTTTGCAGAGAATCCTCCAGCTCCCAAAAGCTTCAAAGTTATGAAACTCCCAATTACCATGAGCTAAGACCAAGGGGCCAGGCCCCTTTATACAGGCCTCCCATTACAGAAAAGGAGCTCCCAGTAGTACTGTCATAACTCACCATCAAGAAACAGGTTTCCCTCCCTCTGGCAAAAGGCTGTTACACCACAAACACACTTATCTCTAGCTGACAGAAAAGCCTCGCAGTCAGGATGCAACTATAAGATCAGACTGCAGTGTCAGCCTTCTGCTCCATGACTGCAGCCTAGTGGCAGAGGTGTCCTGTGAGAAACAAGTGCCAGGAGCACAAGAAGATTTATCTGAGCCTTCCACATCTGGCACAGATGCAACCAGGAATTACCAAGAAGCCAAAAGCTCACAGAATCTTAGAGTGTGCTTTCAGCCCACTCTCAGCTGGACATGTTTACTGGGTGAAAGCAGCTGTCATGCTCAGAGGAGCCCAAAGAGCTGGGAAACCAAGGGATTCACCAGAGATCCATGCAACTCGCATGATCCAGATGAACCTTCATCTGTTTCTCACCCATGTTTGAGCAAACAAGGTATGTAGAAATCTTTCTCAGAGAAGACTGACAGTTAGTCAAAGAAAAAGGCATTTAAATATCCTTGCAGGGCTTATAAAGTTGTGCTGGCTCTCCCAGCTGACTTTCCTTCATTATTCTGCTAGCAGGAAAGCATGGAGTGATCCTAAACAGAGGCACCTCAAGGACAATGCTAACAAAGAGATACCTAGGAGCTTGTGCAACGGTGGCAACCCACAGCAGGTGAACATGCAGGACAGCCTGTTTCCAGACCATAATCTCACCTACCTGTAGCACTCCAGATAGTCTTTGATCCCTTTGAAGCTAAACCCATTCCTAGCGGAATCAGACCTGCAAAGAAGAGATTGAAGGGGCAACAGTGAACTATCAAAGCCACCTCTCTTTAGTCCTACAGACTTCAGCACCACCATCCAATGTGTGTTTGGGCATCACTCGCAGCACACTGTTTGGACCGCTGGCCCATGCGCAGCAGCTAACATTCCATCAGACTCCTTGCACACGTGCCAGACAGCAGGCACACTAAGAGTGCCACAGAAATAAGGGACCAGTCTTGCCAGTATGTTCTAGTTCCTTCATATTTCTACTGAAAGACAGCAGTCATTAAATTGTTCAAAATGTATTCCAGGTTTACATCTGCTACTCACCATGGCAACATTACAAACTAGCTGAAATATACTTGTAAACCTACTCCCAGGACCTCCATCACAGTTCAACCCAGAGACAGCCAGCAGCATATGGTATGTGGTATGGGAGTGGGAAAAGGCACTACACAGCACACACAAGGATACACATCACATCAGCAAACTGCTTAAGAATCAGATGGCTCTAGCACTTAAGCAACAGACCATTTCTCATCACTCACTAACAAAGCTAATTTCTTGTGCACCATTTTGTTTAAAACCTGTGTTCCTTCTCCCCTCCATATAACTCCAGTGTTCTCTTTGAGGTTGCCTGAAGGCAAGGAACAGCACACCTGCAAACTCACTTAAAGGTATCTTCCATACACAGGTTACCCGATCACTAAGCGTATCTGCTCTAATAGTGCAACCAGAGCGCTGGCAAGGGCAGAATTTGGTCTCTCCCCAACAGGCAGATTCCCTGCAGCTCAGAGAATTTTCACATTGCTTGTATTTACTGGTGATTTATAAGTTGCAAAAGGACAGATGACTGACAGCACTATTTGTTTTGTAAAGTGGCTGGGCATGGAAAAAAAAAAAATCAACCTAAATTATTGACAATGATAGCTTCTCACTAATATAACAGTGACAACACGTGTTCTTATTCTTCACTCTTATACAACACATACTGACCTTGCATCTATCAGCTGCTCAATAACATCTGAAGTGTTGGTAGCCTCAGACTTGTCTTCTGTAACCTCCGCAGCAACCTCTGGGATAAACGTGGGATCTTCATGAATGTCAAGTGAACGCATAAGTGAGAAGTTGTTCAGTCTGAAAGAGAGAGAGTCACTGCCAGAGTCTGCAATCTCTACCATGACTAATTTTTCAGACTGTTAGAAGGAACCTTACCCAAGAACATTTTGTCTAAGGAGTCTGCTTTCTCAGCAGGGAGATACAACAGTTTCAACAGTTACAAGCTAATCTTGCATCTTTCCTAAAGGCAGCATCAAGTCTGTTCTGCTTGCTTAACAAAGCCTCCTACCTCTTGACATAAGGCCAGTCAGCCTCTATAAACCCAAGATGAGGAAAAAATGGTGAAATTTTTCGATACATTTTAATTAGATGTATCATACACAAAATAATAAAGACAGGAATGAAGAGGAAAATAAAGAGAGACAGTAGTATAAGCCACATATTCAATCACTAATCCTTAAAACAAGTACCTCTTCAGACTTTTCCATGATCTGCTTCAACACAGTTTGTTTGCAACCAAATATAACACAGATTGCAGCATACATCCATAGCTTGGAACACATAAAGCAAGGAAATCAAGACCGTGTCACAGATGCCTGGGAACGGTCTGCTGTACAACAGCAGTGACACTTGTCTGGGTTTGAGTCACTCAAAAAGCCCATATTCCAAGTAAAATTCAGCATCCTGGGATCTGCACAGCTGACCCTTCCAGTGATGGGCAAACTGTGTGAATCCAGTATGAGCCTGGGGTTCCTGACAGCTCTTATCTGAGTGGCTCTTAGTACAACGTACACTTGAAAGCAGTTTCTGAACAAAAACATGTGAGAAAAAGAGGAAAGACTGACCTAAAATAGTGAACATCTTTAAAAAGAACTTACTAAAACCTCTGCACTCTATGTCTGGCCTCACTTCCCCTCTACTACTACTCTTTTACCACTGTTGGTGACAAACACAGCATATTTGCCACATCCACAAGCTTTGAAAGAAAGATTGTCCTTTAAAAAAAGAGGAAAGGCAAAGAGACACAAAGGCAAACAAAAGGTAAAGAGGCAAGCTGACAAATTCACTGTCTGTGCACCTGGTTGAGTGTGGAAAAAAAGGTTAATTTCTTCTGATAAAGACCCACTGAAATGAGAGGAGTTAAAATCTAGTAGGCAACACCTATGAAATAATCTTGCTCACTCTCCAAGTTACGCAGCTTTCCTCTTAAAAAAAGTCATTTCAGATTACCTATAAGCTGTGTGCAATGTGAGTACCTTAAACCAAAAAAGGAAAAAAAGAAAAGAAACTTGCAGGGGGAGAAAACTCCCCACTCTTACCTCATTAAGAGCGGCAGTAAGCAGATCTGTCCAAAAGCCTAAAAAAAAGTAAGCAGAAACATTGGTTAGCAGCAACTTTGACCTGAACACCTCCTTCACAAAGGAATGCTGAATCTGCTCATGACTGCTGTAGTCTAGGAGCACCCCAGAGAGCATGCAATGGTAAGAAATAAAGAAACAGCACAAACACTTGTATTTCACGACAGAAAAATGGCCTGAAATGCTTTCCCTCCACTTCTCATATTTATATAATTATAAATATATATATATATACACATAAATATCTGGCTCTCCTGCCTTTGTCTTTCTCTGATTCCACATGGAAAGCCTGCGGGCTGCAACACCGTTAAGAAGCACATATACAGCTCCCATCCATTATTTTCCTCATGTTGCACAGACTAGGCAAACATCAGGTAAGGTAGAAGCTTATTATGTTATTTATCACACTGCTGGGATCTAATGAGTCAACCCGGAAGACCATGAGAAACTCGGAGAGCCTATGGTAGCAGACAGCTGAAAACACTCTCTTGAGTACTAGGATTCCCAATGTAGAAGCATTAGAAGTCCCTAAGAGACCAGCCTTGTTCTAGCCTGTCTTGATAGCTCAACAATGGACTTCATAAACATGTCATGAGATGTACAAACACAGGACACGTCTGACGCAAGGTTCAACACTATGAGATCCACGAAGTGGTATGTTACCTCACACATTGCATAAGAATTAACAGCATCTTTTTTGAAAATGCATTGCTCCTAATCTATCTAACCTAAATCAGACCAGTCCTGCAGGAGACTGAGTATTTCGCATCCCGCCTTTAAGGGAGATGTAAGGAAAGGAAGCAAGGCCTTTGCTATGCATCAGAAGCAGCCACAAAGCAAAGGACAACGAAGTATTTTGATTGTTTTAACTTTGAAGAAAGCCACTCATAAGGTATTCCCACAAAACAAAACAAAAAAAAACAAAAAACAAAAACAAAACAAACACCCCAAAAAACAAACAAACAAAAAACCCCAAAACAAAACCAAAAAAAACCAAAACAAAACCCCAAAAAACCCCAACACAAAACACAGCCCATCCCTAGCTTTCATTCCATTCCCAACTGGACACCAAGCTCTGTAACAGGTCACGCTGATGAAATGAAACTTTCGTGCCAACCTTGATGCTGGCTGAAAAGAAGGCCAAGCAGCACCAACAAAATCCACTCGCTTTCGGGACGGAGACGCTGCCAGACGAGCAGTGCCAAGGGCCGGCGGGCTCCTCGCACCCCTCACCCCGACACCGAGCGCTCCCGTCCGCCGTCCCTGGGACCAACCCGCCGGCTGCCAACCATGCCAGAGCCCACCGAGAGGGCACAGCCGCCTGCAGCATCCCCTGAGAACCCCGCTCAGGGGGCTGGATGTCTAAGGAAAGCTGGTGGCAGCTGTACTTCGAGTCTGATGTCGGCTTTGGGCTCTCCGCAACCAAGGGCACACACGCCTCACCCTCGGCCAAAGGTCGCCGGTCGCAGTCCCGGCAGCATCACCCGCGGGGGACGGGGAGAACACAAGGCCACACAGAGCGTCCCAGCCTCACAGCCNCAGCACAGGTACGCGGCCGCGGCGGACACCAGCCCCAGCAGCAACAGCAGCAGCGGCGGCGCCATCGCCGTCCTCCCCCAGAGCCCGCCCGCTGCCGGAGCTCCGCTGTCCTCCCACAGAGCCCTCCCACTCCCGGGGCGGTGCCGGAGCTCCTCCGTTCTNGGGCTCCCCTGCCCGGTCTGTGCGGCCCCGACGGACTCACCGTGTTGGCCACGTGGACGAAGAGGCGCAGCCCTGCGCCGCACAGCCGCGGGGCCCACTGCGGAGTGGAGGCGAGANCTCCCACAGAGCCCTCCCACTCCCGGGGCGGTGCCGGAGCTCCTCCGTTCTCCCACAGAGCCCGCCCGTGCCGGGGCGGTGCCGAGGCTCGCCCCGCCCGCAGCCGCGAGGAGGTGGCGGGAGCGGAGCTGTGGGATCTGGGCGTCCTGTCCCACAATGTCCCGTTTCTTCCAGGCTCTCCAACGCTCCGGGAAAGCCCGGGCTGTTGGCCCGGGCGTGCAGGAGGAGGATGTGTGGCAGTGGGGTCTGAGAGGTGAGCGGCATGCCCCGGGGAAGGGGTGGAGAGGAGACGGTGCTGTCGGAGGATGGCGGGAGGCGGCGGAGGGGCCCAGCACTGCCTGGTGCTGCCCAGTGTAAAGAATCATAAGTGGTTTGGCTTGGAAAGGGACCTTGAAGATCATCTAGTGCCAACCCCCTTGCTGTCGGCAGGGACATCTACAGCTGGACGAGGTTGCTCGGAGCCCCTCCAGCCTGGCCTGGAACACCTCCAGGAATGGCGCATCTACAGCTTCAGTGGGCAGCCTGTTTCGGTGCCTCGCCACCCTCACAGTAAAGAAAGGTTTTCCTAATATCTAGTCTAAACCAACTCGCATTCGGTCTGAACCAATTCTCTCGTCCTGTCACTACATGCCTCACGTAGATAGACTTGCCCGATCTTTCCTGTAAGTTGCCTTTGGGCACCGCAAGGCCACAATTAGGTCACCCCGAAGCCTTCATTTTTCCAGGCTGAACAATCGCAGCTCTCTCGGCTCTAGCCATCTAGGCTCTGTTAACAGCCCCCAGGCCTGAAATAAATAAAGGTGTAAATAAAGTGACTCCCAGGCCTGTGTAAGCAAGCTGCAGACATGGCATTGCTGCCGTGCTTGTTGCTCCCTGTGAGCCTTTCCCAGCTGGTGCAGTCACTCCTTCCTCTGCTTTGCGGCCGGAGTCTGAGCTCGGCTTTAAGCTCTCCAGTACCTCAGCACAGCCTTGTTAAGCTCTAAGATCAACAGGAGTTGCCCTGTTCAGCGGAAATGAGCTGATGTTGAGCATGAATTAAAGTGCTTTCCACTGCCTGAAGGGTAAGATGTTAAAGAGGAACACCTGTGCTATCCATCCCACCCGCACATTTTCCTTGGCTGCGGAGAGTCCGGGTCTCATTCCCCATGCTCCTCTGGGTTTCTGTATTTTGCGGGCTGGTGAGTTACCCCATGCCCTCAGCGTGCACATTTTCTCAGGGAGAAAAGGGCAGTAATGGCACAATACCCAGCACTTGAGTCCAGCTATGAGGAAAGATCTTGGGAACTTCTATTTGACTTTAACAGATTGTGCTCCATAATAAGGTGGTAATAACTACATTGACCTTCCTAAGGTCTGCCCTAACTTAAGTTCAGGAAAGCTGGAAAATGTTGAGAACTTACTATTATACAATGGTAGATTGTTACAAGCATTTGCAGTAGCCTGAAGTGTGACCCTGGATCTAGTATTTAGGTATTTAAGAGTGGCTGAATCTGAAAATCAGACTGTCCTTTAAGAATGCAGAGGAGCAGTATTATAACAAGTTCCTTTTACAGGCCTTTGAAATGACTTGGGGCATTTATGTGTATACAAGTTTCTGAGTAAGGTTTAATTTAATAGAATTGATGTAGAAACTGATGTCTGCTCTCTGGAAGGGTAAACCAGCTTCTGCTGAAAGCTGGTGTGCATCTGCATAAGGCAGATGTTTGGAAGGCCTGCTCTGGTCAGAACCTGTTTCTAGTAGCATCAAGGTGTAACCATGTATAGTGTATTGGATAACTGTCTAAATGTAACAAACCACTTTTATTGCCAGGCATTAAGCTTCGTCCCTATCAAGTAGAAGGTGTGAATTGGCTGGTGCAATGCTGTGAAGTCCAGCATGGCTGTATCCTGGGTGATGAGATGGGTCTTGGGAAGACTTGTCAGGTGTGTTGTCTTCTTCTGGAAAATGATCTTTGCCTACTTTTTTTCTTTTATCCCAGTATTTCTGCAGAATGAAAAAGCAAAAGCACTCTATTGGTTGATAAGTTAAGCAGTCCCATTCTGAATTCCATAGTCAAACAAGAGAGCTCATTTGTCTCTCTCATTCCTTAACCACTTAAAACAAGTCCTGAGTTAAGTCCTAGTAATACTCTAAAAAGGTTTCAAAGTTTTTAAAAAAGATGAGTAGTCTTTTTATACAAACACCTTAATAGGTAACTCATAGTGCAGAGTTGAAGGCACGGTATGCATCCAGTGCAGGGAAAATTGTGTCCTTTTGATGCACCTGCACCGAGATGATATTTGAGTTTGGCAATACATGGATTAAAATTTATAGGTGTAATTTTTTCCAAGTTTTTTGATTTTATTTTTTTAATAAGTTTTTCAGTAGGTTTAAGTTTTGTTGGAAAATGATTGTGCTTTGATTCAGCTGGTTTTATTCGATGGGTCTAAAATAAAAAACCAGTAGTTTTAGAAAGTGATGCATGATAGATCTTCTGTTTTGTAACTGTGAGGGAAAGGTTTTGGAAGGGGGCTCCATATATAGAGGTCATGTATTGAGACCTGAATTAAGCCTTTTTGTCATTGATTGTGTGTCCCACTTGATATTCTATTAATTCTGCGTTGTGCTAGAGAACCTGTGGGAACTACCTGCAAAGCTCAACAAGGAGACAACTTATGTAGATTCAGTCTATTGCGTTGAACTTTGTTATGAAAAAAATTATTTTCCTTGCCTTTTAGACTATTTCACTACTTCTTTATTTGACAAAAAAATTAACCAACAAAGAGAAATTTCTGATACTTTGTCCTCTGTCTGTTTTGAGCAACTGGAAGGAAGAACTGGAGAGGTAAGTTTCAACAGTTGTCTGGCTCATTATGTTCTTGCTCAGCAAATTACAAAGATTATTTTCAAATGTGCTCACTCCAACAATTTCTTTTTATCCTTTCAAAGGGATAAAAAGTGAAAAGGGAAGCTGCTACTAAACCAACTAATCAGTGCAGACTATGAAGTTAATGCATAGTCTTTACAATGCTGTGGTATACATGAATTCATCCATGCTATGGTATTGTCTGACTTTCAGTCCAAATGCCTCCACTAGCTCCTTGCTTTTTATTGATTTGTAACCCTCCATGCTCAGCCTCTCTTAGGCAAAATCTGCTGAAGACAGCCAGGATTCTGTATGATGAAAGGTAAGACACAAGTTCAGGGGCATGCTCACATATGCACGCAAAATACATTACATCTGTGCATGCAGCCTGTCTTCACTGGGGTACAGTGCTTGTGCTGATGGCTTATCTGCTGTGCCTGGAAGATGTACATTTTACACGTGGAGCCCAAAGATTCCTTTTAAAAGGGAGAGCAGAAAATGAACGATTAGAACAGAAGTCAGTCTCTGTGGCTGTAGGGCGATGCTGTCTCTCAGTGACTGAAGTCATCCAGGTTACATTCTGAAGTGAGCTGGCCTGATTTGGATAGACTTGTGGCTGAAATAGTTGGAGGAAAGTGCATCCCTTCATAAATACCAGTGAACAGCTATCCAGAAGGAATATTAGGTAAATGGCAGCGGTGGGATTAAATGAGGAAGAATTTTATAGTCCCAGCTCCTTCTCTATGGAACTGGTTTTATCTGCATTTTGACTAAGAGAATATATTTTTGAGGCCCTGACCTGGATCTGTTTGCTGCAGACATTGGTTGCCTTTATTTTAGCATGATTTAGGCCAATTCTTTGGTCTCAGCTGGGCGAACTGTATTCACTCACCTGCTTCTCTACAGCTTTTTTCAATTCAGAATAGCAAATGGGCCATGAGACTGGTTTTCAATCATGTCCTTTGGACTCATACCTAGGAGAATGCAGTTTCACTTAAGACTTGTCCAAACCAGAACCAGCAGCCGAGGTGCAAATTAGTCATGAAGGGGTGAGATTCAAAAGCTGGAATCCCACCACATTGCACAGGAGGGTAGGGTGTTTGGGTAGCAATTCTCAGCTGTGCAGTACCTGTGTTTGATAATGGGGTACAGGCTCATAAGTATATGAAAATACTTAGTTGGGCTCACTGGGTTTGCTCTCTCTTAACAACAGGTTTGCTCCAGGTCTTTCTTTCGTAACATACATAGGCAACAAGGAAGAGCGACCCAAACTGCAGCAGAACCTGAACGGGGACTCTCACTTCCATGCAGTCTTGACAACATACGAGGTATGTGATGTCTCTGTCACTTGAAAGGAGAACTCAAATAGTTTCTTTTTTACCCTTCCAGTCTTCTCCCCCCTTCCCCTGAGGAGAGTGTGAGTGAGCAGCTGTATGGTGCTTAGTTGATGACTGGTGTTGAACCACGACATGCTGAAGGTACCATGTAGATGTCACATTGTTTTTCTCAGGTGCCTTCATTCCACTCTGCTGCATTTCACCATAGTTTGCAAGTAGACAAAAAAGATGCTCTCTTTCTTAACTGGTGTGTTTACTTAAATCATAAATCATGGTTCACTTTCTTTCATTGCAGATTTGCCTGAAAGATGCAACATTTCTGAAATCGTGAGTCTGGTTTTAATATTTTCAAATTTAATTCTGCATATCTGTCACTGATTTCTTAAATGTAGGTTTGTATGTGTGAGATCCTGTGCTTGTTTCACAAGAGCCAGGGATGTTCTTTGCTTATGATTAGAACTTTTCCTGTTCCAACTTTCAGTGAAGAATCTTTAATATCAGCTAAGGTGTATATGAACTTCCCCCAAGGACAGTTTTCAAGCCATTTAACTCAAAGTAGTAATACATAGTGACTTAACAGTAGTACATGAAGTATCAGTCCAGAAAGCTGATCTTTAGAGCAGAGAAGATCTTCAAGTTCCTGAGGTTATAAAGGTATTGGTTGAAAATTCACTGAAACTGATGTGCAGTATAGTCTGGTGTTCATGTACTGATACCATATCCTAGAGTTTATTGTCTTTTGCCACCAGTCAGAAATTTAGAGAACTTCTGGAGCTTTCTACCAAGACTGATTATTCAGCTGAAATTCAGCCTGTAGGAGGTATTGACGTGGTCATGCAGAATTTTACAGAAGTCTGCACTTGAAATGGGGAGGAATTTTCTTTTTTTTTTTTTTATCAGTAGCACCAATGCCTTGCAGTGATGTTAAGTGATGTGACAAAAGCTGTGGGCAGCTATATGTCATGGATGGCTCAACATCTTTGTAGCAGCAGAAATCCAGTGACCCCCACTGACACAATTTTGTGTCTGTCAGGACTAGTCAGGCCTGCAATGGGCACCCTGTTGTTTTTCAGCAAAGCACCTGTCCTTGGCCACTGCTGGATGAACACATCATGGTGGGAGCCAGGCCTAATGAAAGATTGTCATGACTGTAGTGTTCTTATGGTTTCCTATTAAGTTCTGTATTTCTGCATATGATTCTGTTTGTTGCAGTATGCAATACCCAGGTATGCAGTACCCAGGGACAGCACGTAGCTAGCCCTAGTATCACAGAAATGTCAACTCCAGTGTAATTTCCTACTTCTAAGGCACACCAAAACCTTGTCACTCAAATTTGGTGGTTTTTTTCCCCTCTGGTCTTTGTTATGAAAAAAGTAGTTATTAATCATTTGTACCTTGTCCTGTGTAGGAGCACTTGGACCACTTTGTAAAGGTGGGTCAAAGCTATCAGATATCTCACCACCACTGCTCCTCATGAGCAGTGTAACAGCACAAATGAGTTGAGCAAGAGCTGTGCTCTAATGTCATACATGAGAGATTAGACTGCTCTGCACATGGGCTTCTGCAGTGCTTCACAGGGCAGTTTTCCTTCTGCAAGTCAGCTCCTGAGCCTGTAGAATAAGAGTAATGGCAATTGACTGACAGAAGGCAGTGGAGAACCACTCATATAGCAAAGAGGGAAGTCAAGGCAAACAGAAAGACTGTGGGGAGTATGTGGGTCACTGTGATTTCAGACCTTGTATTCATTGGGAAGAGAAGTGTGTGGGTAAAAAAAACTGGAGGGTCATGCTTTCCATTTCCTGCCTACCCATTAGCCAGACTTGACTGTGTGAATATGACTCTGTGATGTGGGAGTTGAAACTCTGGCAATACGGAGGCACAAACACTGAGTCTTGAAAAGATGAGGAGTTTGTATTAAGCCTAGTGGATCTACTAGATCATCAGTGATTTTGCAGCCTACTTGAGCTCTCTACTGCACAGAGATGTGTGAACCTAGAATAAGTTGTTATTCTTGTCTTGGGTGATTTGCAAAAGACTTGCAATCACTCTTCTACCACCGCCTCATGATAGTTGGGTTTTTGCACAAGTGCTGGGGCCTAGTTTCATGTCTCTTTTTCCAAATTACAGGCTTCCTTGAATGTCTGACTAATTTGTGCTTATGTTATTTTCCCATAGTAGTGGGGGTGGAGCCACAAATTCAAGTGAATTTATTTAGTTTTGGTTTCAGGAAAACTCATCCAGGCTGTAGTTAAGAAGCCGTATTGGCTCTTCAAAAGTAGTACTTATGAATTTCTCCCACCCCTCTTGTGATGTTTGCTTGTTGTTCACGGGGTGGGTTGTTTTGTACTTAGAAGAATGAATTGTCAGTAGCTAACTGAAGATACTGGTTTGTGTTTGTTCAGCTTTAACTGGGCTGCCTTGGTTGTAGATGAAGCTCACAGACTGAAAAATCAAAGTTCTCTGCTTTACAAGACACTTTCTGAGGTAAAGTAACTCATCTATCTTCTAGCTTCCTAGGACTTCCTCCCCTTCAGTATAGCATACGGATTCTCTGTTTGTTCATCTGACCTATTAAGTACCTATTAAGCTCTGGGCCAGAACTAGTTCCTGTCAGAGTTGGTGAACAGATTCCCATATTTAGTGACAGACAGATAAAGGCCTATCTTGTTGGCTTTTCATGGAGGTGGGCAGTATTCAGAGCTTCTCTCTCATTCTGATTCATTGTAAAGATTTAAAAATGTAAAACTGTGACAGACATATAGTGCTGAGCCACAGCTGTGCTACTAAAGTAGTAGGACTCTGGCTGACCTAAGACAGTGTAAAGCAACAAGAGGCTACCTCCAGCTCTGGGAGGGTGAAGGAACCCTTGCCTAGTTCATGGGACCTCAAGTAATGAACTACTGACTTCTGCTGTGCCATTTAATGGAGCCACCCCTGTTGACTGGAAGTAGAACTGCTCCAGCTTCCAAAGCACCTTGCCAGAGTACAACAAATGCCTGAGTGAAAGCTGCACTTTTTGTCATGGCAGTGAAACAGTGGCATTAGGTCTGTGCTGGCATCAGCAACAACATACTACAATATACTGTGGAAAACAGGCTTTTTTAATAAAATTCCTGAAAGTTTTATACCTTCTGAACATATTGTCCATGATGTCTGTAATTCAAGAACTTTGATTACAGTCGCAAAAATAATAGATGATTCAACTTTGCTCTCTTCCTAACATATTTTCTATTACCAAGCTTGAGATAAATTTGTATTTTTCCAAAGGTAACCATATTCTCCAAGTCTCTTTGCAGGGATTACTGTAAGCAACATGGACCAGATAATGTTGCAGTGTTTGTCAGTTAGCCAGCAAAGACAAATGGAACTTAGTCTTATGCAGTTTCCATTCTCTGTCCTATTCCAACAGCATTTTGCAGTTTTCTCTCATTGCCTAACACTGAGTACACAGTATTAAGACTGTAGAGTGCATGGATCTGAGAATTTTAATGGAGTTGGTTTTGCACTTTGTTCTTATTTTGCTTACACTGACTTCCTTGCACCATCCTAGTCAGTTTAGAGCTGTTTGACTGTCACAACATACCTTATGTTTGGATGGTTTTGGCAGACTTTTGCAGCATTCTCCCAGCACTTCTGTGCTGCCTTTGCCTTTAGGTTATGCCTAAGAGTGATGTGGGTATAGTTGTGTATTAACTCACTTTTCCTTACAGGTATTTTCTCCTAATAATTTTGTTTTATTGCTGATTCTTTCAGTTCTCAGTAGGCTTCAGCTTGCTACTCACAGGCACCCCAGTTCAGAACAGCCTTCAGGAACTGTACTCCTTACTCAGCCTTATTGAGCCTGATGTCTTTCCCAGGGAACAAGTGAAAGAGTTTGTTGAGTATTACCAAGCAATTGAAAAGGAGAGTGAGCCAGGTCAGTAACAACCAAGGTTATACTTCAATCAGAACCGTTCATTCTCTTGACTAGGAAACAAGGGTGTTGTGTCCTCTTTATTTGCTTTCTTTTAGTGCTGAATAGCTTTAAGACAAAGCCACACAAACTAATGATTACTTTTAAAGCAAGGGCTACCTTAATGTAGATCCTAAGTGTTTCAGGTATGCAGCTATGTTTTGGTTTCACTGTTTGTAAAATGTGGCCTGAATAATTTCACTAACAGATGTGAGATTCCTTACCTTTAATCTCTTTTTGCTGCTTCTGCATAGCCAAAGAACTGCACAGTCTTCTGCAGCCATTTTTGCTTCGGAGGGTCAAATCTGAGGTGGCTGCAGAACTGCCAAAGAAGGTGGAAGTGGTTCTGTACCATGGAATGTCAGCTCTGCAGAAGAAGTACTACAAAGCCATTTTGATGAAAGATCTAGGTAACTGAGGATTTTGAATTCTATCAATTATCTTTCAAAACAGAACTAACTGCTTTTGTAAATGCATGCTCTGTTGCAGAGAAGCAGAAGTTACCCTGGTCTGCAAAGTATGTATCGAATAAATATGCCAAATTTATTGTTTTGGGCAGCTTGCTTTGTGGTTTTAGCTTGTGATAAGAGACTATGAATCTATTGCTCAGCTATTGCTGAGCTAGAAGGGATCAGCTGGAGGATCTGCTTTGGACCAGTCTAATTAAAAGTACTTTTCATTAGATAAGCTGCTCCTATTGCATTATATTCAAACAAAATGGTGGTACAAGAAATTTTGGATCTGTGGATCTCTATGAATTTTCCAATAGTAGCACAGATACTGTAAATTTCAACCTACTGGATGCAGATATGAGTTTTTTTGAAACTACAGGGCTATGTAGACAATGCAGCTAATCCATATCATATAGCTTATCAGTATTTCTGTGTTATACGGAAAGTAAACCTGAGGAGCTGGAGATCCTTTGTTCTTCTACGATTAGCACTTTGCACAAATATCACCAGGAAATCTGAACCTTCATCTTCTAAAGTCAATGTATGTGCATATATTTTCATTTTCTCCTCAGAAAAATGCAATCCTTCTTAATTTCCTGGTTGCCCAGGAGATCTTGATTGTGGTGGTTTACTCTTTTTTTTTTTTTTTTTTTTTCAAATTAACTGCACCAAATTTTTCTGAGTATATTTGATGATTCAGTATTAGAGAAATTAGTGACCTCTTCCAGGGAGTCCAGGAGTTCAGTGATATGCAGAGAGAACTACTCCAGTGCTGAAGCGCTTCAGAGCAGTGCTCAGGATCCAGACATTCCCAGTCATACCCATTAATGGAGCACGGGCTTCCCTGCTCAGTTTTCTGTGCTCTTTTTCCCAGATGCATTTGAAAATGAAACAGGAAGGAAGGTTACACTTCAGAATGTCTTAATTCAGCTTCGGAAGTGTGTTGCCCACCCATACCTTTTCAATGGTAAGAAAGCCCTGTTCTCCCTCTTGAAATAGCAAAAAATAACTTTCTTGAATTACACAGTCAGTTTCTATTATTGCTTGGCAGTGTAATGCTTAGAATAATCAAGTAATAATCTTGTATTTGAATCAGTAGCAGCTGTGATTTTGTGACCAGTTACAATACATGACAGTTCATCAATAATGAAGAATAAAGTAGGAGACTGTGTGTAGTCTGGGTTTCTAGCTGCAGCTCTCCACTTGTGTTTCTTCTCTTACCTAAACAAAGAAATCAGAAAGCTTTGTGAAGTACTGAGGGTGTTGTTTTTAGACAGAGAAGGACCATTACTTCTCAAGCAAGCATTATGAGGCTCTGCTTAGCAATAGTGGCAGCGCAGACACACTGAAGTTGACCACAGAGTTGTCATTTATATGGTATTAGGTCTGCTTTTGAAACTCCTTTCTGTTCCAGGTGTTGAGCCAGAACCCTTTGAGATTGGAGAGCATATTGTTGAAGCCAGTGGCAAGATGTATTTGTTGGATAAACTCCTTTCATTCTTGTATGCTGGGTATGTCATGTCAGGGTGGGGTTGATATAGAGAAGAGAGGCAAGCTGGGAAGGCAAATTACTTTATTTAGCTACCGATGGAGCAGATAGTCATCAAAACACTAGCACTGCCCTATTCACTGCATGTTACCGACTACATGAAAGAAGTAATTTCAGCATGAGGAGCTTCATTGGAGAATGTAGAGGAATCTCAGTGATTTGTGTAGGTTCCTTTTAAACATTTCTCAAAAGACTTCACTAACTCTTTCACAAGTTCTCATATTTGCCGTATTTGAGAACCTGGGAGAATAATGAAGTGATATGGTATTCAGCATTTCTGACTTGACTGTGGGTTTCCTGAGAGTAGCTTCCAATACATGAGTTGAATTCCTTTGTGCTGGTATGCCTGTATTAGCCCAGAAGGCAGAATCCATAGCAAATGTGAAAAAGAAAAAACAAAGAATAAGCTGAAATTTCAGCTTTGGGATTGACATTCGGAAGTCCTTGTGTTGCATTCTGGTGTTTTCAGAATACAGAACCCAAAGAGTTTGCCTCCAGCTCTCAGGTGGGCAGCAAATCAAACTGTGGTTTGCCTTCTTGTGCAGTTTGAAGCAATGCCTCCTGCATGATACAAATTCTTCCTTCTCTCTTAAATGATCTGCAGTTTTCCTTTGACTACTTCCAAGGGATGGAGCTCCAACAGACTTTGGGAAGCTTGTTGTGAAGGTCTTTGTTATTCTGCTGTCTAGCACCTTGTGAGTGGGTGCCCTCCCTTGAATATTTGAGCTGCAGGACCAGCCCTGTACAGGTTCTGGACTTGAAAACATCTGTGTTCTGCTCTGTAGGGAAGTCTGATTTAAGCAGAGCACTGTCAGAGGCCTAGAGCTGGGAGGGAGGAGAGTTGATTTCTCACACACATTTGTATGTAGTTTGATCTTTAATGGTCATTTGCAGGAGAAGGAAATGCTCTACTGTCACAGAGATGCTGATATTACATTTTCCAAGCATTTAAGATGCATTGTAGTGTGTGATTTGAGAGCAGTTATGTGGTAAGGAAAACCTTGTCGTGCTAGGTTGAAGGTGAGGATCCTTTTAGACAGGCTTCTCTGGAACTTCACCAAGGCTATATCCAGCCAGCAGTAGAGCTGTGCCAGGGCCTCGTTACTTGACTGTGACTCCGCACGCTTGACTGGGTGGTGGCAGATGAAACTAACTGATTGCATTTGGATGCGAAAATGAAAAAGGTGGGTGAGGGAATGGGCTGTGATTCTGGGAGGCTTAGTGTGGCCTTGCTTTGTAACAGTGACTAATAGTGACTGGTTATGCTGTTGTAACCCCTCTACCAGGCTGTGAAATGTTGTCACAATATGCTGTGTCTCATGTTCTTCTTCCAGTGGCCACCGTGTCTTGCTCTTTTCTCAGATGACTCAACTGCTTGATATCCTGCAAGACTACATGGACTACAGAGGTATGTTCTGCACATTTTGCTAGGAGAGGGCTTGTCCTAATGATCTCTGCCATGTATTGTTCCTCTGATTTTGGTTGATATGCCTGAGATGGAGAAAGGAATGTGATGAGAATTTATTGCTTCTTAGTAGTATTCTTGCAGTGGCTCTGTGAGTCAGAGGGTCTTGAATTCAGCTCTTTGCTGTGTTACCTCCTGCTTGAAAAGAGCTGGCAGCTAAATGCTGTTCTTCAAAGTAATTGCAGCTTTTGTTGCTCAGTAAAATGGAACTAACAAATAGCAGGGTAGCAATGTTTCATTATATACCTCTGTTCAGTTGTGTATCTGAGTCCTGGGTAATTGCAATAAAGGCAATAGGCTTGTTCTAGATTCAGTTTGTACAGCATAAAACACAAATAGAGTCACATTCATACCAGGAAATTAATTTTTGATTAAAACATTTGTTGACAGTGGGGCCCCAACATGTCTGTGAGGGCAGGTTGGATCAGACCATTTTTGGCAAGGTTAGCAGTGTGTTCTTGGGACATTTTCTTTTGTTTCAATCCACATGGCTCCATGCCTACTTAGGATTTCCCATGAAAGAGGCTTTTGTTTGGTGTTTATGGTTTTGGACGACTAATAATGTTGGATAAAGCCAAATATAGCGCCATATCCCATACTGCTTGCTCACAGGAAAATGCACATTGAAGGCTGTGGGAGTTTGGGTAGGGAGGATCTGATGGTTCTTGGCCTGTTTTGTGGGGCCAACAGCCAGCACAGCATAGTATGAAATGGGACTGTGTGCTGATGTACTTTTACTTGGACTCTGAATTTTCCTGTTGTGTTTCCAAGCAGTAAATTAAATGCTGAGAGTCTCTTCTTCAGACTTTGCTAAATTACCCTTTACCAGCAGTCAATCTGGAAGTCAGGGTCGCTACTTCAGTTTATCCGAGGCTTAACTGGAAAAAATTGAGTTGAAGGCAATAAAATGAGAGTCAAGGCAGGAGGACTTGGCAATAAAAAGAGTCAGGAGAGCAATGAGATGAGAGAGAATGAGGTAAGAGAGTAAGAGCATAGATGGAATTTCAGAAACGTACATGTTGCTTGTTTGAAAAGGCTACAGCTACGAGCGGCTGGACGGCTCTGTTAGGGGTGAAGAGAGACACCTTGCCATTAAGAACTTCGGTCAACAGCCCATCTTTATCTTCCTGCTGAGCACCAGAGCAGGTAAGTAAGGATAGAGAAACAATCCATCTTGCTTCTTCACTCTTCTTTTTCTCTCTCTGGCAAGATTTCAGGGAGTTCTGAATCCTATAGAGCCTGATCATGTGGGGGATTTTTGAGGGAGACAGGACATATCCTGAACTTGGGTCTCTCATCTAGGGCATCTGGTTTCTGTGCTTTCTCTTTGGGAGCTGATGCCAAGATACTTTACATATTGCAGCTCTTGAGTTTATTTATTCCCAGTCCCATAATGCCTGTTTCGGTGCCAGTTTGAGCTTAAGGAATCTCACTAGCATTTTATTTCTGCAAGCACCAGATCTTAGGCATGAACAGACCTCCTTTAAGTAAGCTGATGGAATTGCTTCTCAAGTGTGCTGAACATGGACATTGTCTTTAGCTCGCAGACAGACTCAAACAAGAGCCTTTTACCATCCTGAGACTGCAAAGAGCTCCATGGGACTGCTATTTGTGCTTCTTCCCCTCTTTGCTCCTTGGGCAAATCTGTGTCTTCTACACAGTTTCAAACCTCCCTGTCTCTCTGTTCAAGCAAGCTCAGAGCCAGGCTTCTGCTTGTCTCCAGAGAAGGGATCCACACTGCTTGATCTCAAACATCAAACTGGAACTCAGTCTTCCTTTGCACTTCTAATTAGACTTTGTGGATGAGCCTGGTTCCAATATTACCACAGCACATTGAGAGAAGTACAGAGGGAGACTGAAAAGAAGCTCCTAATTCCAGATGTTAGAAGTATGTGCATCTCTCACCACAGTGCCTGAACTCTTCCTGCCCATGTCAGCCAGACTGAGAGTTGCTTTTTACTGCATATTGCCATGTATTGCCAAAGCATCATGTACTTAGCTGTGAATAGGTGTGCTAACAGTGTTTCCAGTGCTGTTATGTTATGGACAGAGATTATCAGATGCATGACTGTGTCCACTTGCAGGGATATTCTGATTACAGTGAAGATATCTTAACATGAGCTGGAGGAAATGTAAGGCAGCAGGCCCCTCTTTAACTACAGTATGTGGTCACAGTAGTGAGGATTTAAAAATGTAGAATTAACTATGGGTTTTTTTTCTTTTCATTCCATGAAAGCCCAAGCTCTTACCTCAAAACCTATATGTCATAAATACCTAGGCTCTGGTTATTGTCTGTTTGGGCCTGGTGTTTTCCAGTGTGTTTTCCATGGTGTATTTAACAGTTGCTTCTGAGCTGCAGCCAAGTCATGACTTGGGCAGTTCATTGTGGCCTCAGGGAAGTCAGTCCTTGCTGGGATTACGTGCCTGCCAGCAGAAGAATATGTCTATATTCATCAGTCTTGACAATCTGTCCCTTTGCATTGGTTCACTTGCACCCTGTCATTTTTGATTACATTGCACAGTTCAGCTTTGTTTTGGGCTGTTGCAGAAAGCTAGAAATGGAAGGCTTAACCATCTTTTTAGATCCTTATGAGGCTTAGATTTGGCGTTGAGAGATGGATTGAATTAGATACAGTTGATCAGATCTGACAGAACTTTGCATAGGATAAATTCTCCAGCTTCTCCTTTATTTTCTGCTGCTAACATATTTTGTTACCATCTTCTTTTGTTGGTAGGTGGAGTTGGCATGAATCTGACAGCAGCAGATACAGTTATTTTTACTGACAGTGATTTTAACCCACAAAACGACTTGCAAGCAATAGCAAGAGCTCACCGAATTGGGCAACACAAGTGAGAAATGTCGCTACTTCTGGTTTGGTTGATGACTCTCTTGGTCTCTCATATCACTTTCCCTATTCATAGGCAGTGTTCAGTTAAAGTACAATAGTTTGAAAATCAAAGGAGAGCAGAGAGGATTTTAGGTCTTCATTTTTCAGTTGCAGCCTTATGCAGTCTTGTTCTCATCATGTATCTAGGGTGGGAGCTGTGTAAATTTGGAGTAAGAAATGGAGGTTGGAAGTTTGCCTGCACTTTTGCAGTGAG
Organism: Formicarius rufipectus; assembly: GCA_013399695.1. Classification (NCBI taxonomy): domain Eukaryota; kingdom Metazoa; phylum Chordata; class Aves; order Passeriformes; family Formicariidae; genus Formicarius; species Formicarius rufipectus. The sequence goes on along the minus strand of VXAU01001197.1, from coordinate 392,860 downwards.
CATTTCTCCCGTGGCAAGAAGCAATTGTATCAGCATTACATTTGTGCTGATTATTTTTGTTAATTTTGTTCCTGCCCTTTTTAACCTACCAAAGCAGTGGGTGAGTGGATAGTGCTACATGCAAACGGATAGCTTAGTGCATCTCAAAAAAAAGTAGATAATAAAAATTTTCTTAAACTTTTGCAGGCCTGTAAAAATTATCCGCTTGATTGGGCGAGATACAATTGAAGAACTAATCTACCGAAGAGCTGCTTCTAAGCTCCGTCTCACAAATGCTGTTGTAGAAGGGGGTCAGTTTGCTCTGGGAGCACCCAAGCCTCAAGGAGCAGCAGAGTTACAGGTAAACTAGAGCTACACCTTAATTAGACTCCAGGAAGGACCCTTGAAATGTCCCAGAATGTTTCTGTATTTACATCTGATATGAACCTACCCAAGCAGTTCTGCATTGACATGACAGCTTTTGTACATAGGAACCAAAATGACACCCCAGGTCCAGAAAAGATCTGATGTTTGAAGACAATTTTTGCAATTCTGAGGTGCAGCCATTGTTGAAGAAGTATGCTTTCTTGAAGAAAAGAAGACAGATATTTTCCTTGTCTTACTTGGTTTTAATTATACTAAGTGTGAAGTGGAAGCTGATTCACTGTTTTTAGAGCTGATCTGTCTCTGGTGCTTTTCTCTCCCAACCGGAGATAAGTGCCTAGTCAGTTTTTGGTTGTTAGTCTGAAACTCAGTCATACTTCTGTTGGACTCTTGGCAAATACAGTATCTCAGGTGTCAGGGCATGATTTATAATTCTTACCTGAAAGTTGAGATTTGTGCTGAGAACTTGGGTTGAAAAACCTCAGGCAAAGTGACATTTAAGGGAATATATCACCTGTGTGCTGCTAAACCTGAGAGTGGTTTGCATTTAGAGCATCATTTCTCCCTCCACCTCCCCTCCCTGTCTCATCAGCATGTATCTCAGCAATTACAGTTTCTGTAGGAGAAATGGAATGAAGCCCATAGGAAATTCCATGCTCATATTTTTCTCCCCATGGATTTTTTTTTATATTTAAGCTTATGTTTTAAAGGGGTTGGAGTAAACACAAGTCTTTCTGTCTATGAAGAAATCTATTTGAATGCAGTCAGTACAGTTCTGTTCTGTCACTTAGCTCCGAAATAAAATGACCTCTCAAGTCTGCATGAGTTATGACTGAGGGGGATACGTCGTAGGGGCTTGTCCCATCAGGCTTTGGGAGAACAAGGTGTGTTAAAGCATAAGTATTTTGACAGGCAGCCTTAAAGCTTAGGTTTCTCCACTCCTACATGCTTTGCATTTAAGCCTGAGAAGCTTGAGACACTGGGATTGACATGGAATTACAAGATAATAATACTGAGCTTCCCCTTCTCTTTGTTAAAGCTGAGTGAAATCTTGAAATTTGGCTTGGATAAATTGCTCTCCTCTGAGGGGAGTACTATACAGGATGTGGAGCTGGAAAACATCCTTGGAGAGACAAAAGGAGGGAGCTGGGTAATGGACATTGTGCTGCCACGTGAAGAAGAGAATGAAGAGGAGGATACAGAGAGTAAGTTAGGAATTTAAATAGCTGTATCACTTGGGTGCTGGTAGTAGAGAAGGCTTCCCAGGTAGGGGTGGCATTTTTCAGGGAACAAGGAAAAAAGTGGGATTGTAATCAAGTGACTTGTATTTTGTTTGTGGCCTATCCACAAACTTTATTTCTCAGTCTGTACTGGTATTTTTCTTCTTTTTTTGTGTCTTTATTTGCCTGTTTGTAAGATAATGTTAACACTACTTGCCCAGTTTGGGTCACGGGGGATTGAATTCCTTCCTGTGAATGTTTTAAGACTGCAGATGGAAATTCATGAAAAAAGGAGAAATATTCGTTTTGCAGCTACTGCTTTTCCCCATGGAGAACTATTTAGATAGATTTGCAGTTTTACAGATACGACAGTAACTTAAGGAGAGAGTGTGTAGCAGGTGTTTTGTCTTGACCTCCAAACAAAAGATTATTGGCCATGAAAGTCATGAGTTGAAATGACCTTAAAAAATTTCCAAATGTGAGATAAGAAATGATGTCATGGTGTCTAAACAACTCGAACAGACTTACTCTATCTTCAGAACTCTGCTTTCCTGTCCAAGTGTCACATAATTTTGGTTGGTTTTTCATAGCCCTATACTAAATGAAAATAAATTCTAAGGATACTTTGCTGCTCTAGTGTCATGGTGAGAAAGATTAAATTTCTGTCTGGGTACACAGTCACACAAGTATATATCTGTGATAGATATATATCTGTTAAGTATATATCTGTGACTGAAGTAGAAACTTGGTCCTGCAGGTTAGGTATTGTCCATGCCAGCAACGAGTAATTATTTGCTGAGAGTTAGCAAAGAGTGGTATTTTCTGGTGGTAACTTAAGAGAGGAGCAGTGGTACCACACTGTGTAATAGGCATTGAGAAAATAACACCTGTTAAGCAGCAGCTCTGGGCTGCCAGAGTTCTGTGCTTTTATTTTGGTTGAGAGCTCAAAAGAAAAAGTTTGCTGTCCCTTTACAAGACTTGCCTGTAACTAGATAGCAGAGCTAAATGGATTCACTCCAGGCCGTGATAGAATGATGAAAGAGAACAGCAATAGAGCCATATCTTAAAATAATTAATTGACCAAAAAAAGAAAGAAAGGTTCTTTGCCAGTGTGAATGTCTTAAATTTAAAGCTTTTGTCTAAGGAAGCAAATCTTGATTCTCTTGTTTCTACATGATGCTGACACTGGTCATACAAAAAATTATGAGAGTGAAGATCTTTTTCTGCTGAGAGTAGAACAGTGTCACATAGGAGCCAAACTTTTTTTTCTCTTGCTGTACATTTTAAATGTTAGTAGGTTTCAGTTCTTTTTTACACATTTTAATTATTTTTTTAAGATCACATGTACGTGTATGAAGGCAAAGATTATTCAAAAGAACCCAGCAGAGAAGACAAAAAAGCATTTGATCAGCTTCTGGATCTTCAGAAAGCTTTGATTGAAGAGACCAGTAAAGAAGGGAGAGCTCTCCGGAACAAAGCAAATGTAAGACAGATGTGACAGGGCACATTGATGCTCTTTCATTTGCTTGTGGAAAATGAAACTGACAGCTTTCTCTTTACCTGCAGCTTGTAGCAGGCATGTTAAAAGATTTGGATGTCAATGTAGTAAACCTGGCTCTGGAATCTGAGGGCTTGACAATTCAGCAATCCTGATTACAGATGAGAGACATGCTCTACAGGGCACTCATATAAACTCGGGTCAAAAAAACGCATGTGGCAATTGGGACCTGATGATTAAGACTCATGGACAAGTAAACAAAAGGGAAATAAATGCAGGTTAAGCTGGGCAGCAGGCATGGCTTTAAGATAAGTGGTTTGTTTCTGTGATACTTCTTTCTTTCTCCAGGCCCTTCTCACAGGCCTTCGGGAACAGCCAGCCAGAAGGAAGCACTTGTTGAGTGCAGAGGAGCTGGAGGCTAGGAGGAAAAAGCGTCAAGAAGCAGCAGCAAAGAGAGCAAGACTCATGGAGGAAAAGAAGGCAGCAAAAGCAGAGGCAGAACACAAGAAAAAGTATGGTTTGCACCACTTGAAAACTGATATGTATTGCACTGTAGTCTAGAAATGTGTGTCTGCTTGATGAAAATAAGTCTTGCTCCTTATCCACTCTTGCAGGTGGGGATGGGGATGAGGGGGCAGGTCACCCTCATGAAAGAGTTAACTTCATCTATTAGGATATTTCTGTGTATATTCATGAACTACATAACATGGGGATATGAAGATGAGAAAACTGCTTGAGTCTCTAGCAAGGGTTCTTTTCCCCTGAATAGTCTGTCTGACTTTACATCTAATTTGATTCATAGAGAGTGGCCTGAATAAGAACATATCTGAATGTACAATCAGCCTTTGGGAGAACCTTCCTGAAATGTCACAGTTGGCCCTTATGTATTGGTCTGGCACCTGTGACTCTCCGGCACATTTCTTAGTCTTCTCCTCCCTATTTCCCAGATGTTCCTCCTTTTCACCACTCTAAATATCTTCTTGCCCTTTGTTATATGGTCACTTTTTCCATGCCTGCAATTGGCTTATCACATTGGCATGTGGCTCTTCATATGATAGATAAGCACTGTGGTTAATGTTGTTCTAGGCTTAAATAGGGGAGGGAACTGAGGGAATGCAGGGCTAGGTCTCTTGTGTTTCACTGCAATGATTTAAACCAAGGTGTGTGCCCTTCACCTTTGATTTTCATTGAACATCCTCTTCTCTTGTGTTGTTTCAGGATGGCCTGGTGGAAGGCAAATCATTACACATCTACCTGCCTTCCTTCAGAGGAAAGTGGCTCTGAAGGGGAGTTTGAGGAGGATGAGGTTGGGCTGAATGTGGATTTAGATTATAAAGATGCAGACCAGAGCAATATCAAATATGTCATGGGAGATGTAACCCACCCCCAAGCAGAAGAGGAAGATGCCATCATTGTCCATTGCCTAGGTGGGACTTACAAACGACAGGAGTCCTGTTGGGTGGGGTGGACAAGGCGATGAATTGTCCCTACTGGCTCAGTAGTTTCTAATACCCATGCACACTGAAATTATTCAGATTTGAGTCTGATGTAATTGCGAGTGGTGCAGAGGCAATACAGCCTCTACTCCACCATGTATAACCCACACAAGTATTAACAAAGTGTGCATAGGTCTTTACATCCCCTCTCTAGATTTATGGGTGAACCTCTTGAAAGGTGCCTGTATGGCTTGAAATTTTATATCTGTGGCTAAGTAATGACAGTTCCTCTTGAGAGCAGGGTCTTTTGTTTATCCTGTGGAAGCTGTAGGGTTCAAACTCAGATACTGAAAATCATCTTCTTTATACAGTCAGCAGAGAGAGACAGGCATTTTTAGAGGCTTAGGTCAGAGTTTCTTGGTACTTGTTTCTCAGCACTGACGGTACAGAGGCTTTAGACTAGTCTCCTAATTTAAGGACCTCTGTTAAGGCACTAAAGGTAAGGGAGAGAAAGTCACATTATAGAATTGCTTCTGAAGCAGTGTTGGAGCTGCTCTCTGACCAGGGCTATAGCAGAACATTATAATCTGCTTTGGCTTATGTTAAGCTCTGCATGAAACTTCATATTTAAAGTGGAAATGCCAAGTAAAAGTGAAAGACTGCAAATACCAAACATCTCGTTGCAGGAAGCCCAAGGCATCAATCTGGGGACATAGTGCATGCATACTCATACTCTGTGCAACTATATATATATATATATATATATATATGAGGATACTGTTAGGTTTATATGCTCAATGCTGTGGTTAGTGCTTGTCTGAGCATTTTCAGTGGACAGTAAGAAGGAATTCTTCCTGCAGAGTTTTTCAGGGAACTGTGACAAGTTTGTTTTTCTCAAAGGCTGAGGCTTATCCTCTAGGATGGTCCCTTGAATACTGGTTGACTTCAGTTTGTTTGTGGTTCCTATATCTGGTTTTGATAATCATTTGTTGCATGTGTACAGAGCAGGTGCATTTTCTGCAGGTATGGTCTTCACTTCTAAAAAGAGTCTAAATTGTCACTTCATTCTAGATGACTCTGGCCGCTGGGGAAGGGGTGGTTTATTTACTGCTCTGGAAGCTCGTTCTGATCAGCCAAGGAAAATATATGAGATGGCAGGAAAGATGAAAGGTAAGAGATTAAAATATGACTTGCTTTGACTTGACTTGTTTGGTGTGAGAGCTCTGTGTAGGGGTTGATTATTCCAATCCATGCTCCCAAAAAGGGGAAAAAAAAACCCACCAAAGTTATACATTATTCACAGGATGTTTTTCACTATATAAGGCAGAGCACTGCATCTTCTGTCACAGTGCTTTTAAGAAGGATGAAAGCCACCTCAGGTAGTACTCAGCTGAGCCTTTGCTTCCCTTCAAGCACTAGTCTTTTCCTGAGCATGAATTAGAAGTTATGAGTTACCTGCAGCTGGTGTGGAATGCACATCTTGCTGTAATGTGGGCCTGCTGATTTTTCTAATTTCGTGGGAGATGCTTTCCTCTTGTTTTAGTGTCTCTTTCTCCATTTGTGGCCTTTAACTGGGATATGTGTATGTGACTGTGTATCTTAGGGGTAGGAAACATTTGTCTTGCATCCCTTGGCTAAGGATCTGACTCGGCTGAAACCATCATGAGGAGATAGTCTCAGAGAATGTGACAGTGAGATCACTGCTGCATGGACTGCCCATTGACCCTTCATAACTGATTTTTTTTTGTTGTTGTTGTCCTGTTCTTGTTTTCTGGGCAGACCTGGAGTTAGGAGGAACCCTGTTATTCCCTATTGATGATAAAAAATCCAGGAAAAAAGGACAAGACTTGGTGAGAATGTGAAGCTCTTTTTTGTGTTGTTGCTCTGTCCAAATATTTTTGAAGTTGTGTGAAATGAACCTTATGTCTTTTTCCCTATAATAATGGCACTGAATACTGAACATGTCCAAGTTGCAGTTATATTTAGAGAAAATGAGTTTCTTTCCTCATTTATTAAAGCTATAAGTTAGTAATTCAATTTTCCAGCAGCTGTCACAGTGTCTCTTAGTGCTGTATATAGCCTCCATTTCAATTTTTTGTGTGTTTTCTCCTTAGTTGGCCTTGATTGTAGCTCAGCACCGGGATCGGTCCAACAACTTGTCTGGCATTAAGCTGTCTGCTTTAGAAAAGGGTCTGAAGAAGATTTATTTAGCAGCCAAGAAAAGGAATGGTAAGTGTCTGTGCAGAGTAACAGTGAATCCTTACATGTGTGATTGCACCTAAAGATGACCAATTTCCACCTTTCCTTTGCTGTTTTTTTTCTGAAGTAAAAGAAGAGTGAGATCTTCATAGCAGATACATTGCTCCAAATTATTTCTTCTGTTGTTGTTGAGTAGCATGAAGGCCTTATTTAGAATGCTTTCTATATGTCAGTCTTGTCCTAAAGAGTGTGCACTCTCTGTTCCCTCCTTCTCAGCAACAGTGCATCTTCCACGTATCGGGCATGCAACTAAAGGTTTCAACTGGTATGGCACTGAGCGGCTCATCCGAAAATATCTGGCAACACGGGGTATCCCCACTCTTATGTATCCTTTTGGATTATGTCTTACTTTTTTCACAATCTAGTACTGAAATGATTCTATAAATATCTTGGTGAGGGCAAAGCAAAGAAGCAAGGCAAGGTGCAGATGCCACAGTACAGCTAAAAACCTGGTTTCTCTGACTTTGCTGTTCATTCCACACTGAGGACTTAATCATTTTAGCTGATAATGACAGATAAGTGTGATTTGATGTGCCTGTCAGAATTTGTTAGAACCAGGTGCTAATCTTCTGCTGACAGCATTGATTTACCTGTATAAGCTACATCTGTGGGGAAGGAGACCAGAATTTCAGATTAATGGAAGTGACTCGGAAAGCGTCAAAAGTGAGAAGCTAAAAAAGCATTAGAATGTTCCAACCTTCTTCCTTGGCTGAGTATTGTGAAAGTCAGTGTGTTAGGACTGTCTTAGGAAGGCTTTCACCATCCAGGAGAGGAAGCATGTTTACAAAGAGGCTGTTTTGTCACTTCACTAGGAAGACGTGCACTTGCTATACTGATACAGTCAGCAATTCTGGAAACAGAAAACCTGAAACCAGGGAAATAGTATTCAGAGCACTCTCCTTCCTTCCTTGGTGAATCTGTTAGTGGACATGGTGTCTAGCATTTGCTGACACTTGACAACATTTCCTTGACATTTTTTATTAGATACTATTTCTCTAGGAATAAAGGCTCTTCCTCTGCTCCACAGCCATATTCATCTTCAATGACAGTGTCAAAACCATGAAGATGCAGTAATTTCACCAAGAAACATGGTCAAAAAGCACACATCACGTGGGCATTCCGTATGCATTCACATGAGAAACAGGACTTACACAGCCATTATTTGACCCTATATTTCCCTGCCTTTACTGGCCGCAACATATACATATTGCCAGTGGCTCTGGAGAGGAATGCAACAGCTTCAGAGTCCAAAGAGGAAATGTGTTGGCTCAATCCCAGATCTGTTTCATAGATGAAAAATTTAACTGATGCTCCATTGTTATCCCCTACATTAAGTTATTGTTAAGTCTTGGAATACAGTATTGTTTGGCTGTATTTCCTTGCCTTCCCCTTCAAATTCCATACATTATCTCACTATACCTCTTTTCAATCAGCTTTTTAGTGGTTACCTGGCATTCTGTGTTCATGTCCACATATGACTATGAGCAGAAAGGAACCTGTCAACTGTATGACAACCACACAGAATAAACTGTTTATACTGTTTTGGTTTCTCAGAAATCCATTTGAATTGCATTTGTTCAAGTATAAAAAATTTAGCTGTGTAATCACATGCTTATAGTCTAGCAAAATGCTGACCAGTATTCTTGGCAAAGGTGTGCAAGGCTGCCACAATTTGAGATTGACTTAACAAATTATACCTTTCCTTCTCCCACAACTTCTTTTTCATTACACAGTTTTTTGTTGCAGCTGTTGGGCAAAACCAGTTCCTTACTGCTGTCTAAAAAGCTGTGTGAAAGGTTCCATGACCCTTTGATTTACTTTTTAACACAGGGTTCTGGATGTTGGCTTTGTTCTACTAAAAGAGAACTTTCCTGTTTTCTGCATTGTTGGCACTGTTGGCTTTAGGGTGTTTTTACTACAACCAGGCAATAGGAGCTCTCCTAATAACTGTTTGTTTGACCAGAGAGACTGTGAGGTGCCAAAGTTAATTCAACTTAAAGTTCAGCTTCTAATAAGAAATCGCCCCACATGCAGTGAAAAGCATGTCCTTAAATATGTCATTTGCCAACAGACATCTCACTGACTGGGTTTATGGTGCCTCTGTGGCACCATCTGGTTACTTAATAATTTTAGGCCTGCCATGGCTCATCATACTCACTGGTGTGCACCACACTATAAGAAGACTTCGTCTGTCCTTCACTTGTAGCTGTACCAGAAAACCCCAGGTGATTTCTTATCTCCTTTGATTCTGCTGAAGGTTGAGGAGTGCTGCACAGCGCCTCTGTGGGTAAGACCTTTCTTTCAGCTGCATACAAGCACAGTCCCTCTCTATTTGGCAAAGTGTTTGCAGGATCAGAGTCTGGAGTATAAGACTTTGAGGGGTGAGAGGTGGTGAGTAGATATACCCTGTTTTCCCCACTCTCTGACACTGGCGCCCTTCCAGCAGGCCGGCTGGTGGCACTGTTAATCAGCTGCAGCAGCACACGGTGCTTCTCCAGCCTGGAAAAATCCTCCCTCTTTGCCAGTATTGGAACACCAATTATGCTTCTCTCTTTGGCAGCTTGACTGAAAACATAATTTCAGTGTGCAGATTCAAGGCTCGGTTCCTCCACCTCTTCGTTTTTCCTGGATATTTATTGCCCTTCTTTAACAGGTTTAATTTCCAAGTGTTCCAATCTGTGCAGTGTTGTGCCTCAGCATCACACACTTCTATGACCAAATCCCAGCCCATATACGGGTTCTCTGGCCACCACATGGGCAAGATCTGTCATGTGGCTGAGTCCCCCAGAACAGACTGAAGTAGTGTGTCTGCCACCACTATGGCCCTATTTGAGGACTCATGCTTTCTTTTGTTTCAACAAGGTGAGGCTCTATCTCTGTCCTTTGCTCCCCACACTGTTATGACTGACTAGAGTTATAACGGAGGGGAGTGCATGACTACCTGCCATTTAATGTCCCGTACCTCTTAAGGTCTGTAGAGGGCTGCAAGGTACCTGGCACACACAGAGGAAAGGTCATGGTACACAATAGATATTAGCCCTCTAATTCAGGGGCAAGTCACAAAAAATATGTTCTTTTTTCCTCCCTAGTCTTCTTTGACTGTACAGATGAAATCTAGATTATTTTTTTCCCTTTAAATTTACTTAGGAAATGCTTTTGTTGTGGGTTTTTGCTTGCTTGCCTTTTTTTTTTTTTTTTCCTTTAACAATATTCTTTAATATTCTTTAAAAGTGCCAAACCCAAAGAAGAGCTCTACCTCTCTCTGCTTTTAAATGGAAGGGAGATTTCAGTGGAATCCTGAATTGGGTTTTGCAGAACCTCAGCCAAGTGAAGTTTTTTTAGCATTTGCTGCCCACCACCATTTTTCTTTATTTGAGCAGAAATTGTCTATTTCAGATAATTAATTCCATAAAGGGCTCAATAGCTTTTATACAAGTTGCTGTACAAAATAAATGTGTCATGCTGTTTCTTCAGCTGTGCAGTACTACACATTTTCCCTTTCTAAATAGCAACCACTCCAAAAGGGAAGGGAGGTGTTCCTCTGTAGACATACCCCTCTGACCTCTCTCTTCCTCTGAACAAGATTATCTGCAGCATAAGAGCTGAAATGTGGCTCCTTGTGCATATCTGTCATTGCACGTTTACTTAAACTTTAGATGTGTGCTGCTAGATTAAGGTCAGCAGCAAAGAGGAAGATCATGCACAGTTCAGACTGGCTTTACAAGCAGTTTCATCAGATAGGACCTATGAAGTGGCATCCAGTCTCAGGGAAAAACTTTACACCCCATGCTGGAGGCTCCAGCTGATGCCGTAGAAGAGCAGGCTGTAATTCAGAGTGGCGTTTATACTTGTGCTGGCTCAGCTCATGCTTATATTTCTTGACAAAGCACTGCCTCTGATTCTCCGGGCACTGTACAAATTCTGTCTTTGGTGAGGAATCTCTGTGGCCTGTAACTTAAAACTGATCTTTTCTACTCAGGAAATGGTATAAACCATACCAAACTGACAAACCAATCAGGTTTTATGGATGTGTGCAGATGTGTGGTTTTGTCACTGAATTTTGTCACAGACACAAATTATCAGGATATATCACTGTGTTTTGAAGAAGGTAGAGTCTTGGATTTTGAGGGGAAAAAAGAGGAAGACTGATTTCCGAGGTGATGGAAAAAATCTACAGCAAATTTTACCTCCGTATTTTAACAAAAGTATTGTATGAATGTGTCTCGAAAGAATGCAGAATCTGGCCCACAAAAAATTATCAGTAGAATAATATAAGGATAAGTAGATGAATTTGTTTTAAAAGAAGTGAATGTAAGGTCCAGGAGGAAAAAGGAAGGCAAACTTTTGAGCCAAGAGATAACTTGAAAGTGTAAGCTACATGTCAAGTTGTGTGAAAACTCCCACCACTTTATAATATATGAACCTAGAGGAGAGAATGTAGACCTTTATTTAGCTAATTTCAGTAGACTGCAGGTTGATCATGCACTGTGATCAGTAAATTATAAGACATAAGGATACAAACAATCCCCTCAAGGGGAAATGAGAATGTTAGTCATGTTACTGTTGAGAAAACAAGCTGAAGAAGAATTAAGGGAAGACAGGAGTTGCTTCTTGTAAAATCTGAAAAAGTCTGGTTTTGGCAGCTTAAGCAGAAAAGAATTTTATTGGCTTATTTGTTGGAGGTAAGTGCAGGGCATCTACTACCCTTCCTCTGCTACTTCCAGTGAACTTGAGGTTGCAGTGTTAGCATTCACATGATAAGGATTGGGGGGTTTTCATAGAAGAGAGACAAATTAGGAGCAAATCAAGTGTATCTCATGCAAGTCCACTGCAGAAGGGGATGAAGACTCTGACATCATATTCCTTTTTTTGTGTGCTACTTAATCAAACAGACCAAGTTAAGGCTTGGCTTCATATGAGTGTCTTGCTTCCTCATTTGTCTATCAGTGTGTGCATCTGAGATCATCCCATAAAGCAGTGCTGGTCCATGTACTTGACCTTTCTAAGACACCTCCTGGCCATTACATCAGCAGGAATGGGAAAAGATGAAAACAGAAGGGAACTGAGTGGTGAAGGTGTCTTGCATTAAAACCACACAGCACTCACTGGACCAGAGACCAACACTGTCTGACATGGACGTACTGGAGCGAGTCCATTAATGTTATTCAGGGATTGGAGCTTCAGACACATCAGGAGCTGAGATTTTTTAGCCTTGAGAACAGGTTTCAGAGTGGAATCAGTGTGTGTAAATGTTTATCAACATATATAAATACTGGTTGGAAGGAGGTGAAAAAATGGAGCCAGACTCTTCTCAGTACGTTGCATTGAAAGGAAAAGAGGAAATTTAAACAAGCTTAAATATGTGAAATTACTTTTAAATGTGAGGAAAAAACAATTCTATGCATGTGTTAAAACAGTATAACAGCTTGCCCAGCGAGGTTGAGGACTCTCTCTTTGGCGATCTTCAAAAGTCTGCTTGGACAACCCTGAGAAACTGGCTTTAGTTGACCCTGTTCTGAGTGGGGAGACTGGACTTCTCCATTCCAATTTAAACAATTCTCCTGTGACTCTATGAGATCTGTTCTGGGTACCTTAAAAAAAGCACTAAATAATTCTAATCTTACCTATTCAGTAGTGTACAGGACCACAGCACTTCACAAATTTCTGAACTATGACCCTACCGCACAAGTAGCTTGACTCATGTAACATTTCCTTATGTCTCAGAGGTTTAAACAGATGATGAGAGATAAGCATGTAACGGCATCTTAGGATCTGCCCCAGAGCCCATCTTCAGTGTATTCCTCCTTTGCCAGTTTTCTGTGTAATAGCTTGACCTAGCTGGCTATGTGGACCGCAAGGATGGTGTCTGCACCAGCTGGGTCTGAATAGGGCATGGGTGCTGGTCCTCACTGAGGTTTGTATACATCCCAAGCTTAGATCTCTCAGCAATCTCCTTTCTGCGGGGTACTGCAACAAGTCTACAGCTGCAACTGCTGCTGTAGATCATGAAACTACTGTTTAGGAAGTCTCTTCAATCTCCTTGAGCAGCTGCTGGGGCAACATAGACGAAAAAGAGTTTCTTTGTTGCTTTCAAAGAAGTCTAGTAAATACCTTTGATAAAGTACCTTTTGCCTTGTGGAGGTTTTCCCCTGAATTTCCACAGCCTTTTAGGTAGGGCACTATCTCCATTTGTCCTCTTCCCCACATGGCACAGGTAAAACCTTGTTCCTTATGCCGAGTCTCACCTCTGAGCAGGGAGGAAAGAAGCCTGTAGTGACAGTGGAGTGGTGGAGAGCCTTTAGCAGGTGGTGAGGCTGAGAAGCAGGATTTCAGCAGGATGTCAGAGCTTCCCAGGGCAGAGCCAGTGCCTGGAACGCAGCAGAGTACTCAGGCCTTGGGCAAGTTTAGACACGTGTTGATGCATAATACAAGATGGAGCCTATCACTTGATATCAGACTCTTCCAGTCTGTCACAGGGTTGGGTAAACATGTATGCCATGCAAAATAGGTAATGTAACTACAAAATCAGAGTGATATGGAAAGGTTTCTTGTAATTCCTGGTTGACTGTTCCATTGTAAAGTCATTCGATGGGGTATGGATGCTGAGTTAGGCACAAGCACCACAAATAAAACCATGGCATTATTTTGGAAAAAGGGAGTAAGGGCAAATTGAAAATTGAAAGACGCCATCTACAGAAGCCACAATGATGTGACACAGAAACTGTCTCATAGGAATAACTTAAGTTTCTCCTGCATTTGTTCCATTTGTAGCCCAGGTTGTTACCGGGACAGATCAAAGTACAGGACTGGAATCTAGGAGGTCTAGATTTTTTTCATACATTCCCACCTGCTGGCTTATTGTACAGCCCGAAAACTCAAATATTTTTAAAGGGTAAGGCAACCCAAAGGTGAAATGAAAAAGGAGCAACGTTTACATATAGAAAAGGTGACTTGCACTGACATAGAACCCTTCTGTTTCCTTCCCACCTGCCCAGAGCAAACGTGTAAGGAATTTGGTGCCCAAGGCAGCCTTCAAGCAAACCAGGCCCTTCTCCCTGGGGGACAGGAGGTCCTTGCTCATTGTAAGACCTCTTGTGACCAGGGGCAAAGCACGCTGCACTGTGGGCTGGGTGGGTGCAGGGACAGACCGAGCCATCCTCAAGGCTAGGCATTACAGTGCCGAGCAATGCAATTAGCCTTGGAGGAAACCCAGAGAACACGACTGTCCTGGATGGGACAGCTTAAAGGGACTGGAGCTGGAGAAGAGGGTGAAAGCCCTTGGACAGGCGAGGGGCAAGGCAGGGCGGAGCAGAGCTGCAGAGCCTCGGGGACAGCGGGGCAGCGAGGGGGCAATAGGGGAGCGGGGCAGCGGCAGATGTGAGAGAGGGTGCGTTCAACCCGAGGCGCAGAGGACGCTGAACTAGAGGTGGAGAGAGGCTCAAAGGGTTAGGTAGGGCCTCGAGGAGCGAGCAGCGGTCGTGCCGGGGGTCCCCCCCAGGAGCAGACGCCGCGGCCGGGGTCTGGCGAGAGGCAGAGCTGGGGGGCGAGGGTGATGGATCCCGGAAAGGAGGGTGACTGATGCCGGGGGCCGAGAGTGACGGATCCCGAGGGGGATAGGGTGACGAATCACAGGGGCGAGGGGGCGTCCGCTCGCCGCGGAGGGCAGGCTCGGGCGGGGGGCGGTGGC
>VXAU01001197.1:355180-378095 GCA_013399695.1 Formicarius rufipectus | reverse complement strand
CGGCATCCCGGGATAAGCCTTTCCGAGCCGGCGGGGGCCGCGGGTTTAGCCCAGCACGGCGGGCAGCGCGCTGTCTTTGGCAAGAGTCGGCCAGGAAGGAAGGAAGGATCCCGTGCGCTGTGGGTGTGCCAGGACGAGTGGAGGATCCACGCGGGGGGAAGGCTGTGCCCAGGGGTGCCTTGGCTGCCCACGCCGTAGGGGACAAACTGCGCCCGGTCTGGGCTCATCCCGCCCGGCTGCGCGGGAGGGGGTGCTGGAGTGACCGGCTTGGGAGAGCTGCTGAGGAATGGTATAAGGTTGGGGTTTTCTTTCTTATTCGGAAGACTGCCGGAGTGGTAAACTAACTCTCTCGCGCCGTGGGCTGAACTCTGCCTCGCAGGGTCTGTGAAAGCTTAAGTGGCTTGATGGCAGGGTTTTCTATCTGGGAAGACAGGCTTAGCGTGTGAATGGCTGTTTGAAGCTGTGGGGTGTTTTGGCCCTGGGTTTGTCAGTAATGAATTGCCCACGAGATCTTTGTAGCTGTAAAGAGTTAAGAAATCGAGCCACGCTGTCTGGAAGTGCAAATTAGGATGTCATGGAGTGTATTCTGTGATAGCGTCGTCTGTGAGCTCATACTGACTTTGAGGAGGAGAGCTGTGGAGAAGAAAGCTTCGGCAGTGCTTTGGCACCTTTGAAGAGCTTCTTTCTGACAGTGCTTGGCTCTCCTTCTCCGGTGGGGTCTGGATGTTTAACTGGCCACAGCTACGAGACCGGTGTTGGCTCTGTGATTGCTGCAGTTGTTAATTTTTGAAAAATAAATGTGAATGGAGTCTTACAGAAAGCCTCCCTTAAAAATGTTCCCTGTGAGCTGAAATCTTGGAACAATCCCAGTCTGTATCGGAACCATCCAGGCAAGTATCTGACTACCCACAGTTACTGACCAGCAGCTCCCAGTGGTTGCTGCTGACCTTTTCGTTCTGGTTAGTAGTGGCACTGTATCTGGTGGCTCTTATCTGATGGACGTGCACCTGGAGAGGGCTTACTGTCACTGGGAGACTGGGATACAGCACTGGGAAAATGCTACGGAGGTCTAGCAAAACTGCATGTCATGTTGTAGCCTGCCTTCCTTATGCCCCTGTGGCAAGCAAAGCAAAGAATTGGACCAGAAGTGTGGCTTCGCTGCTGTAGGGCTTGTTCTGCTCTGTGGGGACCTGAGAGGCTGACCTTAGTAGAGAGCTGTGATACCCAGTTCTGCTGGTATGAAGCAGTAAGTGTTATGCTTCTCTGTATCTGGTGCTGTCAATGGGAAAAAGAAAATGAACCCATGTGGAAACTGTCTCAGGACTTCTTTTAATTTCTCATTAACATGTACTTCAGAATTTTCTGGCTTGGGTCAAATTAAAACCCAGCAGTTATTTCCTCGGGTGTCAACACCTTTTCCTTTTCTCCTTGCAAAGACAGAATGGCATTGGCTTTGTACAAGTTTGAGCAGGAGGAGGGAGGAAGAGAGAGAGAGAGAGAGACTCTATACTGTGAAGTCCCACTGTGCTGTGTACTGGGGATTTGATCAGGGTCTGTAGACTTCTTTTTCATTCTAAATTTAAATAGAAAATTCAAACAGCTACACCATATCCTGAAGGGGAGGTAGTGCTCTTCCAGTAGAGAAACCTTCTCAGTTTATAGCAATTAATGCTGTCTCAGTGTCTTAGTGCTGTGGCTAAAAGTAAGCTTTGAAAATGAGGTACAGGTGCTGCCTGCCTTGGATAGGTGGAGTCTGAAGTGTCTTGTGAGACTCCTTTCCATGTTTCTTTCAGTGAGTCTGAAGGGCTTTAAGTGTCAGTATGGAGAACTATTCCTGTGCACAGTCCCAGGTGCTGTAGTGTGAGGGTGAGGCCACAAACCCTTCTGCCATGTTGCACGGCTCTGGGATTAAGAGGTGCACTTAAAGGTCCAGCAACACAGGAGAGACGTAGGGGTGAGGAAGTACAAACTTTCACTGCTCTGACAGGACAGTACTCAAGGGATAATTTGCATGATAGACTGGAATGCTTATAGTCCTTCAGAAACTTGGGCAACACAGATGTGGTTCTTGGAGCAAAGGACATCCTCCAGGGAGGTGCTGCACTGATGGGTCCTGCATAGAGAGCTTCCCAGCTTCCAGCTGTGTATGTAACAGGGAGGCAAGAGGCTGGGGCTTAGTGCTTGGGAACACCCCTCGCTTGAGTGGTGGCTTTGCCTGGGTATTTCTCGTGTCAGTTGACACAGCCTTGGTGTGTTTTCAGACCTGTGTTGTTGCACGTTCCGCTTAAGCATGCAGGTGTATAAATAAACCAAGTGACTTTTCTTTTTGAAATACCCATGTCATGGACTAATGGTTTTCAGCCTAGGGGCTGGAAATTCCAGGGGGTCTGTAAAGTCTTTCTGAGGAGTTTCTGAGAAGCAAAAGAAAAGAGAACTTATTGCTGGAGGGCTTGGATTTGCTAACTACTAAACATTTANATATATATATATATATGCTTGGCCAAAATTAACCTTATTCAATGACATGCAAAAATAAATAGAAAGAAAACTTTTGAAAAAACCTGGTTTCCCAAAGCTTGTTGGCCATTGAAACTGAGAGTCTTGGCTCTGCAAGTAGATTAGCATGGGTGAACTTCTGTGCTTACAGATCAAGTTGCTGGATTGGGGCCTGCTCAGGAAATTCAAAGCAAGAGGTTCCTGTGGCATTGCTCATAAGTCTGACTATATATGCAGTTGAATATAGCAAGTTACGCAACTTCTGGTTTTCCTGAAGTGAATAATAGGAAGACACTGCAGCAGCAGTACCGTGCAGCCAAGCTACTGCCAGAGCTGGAAGGCTTCCTCACTACGAAGCCATCTTTTAATTATTTTTACTCTTGAATCCTAGCGCTGTCCTGTAGCTCAGCGCTTGAGGTTCTGTGTGTTTGATTTGCAAAGCTCTTCGTTCCACTAAACGAAGCAAAAAGATGTCTCAGCACGATAGCTTGTGGGCATCCATTACCCTGTAGACAGCTGGTGCTGTTTAAACAAGTGAGACTGACAGCGTTTGGAGCCGAGCGTGTGCGCGCATCCTCACGGACACTTGTGGCTGCTTGTGCTCCAGATGGCACTTCCAAAATACATGTAACTTCATGAACTGGCTGGTAAATCAACTCTAATTGATTGCAAGTTTTAAACAGAGTAAGACTGAAACGGTTCCGACAAGGATTTCAAAGATGAGCTGCTTTGGAGTCGTTTGCCTCAAATTCACAGGAGAAAATCCATTGGGGAAGCATGGGATGTAAAGGAGTGTTCTTGTTTGTGTTTGCCCGCTTTGATTTAAAGATGTAACTTGTTCTTTTAAATTTCTCTTGGGCTGCAAGCCAAACTGTACTCTCTTGAAGACAATCACAAAGCAAACTTGATTGGAAATGGGACTGGGCTTCCAGCGTGGAAAATAGCAATTCAAAAGAACTCTTTTTGAGATTTATGAGCATATGAAAAGAGGGAGTTGCAATGAGTTCTGTAGCTGTTAGAAACTGTAATTACAGTGATCTCTGTGGTATTCAGTGGTAACTACATGTCTTCACTGTTGTGCAGGATGTGGCAGTCCTCTTTGCCAGGACAGGGTCACAAAATTTCCTTTGGAGTGTCCTGACCATTGTTGTCCGTCTAGTACTTGGCCTCCTTCTGTCATCAGTGCGTAAGGGAAAGGCAAAGTGAGAGTGCTGACCCTACTGGGAGCAAAGTGCTGGGTGTGCAGTTACACAGTTGTCGTGACTGGAGTAGAGGAGGCATTCCCATCTCCCCTCTAGCTGTGTGATTGTGCTGCTATTCACCCTGGTGTTGGTTTTGATGTTTTGGGCTGTGCTGTGAACTAGGTCACGGAAAGGATCCTAGACAAAAGCGTGGCAGGGGGGAGAAAAGGGATTTTTTGTTTTGTTTTCCAGCCGTGCTGTTTGCTTGCTGAGAATTGTGTTGACACAACCAAGAGTGGTGAACCGTGTTGCGGAGGTGGAAGCTACTTACACCAGCTTTCTTGTCAACGCTGAAATACAGTGCAACTGTACCCTCAGGCCAAAAGAGCTTTGTTTCACGCAGGGCCAGAAGCTCTGCAAACAGGCCGTGCCTTCAGTGGAGTCCTGTGAGATGTAATGATCTTTTGTGAAGCCGTTCCAATTGGCTAAATAGGACTCTCAATTCACGCTTGTTTGTGAAGGGATGAGGCCCCAATGGGGTGCTGATGGGGTTGCTGCACAGTTGTCCTTGCCCAGAGGGGCAGGGTAAAAGAAGCATTATTAAGTGATTCAGTAGTGGAGGTGTTTGAAGACTGCTTAGTTTGGATGTGGTTGTGTTATGAAGGTGTTGTTATGGAGAGCTTATCTTTAGCTCTGCTCAGGTTCCAGTGGTGAACGCTATTGGGGTGGTGGCTAATCCAGGGTTGACTTCTGTCTATGGCATTGGAAGAGATCCAATCCAGAGATGCAGTTTAGCATGCTGGTTGACTTATGATCCCATGCTTACCTCTTCCACGGTAGTTTCAGAAGCTTTTCTGGGGTAAGGCTGCTCTCCCCCTTCCTACTGTAAAATACACCAGGAGGCAGGTAACCTACTTGGCTTGGCTATGAGGAGGGTGTGTTTGGACTGTGCTCCTCCCTCCTTGGTTTCTTTGTTTCATCCTGTTCAGACTGGGAGTGGTGTTTAGCTAGTAGTCCGCACTATTCTGTGTTGGGCAAATGTGGGAGGCCTTCATGACAATTGGCCTCAGGTGGGCACCAGACAAGCTAGTGGTGGTCTGCTTTTTCCTGCTGAGGCTGGGCAGATACATTTTGTTCCTGGCAGCCCTGTGTAAGTGCCTTGACAGGAAGATCTGTTTAGCCACTGGTGTGTCCTGCAGTCAGAGTAAGGAGGAGGTGCTGAGTCCCTGAGTTCATCACAGAATCGTTTAGATTGGAAAATACCTCTAAGATTACCACTTTTGATGGTGATCCAGGATACCCAGTGTTTTTTGGGGGCTGCCTTGTTGACTTTTCTCAGAACTGTGTCAAAATGGTTGCTCTGGTTTACACAGAAAATGAATTTTGCAGGATCCAGCCTGCCCCAGCGTTCCTGTGTTGGTCTTCCCATGCCTGGTGCCCAGCACTGTTTTGCTTCACCCACCATCAGATGGGCACTGATAGTTTCTAGTTCTTGTCTAGGCAGCCTGTGCATTTCCAAAGCAGCCTCTACCTGCTGAAGTGTTCTCTGATGCCTCCAGAGAAGTGTGATCCTGTGCTGATGGGCTCAGAGGGGTCAGGAGAGGAGCTCTGTTCCCAGTCCCTGTCTCAGCTCTGATTCTTTTAATTTGGGAATTTGGGGAAAAATTCTTTTATGTGGTTAGAGGAACAGGCTGGGAGTTTATACTTTCCTAGGGGCCTACAAAAAATACATAACCCTTACTCAAGTATGCCAGCAGCTCTCCTTGCTTTTCCTGTTCCTGTAATGCAGTAGTATTTGTCTGGGAAGCTCATGGTTGTTCTCAAAGGGGCTCCAGTTAACATCTCAAAGAGTGGTTTAAGACTGTAATTCTTGTCACCTTTTGTTCAGCTGAGGGTATTTCTGGTCTGTAATGCCTAATGACTGCAAAATCCTGTGTAACCATCTTCTCTGTTGGTATCATAGTGCTTTTTGAAGGTAGGGGGGTGGTGGCCTCACCCACATTTATCAGAGAAAGACTACACAGAAGGAGGATTTTTCTCTGGTTGTCTAGCAGGACAGTAGGGGTAAAAAATCAGCTTTAATGAGTCCCAGCCTATTGCTGGAGCCATAAGATACAGGCTGTGTGCAAGTCTAGGGAATTAATGAGTGTTAACATCATGTCCTAGGCTGGGGGATTTTTATTCTTGTTACAGTAATGATGCTATTTTCCAAACCGTGCTGTGCCTTGGCTTTATGTTTCTCTGTCTTTAAATCCATCCTCCTTCCTTTCCTCCCAAAACTGGCCCTAGGTTCCCATCTGTGTTTGTTCTTTCTGCTGCCTTTAAGGGGATTGTGTGCCTCGAGAGAGCTCAGAGCTTGGGAATTCCTATACACAAAAGGTCCCCACAGTCTTCTTTCCAAGAGCCCTGGCAAGCCCAAGTGTTGTGCAAATACCTGCAGCTCTGGATGCAGTGGGGACACTTTTTTAGTTCATTGCAGATTGCACCGCCAGCCAAGCAACCTTATGGGGAAGAGGCTTCATTCTTTGGCACAACTAGTGTGTGGTAGAACTCTTTACTCTGTTATGAGCTTTCCTGGAGGTGTTGCTGGAGGAATCCTATGACTGGCAAGAATAGTTGGCCAAAGCACGGTTTCTCTTGTTGTCCCTCTGTCTTTGGGGAGAGAGAGGGCTGAAAGCAGTGGTTGCCTGTTTTATTGCTGACAGCTTTGAAAACTGCCATGAGCAGAAAATAATGGAGGGATCAAATTTAATTTTAAAGTGATCTTTTGCCCACTCTGAAAGTATGGCTGTAGTCCTGTGTTGGCTGAGGCAGCAGTCACCTGGGTAGAAGGCATGTGAGAGCACTCCTATGTGCCAGAGGAGTATTGGACTATGCCAAGGTACCTCTGTCCATTGCTGCAACCCTTCACCATTTGCACGTGTTTCCCCAAACCACTGACAACTCCCTAACTTCCCTCCTTTCCCTTTCTCTTTTCACCTAATGCAGCATGTGTATTTGGAAAGTGGGCTGGTGTCTACCCTTCTTCCCCACAGGGTTCAGGGGTTTTGACATGTTATGGTTGCTCCTGTTCCAAAAACCATGACCCTCCTCTCCCCTTTGCATATGTGACTGAAGCTAGTGCTCCAAAAGGAAGTACAGTGTAAGAAGTGTTGGCCCATACAAGCTAGATATGATCTCTAATCGACTCTCCCCAGTGTTATTAGTATGTGTGTATAGAGAGATGGTTTTTAATAAAATTGAATTCTTCAAGACCCAAATTAGCTTCTGGAGGCAAAGGTTACAAAGGCAGGGAGGTGTTCATAGTGCCATTGATTGTATAGTAAGTAATGCTTGTAATAATGGGCACACCTTGCAGTTGTGAAAACAAAGCAGGTTCAGACATGGTGATCTGATTCTCCCCTGCATTTCTCCCAGGAAAGTGCCCTCCACCCCACCCCTTCCCCTATATATAGACAATAATGCTGCTGTTCTGAGTCTGGGGTTATTTGGGCTGTGTGTTAGAGGTGAAGAGATGGGGCGTGGAAGCTGAGCCTGCTCCTTTTTCTGTGGGTGTATTTCAGTATCTAGGCTGCTGAGGCTTCTTCAAGTCACTTTCTTTTCCAGGTGACCTAGACTGTTTCTTCCAGATTTTTACAGGAATGGTCTAGGCTCTGCAAAACAGACATACGTTGAGTTTATTTTAAGCTCTGCAAATGCATATACTTCACTCGATTGGAAAGAGAGGTATCAACCAGGATAAGCTTGTGAATTGGCCACAGTGTGATAAGCGGTGACATGTGGCCAGAGTGAGGGAATTGCTGCAGTAGAAATGTCTTGCCTTGCTCAGAGTGCCCTTCCATGCCTGTTTCTCTTTTCTTAGGTCGATTGTGAGAAGCCAGGAGCCCTCCCTCCCCTCCCCCTGATCGGATTCCTTTGAAAGTGAAGCTCTCTCAGTCTCTGAGGACCAGATCTCACTGATGACTGGGAAGCAAAGAGTACCCAGGAAAGCACTTTTACCACGGACTTCACCTCAGAAGCACCAGGAATTGATCTTCTAATAAAATCTGTGCCCCTTCTGTGCTGACCTAATGTCTGCTGCAATGGATACAGAATCAACATATTCGGGATACTCCCACTACTCAGGTCACTCCAAAAAAGCTCACAGACAAGGGTAAGGAAATGTTTATTTTTAATTGCTTACTGCTCTAAGCTAGAACATGTTCGCTGGGAAAAATATTGTAAGCCAGGATGAAATCAGCGGGACCACAGCTCTGGGGGAGATACAGGTGGAGAGTCCTCATGGGGAACACAATGAGGAGAGACTGGCAGCTGCTAACCCAGCTTGGTGGATGCATGCTTGGGTTATGTGTCGCCTAAATAATTGGCACAGTGCCAGCAGAGGGAAAAGATCACTTAACTCTGCTGTTAAAGTTCAAGGAATAAACACAGTCCCTGGGGAGATGATGTGTTAAGACTTCCTAAACTGATAATTGCCACTTGTTTTCTCCTCGATGCTGTTTCTTTATTGTGTAATAATACGGTTTCCTGCCTCTCCCCACCCTCCTCCTGGCTACTCTGTTGATGGTGTGTTGGGAGTTTTTTTAATAGAATTTGAGTGGAACTTGAGTCAGCAGCGACTACTTCATCAACATCGATTGGATTAGAAGTTAGACTTTTCTGAACTTGAATAGCAAGTTCTCTCCTGTTGTGGTAGTTCAACAGCCTCAAAACTCATCTGCTGTGAAACTTCTGATTATATGGAAACTTTTCTTTCTTTTCTGCAGTCATTAGTTTTACTTGCAAAATGTATGCCACCTGCAGTCTTTGTAACTTACTACTGAGCTGGTCCAAAACAGTTTTGCATTTCAGAAGCATTTGTCCTGTGTGGTCGGAAAAAGAATTATTCCTTGAAATTAAGTCTCTTTGCTCACAGTCCAGTAACACATCTCTTGTTTGCCTTTCTTCCCTTCTTTAGCAACTCACCTTTATATTGAGATATATATATATATAACCAATACAGATTGCCCTTTCAAACTTAGAATGCAAATGTGGAAAGATGCCTTCAGAGTTCCAAAACCAACATAAAGATCCTAGAGCCTTATACTGTGAACTGGAAAAAGTTTCATCCCAGGAAACCTTTGGGCTTTGGGTATTCCAAGAGAGAGGTGATGGAGAGAGCAGAGCTGGGACACTGACGAGGATTAAGCCAGTCCCTAAGAGCAGTGAGAGTCTCTGGTGCAAAGGCTGCTTTCCTGCCCATGTGGGAAGGGGGAGGAGAAGATAGGTGAGCAGTTTAGTAGGGCTTAATTCATCTTGAGACGTTCTCAGATGAGAAACTGTGAGGTCTACAAGGGTGCTCTGAAAGTAAACACTAACCTTGTACCCTTGATGTTCTTGCTTTCTTTGTAAGAGGTCAGCTTGGGGTTAATAATACCTGGAAGTAAACTTCACTAATTGTGCTACAGTGTTAAGGTTGTAGATGACAAGACTCTACATTGAAGGAACTAAAGTTGTATTAATTCCTCGTGTTAGGTGTGCATGTCCCAGTAAGACTGTTTATCTTAGGTGGAGAACTGCATAGACCAGTAAATCCCAAATGGAGTTGCCAGTTGTTTGGAGAATGCAATGCTGTTTTAAGAGAACAGGAGGTGGTGGGCATGGAATCCTGTCCTCCCCTCTCCTATCTCTGCAGGGGTAGTCTGTCCCAACCTCCAAAGTGTAGGCTTCCCTGAGGGCAAGATCCCTTTCTACCTCTTACAAAGCTTGTTTTATCATAGATGGAGTGAGTGTTGATGGAGAGATGGGCAAGCTTGACTGTGACTTGATGCGTAGTGCGCCTGTTGCAGATAGAGGTGTAGCACATTTCAGGCCCTGCTCTGGAAAGTAACTAGTAACATTGTTCTCCTCTTCTGCCCTTTGAAAAAAGGAGCCGTGACAGACACAAATCGCCACGAAGCAAAGATGGCAGTCGATCTGAGAAGTCCGTCACTATCCAGACACCTCCTGCAGAGCCGCTGCTTGGGAATGATGCCTCTCGGGCAGAGGAGGCCCAGGTAAGGAGGGCATGAAAGCAAACACAGAGCATGTGGCTTATTGGCTCATGAGTAGGAAAAAAGCATTGCTTGCCTGCTGCTTAGTAAAGAGCCGTGACTCATGGATATCCTTTATTCATGTATGAAGCCAAGGTCTTAGTTTTGTCTTTTACTGAGAGCGTTATTTTTTATAGCATCACTGCTGATGTGACAATGCCCTGGGCACTAATTTGCCTCTGTCTCCAAAGAGGCATGTGCCAAGCTCTATAGAAACACCTGTTTCTATCATCTTACTCTGCATTATTCAGGTCAACCCTTTCACCTGTATGTGTGTTTTAGTTTTTAAGCAGGATTTTCTCTAGGTATTCATGTAAGTACGTTAGAACCAGGATACCAATAGGGAAAGGAGTCAAGGAATGTAAAACTAGTGTGAAATAGCTGTGAAGGAGGATGAACTTAGAGAAAATTAGTAAACTAACACAGGGTT
The DNA here is from genome assembly GCA_013399695.1 of Formicarius rufipectus. Lineage (NCBI taxonomy): Eukaryota > Metazoa > Chordata > Aves > Passeriformes > Formicariidae > Formicarius > Formicarius rufipectus. The sequence continues at coordinate 367,917 of VXAU01001197.1, read as the reverse complement.
AAATAAAGACTGAAATAATGCTGCATTTAGATTGTACCTAGGATGGATCCAGTATCCTCTCTGCTCTACCAGTTGATGTGAGGCTGCATATTCATTTTCAAAGAATGGCTGATGCTGCAAGACATAGAATGCATGATATTTCAGTACCTCCTAGCTGGATTTGGCATGTGATTAACCTTGGTTGTGGGACTCCACCTCTGCCTTTTAAAAAAAATAGATATTTTTGTCCAGTTTCTACCCAAACTGTGTGTATGGTGGTACTTTAAGAATATTCATGTAGCTACTGGTGTGCTCACGTCATATACTGCAGTTTGGTGTTTAGTAATCAGGTGCTTGTTTTCATGAGCCCCAGCTATTATTTCAAATAGTTTTAAAGGCACTGGTGAATTCCTAAGCCCTTGTTTTCACGCAGGCCTCCTCAGTTAAAGCCAAAGTAAAATAAATTGATGCACGAGGCAAACTTTTCTCCTAGGGAACAGAGTGCCCTGAGTTAAGTCCAACAACTGTGCACTGCTAGAGATTTAGACTCATATTTCCTCTACTATGGGGAAAGGCTGAGAGAAGTGGAGTTGTTCAGCCTGGAGAAGAGAAGGCTCTGGTGTGACCTTATTGTGGCTCTCCAGTATCTGAAGGGAGCATGCAGGAGAACCAGAGAGGGACATGGCTTTAAACTGAAAGATGCAGATTGGGTATTAGGATGAAGTTATTTACTGTGAAGGTGGTGAGTCACTGGAACAGTTTGCTCAGAGAGGTTGTGGATACCCCATCCCTAGAAGTGTTCAAGGCCAGGCTGGATGGGCCTTTGAGCAATCTGGTCTAGTAGAAGTTGATACTGTTCATGGCAGGGGGATTTGATCTAGATGATTTTGAAGGTCCTTTCCAACCCAAAGCATCCTGAGTCTATGGTTTCCATGTAAATGCACATTTTTTGCTTGTGCCACTTAAAGTGGGAAGAATTATAAGGGGTAGACTGTGACTAGTATTGCCTGTCGTCTTCTGGGGGGTAGCCTTAAGCTGCTCTGGTGTTTCTGTGCCTTCTCTTTTCTGCACAGTTTTGCAGCTCATCAAATGGATGCAACTATGCAGAACTATTTAATGCATAAACATAAAATAGTTGAAATGCTTAAAGTGTTTTACTGGAGTCACTGTTGAAGAGGGAAATGTGGTAAGAATATGCTGCTTTTCAGGACATATTAGAATGCAGATATTTGTTCTGGGGCTTTTGCTTTGGTGAGAAGTGACTCAAAAAGCCATTCATTAATTCAAGATGCTGACTGTTTGTGGTTGGTCTTCCTCAAAACCCTACTGCTCTAGGCACGGGAGGTATTCATGTCTTGGAGTGCATTAGAAGTGAAATCCCTGCAGTTGTTCAAAGTACTTGAGCTGCTGCAGTCTATTCCTTTCTCAAAGGCTCATGGAGACTCTTTCCTCTGGCTATTAAAAAAGCAGTGAATAAAGGTTTAAAATTGTGTCTGTCTCTTTAAAACGGATCGTTTTGGTCAGCATGTGTGGTTGCAAAAATCTGGGGGGAAGTGTAAATCCTATTAATGACACAGGCTACAGGAAGATCCATTGAGAAGGATAGGAGGAAAAGCAAAATGTGTGGTTCTGAACGAGCCTTGCAGCTACAAAGGTGTCAGGTGCCAAGCAACAAAGCACATTCATTGCCACTCTTTGGTGTGCATTTGTGGGAAGCATCAGGAGTCTTCATGTGCATGAGTCACAGCAGTAGCTGTGAGTCAAATCCATACATGTCAGTGTGATTCTCTGCCTGTGCCAGCAGCAGGAAGGTGCAATTGAAGGCATCATGGGATGGGAAAACCAGCTTGCAGAAGTTCTCTGATGGTAGCTGGGAAAGAAATGAGACGTTCAGAAAATGTAATGTAATCTGAAACTTGCCTATATGGTGACTGTCTTTCAGGTAGGCTTCTCTGTGTATAAATGGCTTCTGACAATGTCCTGGACTGTAATACCAGAGCTAGTTGGCAGTCTAGGATTCCCTAAATTTAAAAGCCCTATACCTGAAAATATCCTCTGTGATCACATGTAATTTGTTGGCTTAACTAAACTTGTATTAAATTGTCAGCTATTGAGGGCGATACTACTGTAGAGAATAAAAGACTGAAGTGGAGGAACTTGCTGGAGGTGTGGTTGCTTCTGTTACAGATGGTAAAATAACGTATGAACATGTTTTTGATTGTGTAACAACAACTGGCTTGAAACACTGAAATGAAAATTTCCCTTCCAGGTGCTTTTGTGGTGCACTTGCACCACAGAATTTGTGGGCTGGAATAATACTAGTCCTTGCCCTGGACATGGGAACTGATGATTATTACAGTTTCCAAGACTTATGTCATGTTACTCATTAAGTGTTCTGGAAGAAGAACCTCTGGGGTACAGTGAGTGGCACAGCAAGCTGAGCTACCTGCTCTACAGTTAGGGTTTTTGACACCTAATTTTTATAGTCACGGGTTTGGACAGGTTGCTGTTGCTTCCAAACCTTTGCTAAGGGTTGATTATTCAATAGAGGTGTTGATTTTGCTATATATTTTTAATGAGACTTAAGGCTGTCATAGCAATCTTTCTGTGCAAGAAAAACAGAACACCTGGAAGGAATAGCCTGATTGTTTCAATGTTGTTTTTATTTATCTCTTCCTTCCTCAGGATGACAACTGGGGTGAAACCACGACAGCAATCACAGGCACCTCTGAGCACAGTATTTCCCAGGAGGACATTGCCCGGATCAGTAAGGATCTGGAAGACAGCGTTGGGTTGGACTGCAAACGTTACCTGGGCTTAACAGTGGCAGCTGTTCTCGGACTCCTAGTCTTCCTCACCCCCATTGCCTTCATTCTGTTACCCCAGATCCTGTGGCGAGATGATCTGGAGCCGTGTGGTACTGTCTGTGAGGGACTGTTCATCTCTGTGGCGTTTAAACTCCTCATTCTTCTGATTGGGACCTGGGCTCTTTTTTTCCGCCAGCCCAAGGCAGATGTACCAAGGGTGTTTGTGTTTCGGGCCCTTCTGTTGGTCCTCATATTCCTCTTCGTGTTTTCCTACTGGCTCTTTTATGGCGTTCGCATCTTGGACTCAAAGGACACCAACTACCAAGGAATAGTGCAGTATGCAGTGTCTCTGGTGGATGCTCTGCTCTTCATTCACTACCTGGCCATCGTGCTGCTGGAGCTGCGGCAGCTGCAGCCCATGTTCACTGTTAAGGTAGTTCGGTCAACAGACGGAGAGTCGCGATACTACAGCTTGGGACACCTGAGGTAGGTCACAAGCCCTTCAAGTCCAGCGTTGTAGATTATTGTGGCTGTGCTGTAGTGCCAAGTATCAACTGCTTTTGAATGTGTGGTATTGCTGGTTTCTGGATCTTCCCCCAGAAGAATCCTAGAGTCCCTCTGAAGTTACCAAGCTGACCCTCTCTTGCCTGCTGTGTGTGTGGGAGAGGCTGTCCTTGCTTCAGAGGAGTATTGTCTCTGGGCTACACCTAATGAGATCTTTAAGATACCTCTTTGAGATTCTTGCCCTATCTCCTTACTGGAGGGAAGGGGAGAGCCCTCCTTGTGTAGCTGAGTCTGGCTTGTGCTTTTTGATGGTACAGACCAGGTGCTGCTTCCAGAGCAGCCCTTCAGGTGGTGCAGAGCTTAACTCAGAGTCCCTGACAGCAGACCAGTCCACATGGCAAGGGCTGAAGGAAGAAGTGGCCCTGTGTTAGAAAGGATTCAGCAGCCTACATTTGTAGGCTGGAATGTCCTACATTTGCTGTTGGAAATGTCCACTTTAATTCATTGCCCTGTGCATCCAAGACCCATGCAAAGAGTCTGTGTAAAGGTCCCTTAGGTCAGGTCAAATGTGGTCGTTCAGATTGTATGTGTGCCTTTTGTGGCAGGTTGGAACACTTTTGTGTCCAGGTGTTTGTTCTCTGATACCTGTTACTGTGAGAGGCTGGGGCTGCCTGGAAGGGCTTTACCAGGTAGCTACACCATGGGATGTGAAGACTGTTTCCAGTGACTAGGGGCTCTTTCTCTGCTTTTAAGACTGGCAGTGTTTTGTAGTTTTGTGATGGCTTTAGGGAAATAGTGTTTAGTCCTGTTGAAGCAGTTGTTGTGATGCAGCCAAAGTCTCCCAGGAGTTCAGGCATTTAGGAATAATGTTTTTAATGAGTACTTGGGCATGTGTGGGTGCTTTTTTGGCAGTACCATGCTGCTCCTGGTTTGGTTTTGTAGCCTGATGCTCTTTTTATCTTTAGGTCTGGATCAGTTTGGGTCAGATGTATGCGGGAGTACTGGGGAGCCGTGCAGTATCTGTAGGTACAGCACATGTATGTTTGCTTCCACCTTCCTGCTGGTGTTAATGCTTCCCTCACCAAAGGTACAAGGACAGTGTCTCAGTCTCTTTAGTTCCTGTGTCCTCCAAAGCTCTCCAGGAATCTCTTAGTTCCTGTGTCCTGGTAAGCTGGCAGCTGAGCTCTGAGGATGATTCCCCTGACTGGATGTGCACTTAAACATCTGTCTGTTCTGCTTATCCTGTCCAGATCCCCATGGTATGCGTATCTGTGGCAGATGAAGAGATTAGCATCTGCTGGGTTAAGTGGATGTAGGAGCAGTCTCCTGCAGCCATTAGCTTAGCAGTGGAATTGCTTTGAAGCAGATTTAGTGGCTGAAGCTCAAGTCTGGGCTTTAACTCCAGAACGTTGTTTCTGGCCTTTTGGATGAACTAGGTCTGGGCTCCCCTGTATTTTCCTTCTCTGTAGAATGTGAAGGAGAGCCCCTCTTCTGCAATGAAAGTGCTCCCATTGACTTAATAAAAGGTCACTTTCAGGATTTCAGAAAATTAACTAATCTCTGGTTTTCTTATGAAATCAGTTCTTTTTAACTTGATTCCTCTGTGGTGAATGATCCAGCATAGCATTTAAGACTAGGGAGATGAAAAGATGACTACCAAAGAGTTTCCCTGTGCTACAACTTTGTGAGATGTGATGAGGCAGTTCTCTCATAAGCGAATTCTGCAGATGAAGCTTGGTATGTGCATCTATATGCACACACAGTGTGCAGGTTTGGTTTGAGAGAGTTTACTAGTTGTCTTGGTGGTATATTGTGGATTTGTGTTCAGAAGAATTGAGATCCAGCGCCTGTCAAAGTCTGCGTGTCTAGCTTGCCATCAAAGCTAAGGCAAAGAATTTGTTTGAGAACACGTTTGTTAGAAACATTGTTATTTCTAGTTCTCTCTTTGCAACAAGGTTTTTGAAATGTCTTGGGTGATGCTAAGGCAGCAAAGAATTGTAAAACCTAGGGTGAAATCTGAGATGTATGAAAACTATAACTTCTCATTTGTTGGCAAGCTGATTTCAGTTTTGTTTGGTATATTGAATCCAAGCCATGCAGCACAGAGATGTTTCAGTATCTTGTGTTACTGAAGAGTCTCATCAAGTGTGTCTGGTAATGGTAAACTAATGCTGCTTTTACCTTAGTTTCTGGCAGGTGAGTATAATGCATATTGGCGTGTTTTGAAGCCTGTGTGTCTTTCCTTTTTTTACTGACACAAAGGCAAAACTGTGTGGGTTTGATCAGTGGCCAAGTGTCTTCCAGCTTAGGGAGAGTTTGTTCTCTCTCCCACTTTCACTACAAGTGTGTTACTTGTGTGTAAACTGTAAGAGCTTCTGATCTTGATGCAGAATGTGGCTTGGATGTGACAAACTGTAAGAAGTTAATGTAGTTGGTATCTCCTTCAGCTTCTGAAAGCTTAGGATTGTGAGATGTTTATACGAAACATGAAAAATATGTGTACTTTTGAACATCTTTGCAGCATAATTTTGCACAGTTTCCATGAAGGCCTTGGCATGATTGTTGGTGAAATGTCAGTCAGGGTCACAAGGGGCTGCCTTCTCCCTCTGATTGAGTCTAGCTGGGACATGGGGCTGGAATGGGAGGTCTGTTGATGTGGGTATGTGGAAACACACAAGGACAGTTTGGATTTCAGGGAGACTGGAGAAGCAACTTTGTGGATATCATGGAGAGATATGTCTAACTGTGATGGAGTAGGCATATACCACTTGTTGCTGCCCTGGGGCTGTCTTAGCCACCATGCATGCTTGCATTTTTAAAGGAGTCTTGGAGAGATTCTGAGCTCCCACCTGGAAGGAAGAAGCATGCTTTAACAGGTCCAACAATCTGACTGTCTCATGAGACAAGACCTTTTGTCTCTTTATGCTCTAAGATATCTTAGAGGTTTTGCTCACTGGCAGTCAATCCATGGAGTTTGCCTTCCTTAACAGTCCAGTGTGCTCTGGAGAAGCTGGTGATGAGAAGGGTCTTGATGCATCTCACCTTGTTCAGTGTTGGTATAGAGTAGCTCTGATTCTTTTCACAGGAAAATTGTTGATATCTGCCATTTTAATCCAAGATGGATGTTTTCTAATTCTAGGCCTGTTCCGATGAGGCAGAGGGAGCAGCTGTGGAAGTATGAGGACAGCATGCTTTCTGGGGGAGAAGGGAAGAAAACAATAGCTCAGCTGCCCTTCTGGCCAACCATGGTTTTGCGAGGCAGGGTACAGACAGGATTTTTCACCCTTCCTGGATCCAAATGCAGTAAAAAAAAGTTGAAAGTGCTGAGTTAGGTATTCCACTCCATCCCTGAGGGCCCTCAGTCCGGGAGGGTAAGCATATTTGGGAGTAGTTCCCCAAATTCATATTATAATCAGCCTATTAATAGGCTGACTTGGTCCCACCCGCAGCACTTTGGCTGTAACTTTTCTTCTGGGAGACTTAACTGCCAAAGTGAGCGTTCCCTTTGGCATCGATTCAGGAGCTCGGAGGGGGAGTTAAAAATTAAATAGGAGTCCCAGTGAATGTGGTGCCAGGTCTCAGCTCACTGACTGTTCTGCTGCTCCTGGTAGGAAGGGTTGTCATGCTGGGCAAATGCTCCATGGTAGTATGTATGGATAAAGAACAGGGAGCAGTGTACGTGCAAGAAGGGTCAAGCCTGGGAAAATTGGAGCGGTTGGGTGGGAATGCTGTCGAGACTTTTGAAGGCAACAACAAAGGGAAACAAAGGTGGGGGAGCACAAGAGCAGATAACTTTTCAGTTGAAAGGCTGATAGTTTTGCAAGCTGAGGCTTGGATTTGCAACTGAGGCTTTGGTTTGTCCCTATGTAGGGATTCTGATGATGCCTGTCATCCACAGTTCAGCGCTCCTCTGTATGCCTCGGAAACTATGTAGGAAGGATCTTGCTGGAGAAAACCTTCCCTTTCTGTAGTTAGGGTGCTAAACATATTCCTTTGCAGTGAAAACTCTTTCCCCACCCTAGAGCTTTGCTCGTCTAGGCAGCGCAAGAAAATGAATGGCTTGTAACACGTGCTAATTACTGATCTTACACATTGTCTGAATGTTATGCTGCAGTATAGTTTTGGTTTTCTGAGGTTAGAGGTGTCTGACAGTGGGTCCTTCTCCCTTTTGTTTATCCTTGCAGCAGAGAGGAGGAGCAGGGCCGTGGTCGTTCTGATAGTTCATCTTGTTTGGGGCTGTATGAAGTACTGAGAGCTTTGTTTGATCTGCTTCTCTGTTGTGATTTAACCCCCGCTGGTAACTAAGTACCACACAGCTGCTCACTCACACTCCCCCACCTCACTCTGTACGACGGAGACAAGAATCAGAAGAAAACATAAAACCTGTGGGTTGAGATAACAACAGTTTAATAATTTAAATAATGTAAAATATAGTATTTATTATATTATGAAATGGTAAAACAATTGTAATGAAAGGGGGAGAGGGGAAAATAAAACCCAGGAAAGGCATGTTATGCACAATATGGTTGCTCTCCACTCACTGGCTGCTGCCCAACCTGTTTCTGAGCAGCACTTGGTGGCTCCCAGCCAGTCCCTCTCCAGGCTGATATGATGTTCTATGGTATGGAATCTTCCTTTGGCCAGTTTGGGTCAGCTGTCCTGGCTATGTTCCCTCCCAGCTTCTTGGGAAACTCCTCACTGACTGGCAGAGCATGGGATCCTGGAAAGTCCTTGCCTTAAAATAAGCACTACTTAGCAACAACCAAAACATCAGTGTACTGGGAAGAAAATTAACTCAATCCCAGAGAAAACCAGGACACTGTCCCTTCTGGCATGGGCTTTCTTGCCTTTATGAACCAGCTGGCTGGGAAGCTGGTGGGGAAGCCTCTGTATGCCTTTGGAATCAGAGTACAGACAGCTGTGAGCTGGTTGATGTTCTCTGTCACTCTAACTGAGAGAAGCTTAGTGTTCAGAAACTGTAGTTCTTTATGATAGAAGTGAGCATTCCCTTGTATCCCTGTTACCCATCTCCATTGGCATGGATGTTTGCTGAACTGTGGATTAAAAATCCAGGAAGGGAGCAGCTGCTTCATCAAAACAGGTACCTGTCTGAAAATCCTGTACCTTCCCTGCAGGAACTATCAATACCTTATCAAGAAACCTGGTGGCTCGCACACACTCACAAAAGAAAGTAAATGCAGGCAGGTTCTGCAGAAAGGAAGCACATTCTACCTGTCTCCCAGCTGAGCTGGAGGCAGCAGAGAAGCTGTTTCTTAGGTGGTACATGAGTCCTTACCTTTAATACAAATCTGAGCTGAAACAGAATTGCATGGTGGAAGGTGATGCCGCGTTTGACCCAGCTCATTTGCATTGTATTTGTTGAACCTGTTGCTTAGAAAACGCTGATCTCTAGGCTGTCAGTATTTACTGGTCTAATCTGATGAGTGCTCTCTTGTTAGTGTCCTTTAGTGCCACTGGGACTGTGCTCATTAGTGATGGAATGTGTGGAGGGCTAAGGAATAGGAATAAGCTTCTATATACTCCAGCTTGCATTTATAAGTCTTGCACATCTGATCTCATTGCTCAAATGTGCCCCCCCCCCACATCAAGAGTGTATTTTTTCTAACGAAGAGCATATGATCAACATTTGAACTGTACACAGTGCTCTTACCTGCAGTTGTGTCAACACTCATGCTGTCCTAAAATCTTCCTGTTCCTCGAAAGGAAAAGCTGCCGTGGAATATATACACCTTTGTTTCTGCTTCTAGTGTGGTGTAACATATTAGCTTAACCATGGGTTTAGGCAACTGGATCTCCTCCCTGAGGCAGGAGCTGCTGAAATCTTCCTGTTTTCCGTGAAGGAAGTTCATAATGTGTGTCTAATTGCATTGGTCATTCATGGTGTGACTGATACCATATTTATGTTCTGTTTCCAGTAGGGGAGTCAGAAGTGGAACTGCGGAACAACCACTGTTGCACACTAGTGCAGTGCTGTACCTGCCCAGATAAATGCTGCTGTGGAAACACTCAGGGCTTATCCTTCTACCCTGTGTGCTGTTTGCTTGGTCTATGTTCCCAAGAGTTAGAGGCATTGCACTGACCCTCCTTGGGGTTTCTGCAACCCTCACAGTCTTCCATAGTGATGCACACTGATGAAAGAGATTGAGCTGATTTTCTACCTTGTTCTGTAGCAAAACATTATATTAACTGTCCTGCTGCCTTGATTACAGGAGGTTGCTCGAGCAGCATGTTCCACAGATTGTGCAGGGCAGCTCTGTCGCCAGAGCCTCCAGCCTGTGTGGAATTAGACTTGTTCCCGAATACATTTTCTCCGTTCTGAAGTCAGTACAAGGCGTCCTGATGCAAATTTGTTTGTGTCCCCCCGCCCATCACCAAACGTGGTGAGCACCATCACTAAGTACTCTCCCTTCCCAAGAATTTCTGGGATAGCTGGCTAATTGGGTGTTAATGGCATCTGCAAGTGTGAAGCTCCTGGAGGAAGGAGGGGTCTGCTCCAGAGGTGCTTCTTTAGCCCTAAATGAGAGGTGTCAGACTTGTGACCCCCAAACCGGCGTCTTTCCGGCAGCACTTCACATAACTGGGTGTTTACAACTACCTTTTTTCAACTCGTCACCTTTGCATCTGGCCTGCTTCTCCATGCTCCTATTCCTGAGCTTGCAGAACTCTAGCTGTGTGGCATTGGCACCTTTCAAAACACCCTATGCCATAGCCATGGAGTGGGGAAGGAAGGTCTGACTTGCAGATGAACTAATAATGACTTAATGTGAAGAGACTTCCAACCACATTCTTAACCATTTTTAGTCACAGGCCATACCTTTCCCCCCTGCCTGTGTCTGCTGCCTCGCCTCTGGAGGATGGTGCTGCAGAGAGCTGATCTCTGATTGCTCTAGCCATGAGGGTACCTGTGGTATTGCAAAAGGGATTTTTCCAGTAGGCTCTGGAAAAAAAATGCATGCTGTTCCGTGCTGAGTAGGGAGCAGTCTCCTTTGATGTTTCAGATGAGTTATGGGAGTGGTGCCTTGTTCTGTTTTACAAGGGTCTGTTTGGTGGTGCATGGGGTGTGTTGCCAGCAAAGTTCATCGCGGACTTACTGCTTGGATCAGAGTAATGCCTCTTTAAGGGGGTGCTTGTTTGTGACAGAAGTGAACTGCAAGTTCCAGGAATACCAGGTACTCCTCATAAGAGGTGAGGGGAAGTCTAGGATGTGTGTGTATCTGACCACACGCACAACTCGTCTGGGAGTTTCTGATGTGGTAAAAAGTCTGTCTCCAAAGCCTGGGAGGGCTCTGCTTTTCTGAAAGGAATGTGTTTTCCGAGCCTCTTACCCATCTGCATATGTTTTTTCAGAGGACTTTACATATAGCTTTACACATGGAGCTGCTCCTCGTTTTGATAAAGATGAGAGAGCTCCGGGAAATGAAGTGCCCACAGTCAGCTTTCTACCCTTCTTCCTTCCTTGATCTTGATCTGTGATCACCCTTTGTGCATGCACCACCTCTTCTCTCCTGCTCACCAGGAGGAGGATTGAGTTGAGTGTACTAGAGCACAACGTAGGTACCAGTTGTATTTGTGCCCCTGCAGATGACTCAGGCAGAAGGGCTGAGTGGCAGAGGCTGGTTGTTATACCCTGGAGCAGTCTCACATTTTTGGAATACTTAATACTTTAAAAGTTTACAAGCCTACTTGTAAGTAAAGTGCCTGCTGTCAATCATTAATCCACCTGGCTAGTCCAATATTACTTGCTCCCCACAAAGAGTTGCTAGGCTTCGTCCTGAAAGAGATGGTGCAGAGAAAATGCCATTGGGTTCATCTTCAGGAGTTTCCTTTCTTGTTGGTTTGTCTTTCAAAATCAGCACTGCCCTGAAGTACAAGAACAGTGTGCTTTCCAGTGTACTCCGTGCTTTAAGGGTTTGTCATGGAATTTCTGTTCCTCTGCTGTCCATGCCCTCCAAAGTGCCTGTATGTATACCACCCACAGAGACAGATGGTCTCCCTAAGCTGCTGAACAAATTTTGTGGCCATGAAGATACTTTTATCTTCAAAAGCTGGGAGAAAACTAAAAAAATCCACCCCCTCAACCTTTGACATCTGTTTCTTGTGGTGAATGATGAAATATTCTGCAGAGAAGTGAGCTGTGTGCCCTTTAGGGGAAAGGAGGAGGCTTACTGTTTGTTAAAAGGGCAAGGAATTGTGAATTTACAGTTCTTATATAGCACAACCAAGTAATATCCTAGAAAACTGGAAGCTAATTTCTGACCCTATCCTGGAGGAATAAAGAAGATTTAATAGGGATCAATGTGGTAGTAAAAGAATTTTTTTTATTATTATTTGTTTATTTATGGCTGTAAAACTGAGGGCAATATTTTCCCTTATAGCTTGATTCACCCTTCAGCACACACTTCTGTTAAATAAACTTCTGTGCTTAAATTTGCTTTGTGCAGTTTAGGTCAAGTGGGGACATCAGCTGACAGAGCTTTTCCATGGCTGAGAGTGGAATGGACCCCTGGCACAGCAGTAAGGACCTTGGCTGTGGTTTGAGGGCTGCAGGCTGCTGACTCTGGCTTGTGCTTCTGAAATCCTGGTAGAGGGTCATCTGCATCCTTGTTGGAGCTGGGTTTTCGGTCTCAGCTTGGAACTTCAGATTGTGTTCCTGTGGCCCCTGTTTGTGGGGTTACTGGGTGCTGGTTATGAAAAGAGGTGGCTCTTGCTTGTGCAAAGGTTTCTGGAGTGGATCTTTGCATGGGTTGCCCTGTGGTGGGGGGATGCTGTGCAGGGGGGACTGGGCTGTAGTCTGAAAGCTGATACTCCTCTGTGTGCCAAGGACTGCCAGTGGCTAACAGGGATGCTGCCTCTTCAGGCCTGTCTGCAGAGGCATGTGGGAGAATAACATTCCGTGGTGATTTGAGAGAAATCCTAGAACATGTTAAAGCTGCTCTATTGACTCAAATGACAACCTCATTCAAAGTTAATCCCTGCCCCTGCTGGGGGTCAAGTAAGAGGTGGTCCTCTCCTGAGAGAGCACCATACCAGGCTGCCGTGGGAACAAGGGCTGAATACTGGTATTTTGTGGGGGCAGCATCTAAATGTAAAGTCCTATTACAACACTGAAGTTTTGCTGCCTGTAGAATCTTTGAACACTTTCTGGTTTTATCTTGGAATTAAAGTTGTATTTCTTGGCTTTCACCTGAAACAAAACCCAACCACCAACCAACCCCTTTTCCCACTCTCAAAAAAAGACAAACACAAAGCCCCACCCTTAGTTACTTCATGACTGTTAATGTAGCTTGAAGAATGCCTTGGCTGAATACTGGCCTTATTTGATGCATGAACAGGCTTCAAGTTATCTTTTGAAAATGCAGAGACTTGGGAACTTCTGGCCATACCTGCCAGTTCCTGCTTTTTTTTTTTTTTTTTTTTTTTTTTTTT
>VXAU01001197.1:281827-355125 GCA_013399695.1 Formicarius rufipectus | reverse complement strand
TTTTTCTTCATTTGAGGTTCAGACTAATCAGAGACATAGCAGACATGTCTGTTCGGAAGAGGAAATAACATCGCTGTCATGGATTGTACTGCTCCCAGGGATTGGAAATGGTAATCCAGGGTTCCATGTGTTGCCATTTTTCACAAAGTTCCTAGTTGCTAAAGCAGGACACAAGCTAGAGTTGGAGGCTGATGAGTTCCTTGCAGCTCAGGGCTTGAGTGTGTCTGGTATTTCATCCCTTATGTCTGCACCAAGTGCCTGTCTCACTCTTGCGTTCAGGCTAAACTCTTGGTCTTGCTCCTAACTCAGACCTTGTCATCCTGTACCCCTAGCTGGTTTGAAACTCCTTAAACCCTAAGTATAACCTCAAGTGTGTAGAAACTTTTGAAAGAGGTTACACCTTCTTCAGAAATACTTGGTACACCCCTCAATTATGGAAGTGTTTGATCACAGTTCCACATCACTTCTTAAACTAACACTGCTGCAAAAAAACTATGTCAACAGCTTGATCCCTCCTCACCCCTCCCAAAGAAAACTTGTCTAGTTGCACAGGGATATGAATGGTGGAACTGGTAATTTATATCTCCATTATCTATGTAGCTTTATAGTTTTGTGTGTGTGTTTTTCTTTCTGGGTTATTTTGCCCAACTTAATTTCTGTAGTATTTTTACCTGTCCTTCTGGTGCTTAAGGGTTACAAAGGCTTGTGCTGACAGAGGAGAAGTGTGGTGGGCTGAGGGAAAGGTGCAGGACAGAATTGTCTCACAGCAGAGATGGTTTCTCTCTACAGCTATTTGAAAGAAGGTTCTAGCAGGGTGGGAGTCAGCTTCAACTAGCAACAGGACAAGAGGGCATAGCCTCAAGCTGTGCCAGGGCAGATTCAGATTGATCATCAGGAGGAATTTCTTTGTGAACAGGGTTGTCAAACATCGGAATGGACTGTCTGGGTGGGCTGGAGTCACCATTCCTGGAGGTGTTGGAGAAACAACTGGATGTAGCACTTAGTGCTATGGTCTAGTCGACAAGGTGGTGAAAATGTTGGACTCAGTGATATCAGAGGACTTTTCCAACCCAAGTGTTTGTGTGATTCTGTTTTGTGGAAAGCAGTCCTGCTGCTGCCTGCATGAGGAGGCAGGCTGTGTATGTGAGCTGTTGCAGTCTGCAGGAGTGTTCCTTCTGGGTGCAGGGCTCTGTCTGTGAAAGTGTGCTCCTCTGCTGAGCTTGGAGACAGGAGAGCCTCCAGTCCTTGCTTCTCCTCCCCTATCCAGCTGATCTACAAGGGGCCAGACCTGGTCCAAGCATGAGCAATAGGTCTTGGGCACCCCAGGCCACATCTCTGAAGATTTAGAGCCAGACACAGCATACCAAATGGATGGCAGCTTAGTGCTGTGGACTTGGTGTAGAATCACATCTCTAGCTCTGAGACTGAACTCTCTAAACTGAACTCTCTAAATTATTATCTTGATGTCCTTCCACCAGGTTCATTGGCCTCAATAGTCTGCTCAGCTGTGGAGATGTTAACTGTAAGACTGACTTGAGCAGCATCCCTGACTCCCTCAAATTGGTCACGGGTCTGTGTCCAGCTGGGTGCAGGCAAGTGATTCCTCTTGGGCTGCTGGCAGCTGGATGCAACACCTGCAGTGTTCCTGGGGAAGCCAGTTTTTCCCTGTCCTGTGGATGCCAGTGTCTTTCTGGTGTGCTTGCACAGGTTTGTAGGGGCAGCTCGGCAGCAGCTTCTTCCCATCCTGTTTTCCCTTAAGTTGTCCACTTTGTGCTCTTCCCTCACTGCTCTGATTCCCAAACTGCTGATTTGCTCAATAGATGAAGGAAGCCTTTCACAGCTTTGGTTTTGCTTTAGTGTGAGCAGGCAGTAGTTGGTGGTTTTGTTTTTGGTTTTGTGGGGATTTTTTTTTTCTTCTCATAAATAAGCAAGTTAGTATTCTCACTGGCTCCCCTGAGGATACCCCAACACTTTACAAAACGATGTCATGGAGACAAATGTTTGCTGTGCTAGCAGTGCACTTGGAAAACCCCTTTCTGAGCTTGAACTCCATTAGAGGCTGCTCTCAGATCCAATTGAGCTACTAGTGGTTCCTGAGAGTGGTGGGTTGGGCTTAAGGCGTGGATGTCTGGCCAGGTGGTGTTTCGGTTCATTGTGGATGTCTGGGACATGGCAGATACATGGCCAGGCACGGGCAACTCTGTAGCTCTTGTCTTTCTTGTCTGTGTTGCAGGACACCCTGGGGCAATGAGGTGGTGGTAGCAAGTCCTCCCTTTCAGCCTGATGAGAAGGTAGCACCTTCACCTGTTTGAATGTGTTGTTTGTGATCAAAGTGAGGTGGGTGTCTCTAGTTTGAGAGCTGTTGTGGCATCTGAATGTGGTTATTGGTGTCTGAGGAACTGGTTCAAATCCAGCCCAAGCTGTAAGTGCCTGAAAGCTGTTGTTGTGCACTGGCTAATATGTGAGCTATACCATTTGGATTTAGTGGTTTTGCTAGGTACCTGCGTGGTAAGTGCTTGACAACGCCTCCCTGCACCCACTGTTCCCCTTGGAGAGGAGGTCTTAACATAAGAGGATGTGAGCAGTGTGCTTTGGAGCCTGCTCTCCTGGCAGCTGGCTTCCTCAGCCTTCCGGGGGAGAAGTTTGTTGCACCATGTGCTCAGGCTGTCGTAAGCTGCTCTTGTACATTCACATACCCATCCCAGTGGATGGGCTGAGGCAATTGGTGCAACTTACCTTTGCTGCTTATTAACAAATTCCCCTTTGCTGTTCTACGAGGGGCTTGGAAGCAACCTTCCTGGTTACTTAGGCTGACCCAGTGCAATTAGGCATCCTAGAATTGTACACAGGGAAGCTGGAAAGAAGTTTAGGCTCAGCAAGGGCTTAAATCTTTATTTTCTTGAGAAGAGTCCTCTGCCTCCCATAGGAAGTTCCTTCAGTGCTCCAGAACCTCCATTGTTTCTAAAGCTCATGTGAGACTATTGCAGCTTACATCACTTTTTTTGTCTGTTGAATATGATGTTGGAGGTAACAAGTATCCTTGTGATCTTTGCTTCCCTTGTCACTATATACTGTGAAGTGAGATGTTCACTGTGCTACTGAGGAAAGGAAGTGTGGTGCTGCCACAGCATCTGACTTCAGCAGAGTGATGGCCCTTTCCTCATAAATCGTATTATTGGACCTTTTGGACCACTGTTCAAGTGAGAAGATTGGGCAGTCCTCCTTTTCCTTTTTGCTATATGTTACCAGTAGTGTCTTGGGGTTTTTCTCCTAGTCAATTATACTAGCTGGCACCTTCACCTGTTGGAAGAGGAAGCAAGGGCAGTTGCAGCTGTTGGGAAAACATTCATCAAAGTTTCAAGTTCTACCATAAAGGTGACTGGGAAAAACACTCAGCCTGTGTACTGGTACCCTAAAGACCAGTTAACTTCCTGAAGTCTCAGGCTTGGAAGTTTCTCAGAATGAGAACTGCAGTGGGAGCATGCCTGTGGGTTTACTGGGGTTTTATAGCTGCTTGCTAAAACTTAGTGTTCTGTACTTCTGTAGCAGCATCCTCTTAGTACTGGCCAGGGAATACTTTTACAGGGTTCTTCAGGAAGGCATAAATAAGTAGTGTATTTGGATTGTATGATGTAAAGGAGTTGATTTCCCCCCAACCCCCAATTTTGGTCATACCCTCCTGTAAAATTCTCTTTCTAAAAAGATACATCATCTCATCCAAATTAAAAGATTTAAATGTAACACTAACATTAGTGGTAGACATGGAAGAGTCCTTTTCTTTTTCACCCATACTGGAGAGTGTTGGCTAGGCTGCTTTTGAGGAAAACAAACAAAAAACCCCAGCCTGAAAATGAATCCTTACTCTCCTCCTCTCATTCAGAAAATCTGTATGTCGAAATCCCTTCTACATCAGCAGTGAACTATTGTGTGGCTCAGATGGTGTGTTCTGATTTTTGTCTCACAAAATATGAGACTTGTGGAGTATCTATTGGAGAGCATTCTGTCTTGGACAGCACAGGGTCGAAAAGGGGACATCAGCAGCTAGAAATGGGCTGGTGCTCTCTTTACATTTACAGCATTCTTGTGGCAATTGTTCTGATGTCCGGTGTTGGAGATAGAAGGGGACACACTTTAAATACATGTTCTTTTATTTTTGTGTTTTTTAAAAAGTCTGGGAGGGGAGAGAACAGATGGCGGCTGCAAAGCTGTGGGACAAACATTGAGTGTGTTTTGTGTCCCATATAAATTGCTCCATTACCGGATGGATGTTTGCTTCCTTGGGGGCAGCAGCTGTGCTGTCATCACAGCGACAACTACCACGAGGTTTCCTTCCCATCCCTGATAAAGGCTTGACCTTGCAAATTCTTTTCCCTGCCTCACCAAATGCCAGAAGTTGGGTATCTAAAACAAACTTGCTGTGTCCCGATGCCTGTTCCAGGGAGGACAAAGATTGCGCTCGCCTGCCTTCTCTAAGCATAGACCTCAGTTGTGGTTGTCTGACAAGAAAATGTGGTTTTCCTGTTCCCAGGGGCTGCGGTCCTGTTCTCTTGACTGTACCAAACTGAAATGCTGTTGTACTTACAATGATCAAAAGGTATTTTTCTTCTCTGCTTGTTTGGCTACAGCGGCTGAAGTTCCTTGTCTTGGCATCTCTGCTGAGATCTGATTCCAGCTCTGTTTACTGGAGAGGACAAAACTGTAGCTGAGGCACTGCTGCTTCTGTCAACACTGCAAAGTGCTTTTGCATGACTTTAATCCTCTCAGGAGCCTTGCTCCAAGGTGTTGTATGGGAAGGACAAAGAGTATTGAACCCCTTGTGTTGTGCCAGCTCAAGGTCCCTGGTGTGGCAGTTGCTGCCCAGGGCAGCCTGTGCTGGTCTCAGCCATACCTATGGTAGGCAGACCAGGGAAGCAGGTCTGTGTAGAGGATGGTGGAAATACTTTCTATAATCATTCTCAGTAGGGATGTTGGTGTGGAAAGCATTTTGACTTCCATTGTCTATTTCCAGTTTTATTTCCGAGGCCTCAGTGCTGGTGACTTTGCTCTGGAAAAACAATCAGACCTGATGAAGGGCGAGGCACTTGAGCCTCAGCTCTGTGTCAGTGCTCTAGTGAAAGAGTATGAGAAGGAAAGAGGATTTTCTGGGAGGGAGATGTGCTTGTAAGATAGGGCAAGGCCAAGAAGTCTTCCAAACCTGTTGGGTGTGAGCTGACAGCTCAGCGCTACAGGAGACTTCAGCATCTCTTGCAGTAGATGATAAGCTTGATGCAATTGCAGGCCAGAGGCAGCTGGTAAGGCAAAGCCAGCTCTGCATGGAAGGTTGCCTCGTGCAATCCTTTCTTGTCTTTTCTTTGAGGTGCCAAACTTCCCAACTGGCTGTGGAACAGATTTTATGTGCCTAGAGACCTTGGCTTGTTTTGATGCTGTGTCTGTTTTGAAGAAAAATGTTGTTCGGAGGAGAGGAGTTTGTGTTGGGAACCTTTTGATTAAATAACCCCAGGCTTCCTCAGCCCTCAATTAACAAAACAAGTCATCAAGCCTCTCTGACTGTCTCTGTATATTTTAGGTGTGTGTCTCACTCTAAACCCTGATGCTGCAATTTTTGCATCCATGGCAAGGACGCTCTGGTAGCAAACAGCTCAGCTTTTTCTGGATGTGTATATATACATCTGTTGCAAAAGCATGGGTCACTCCTCTGCCTTCGATGATTAGCAGAGTTTAGCTGATGGTTGGTATAGTACCATGACAGGCTACATTTCTAGCTTAGCAGGAAAGCACAAAGCTGGTAAAATCACATGAATGATAGGTGTTGCAGCCTGCTGGGCTGGACCCCAGTGTGTCCAATAGAAGTCTGGCTTCAATTTTTAGTCTTCCTTTTTTTTNTTTTTTTTTTTTAATTTTTACTAACCTTTTCTCACCACTTCAGAAAACTCAAAACCCTCTTTCTGCAAACCAGCAGCATCCAAAGCCAGTATTTTGATTATATAAGCAGGCTTCTTCTTCCCTTGTGCTGTCCTTCAGTATAGCATTGGTTTGGTTTCCTGTAAATCCTCTGAAAAAAGCCAATTTCACTATTGGTGTAGCCATGTCACAGAAGACCTCACACATCCAAGTCCCTTGTAGCAGCAAGGACTCAGACAAAA
Organism: Formicarius rufipectus; assembly: GCA_013399695.1. Classification (NCBI taxonomy): domain Eukaryota; kingdom Metazoa; phylum Chordata; class Aves; order Passeriformes; family Formicariidae; genus Formicarius; species Formicarius rufipectus. Next base: position 348,982 of record VXAU01001197.1, on the reverse strand, counting down.
CTTAACCTTTTAGAGAGAAAAACACAGTTGCTCCCTTTGTCTCACATAGTCCCCTCCTCCACTTTCTTGGATGCCCTGTAAAAGTTAATTCGTTGCTGTTTGTAAAGGACTCTGCGTTTCTCTGCTGCCAGATGCCACTGAGGTACTCTGTGCTTCTGTTGGGTCTGCTTGTTTGCTTTCCCTCTTGGCAGCGTGCTGTGACATGGCCTTTTTCAGGGGAGTGAAAATAATAATAAAAAAACCCCTCCCTCCAACTACACAAAATGCAAAGCAACAAAGTGCAGAGCTTTACTGATCCTTGCCTACAAGGAAACCTGTGTTTCCAGTAGACCACTGGTCCGTGCGGGAGGATTTTTTTCTCATGTCAAATTTTGAATTGGAACTGTTGCATGAGAATACTTTTTGTGTCCTGATTCTTGTGCTCTGCCCATGGCAGGATGGGGTTGGAACTGCCTGGTCTTTAAGGTCACTTGCAACCCAGGCCTTTCTATGATGACTTCTGTGATACCCTTTTCCTGCTTTTTCCATGTTTTGGTATTTTGTTGCAGTGCCTGAAATACATTGGGCTGCCAGATCCTCTTGACAGGACATGAGAAGGATCCTTGCTCTGACCCTCTGCGTGCAGGCAGTGAAGTATTGAAACTTTCTGTGTATTTTCTTCCTGCCCCTCCCCATTTTTTCGAAGTTCTGAGAGCAAGGAAAGCCTCAGTTTGCTGAAGTGAGGGGTGAATGAATGCAGTGACCGACATAGTGCTGAAGATTTCCTGAGACAGTGCAGCAAGGAAACAGCCTTCAGACGTGGGCTTCTGGAAGGCTGCCAGTTTCCATTCCCATCAGAGCTGGAGTGTGGGTGGAGAGGATGCTCACAAAGCAGCAGAGGGTCTGCCCTGCAGTGGAAAGTCCAAAAGCCCTAAATTTGTGTTGGGACACAGCAGACCTCCTTAGATTTTTGCTTTGCTCCTCCTCACTCCTCTAGGCTGCCCTGGATGCTTATACACCCGTAGTTACCCTCCTGCTTGCATGCTGTGTTGCACAAGAGCATTGGGGTGCCCTTCTGTTTTTTTGGGGTGCTCTGCCTGTTTGGGGCGGGGGGTTCTTATTGCTTTGCTGTTCCTGTGTGGTGCAGGGCTGGCTGTCCTGCACTGTGCAGGGCGAGGCTTCCCCTTGATGTGGGTGAAGAGGTTAAGCAACACAGCCCAGAAGGCTCTGATTCAGCCTTCTCCTTGCTCTTCTTAAGAATTATTGTGACCTTTATAATTTTCTCATCTGCAGCTTCTTCTCTTTAATTTTTTCTGTAACAGAAGATTTTAAGAGTCATAGTATAGCTGTCTTTCTAACCTGAACACTTAGAATGGACTCCATGGGAGACAGAAATGGGCTGGTAGAAATTCTGGAAACTGGTATTTAATTACAGCTCTCTTCCCAGAGAGCAGAACCTCTTTGTGGTTGGGATTTCTCATGTGTGGGACTGAGCCTATGCTGGATTTGCATCAGCAACAAGTACCTGGACTTTACTTTTCAGGGCAGTGATGGTTGCTTGCTGCAGTGTAAAAGCTTTATTCTGTTTGGATGCTGTGTTCATGTGCCAGTGAATTGGTAGTGGGGTAGATTACTAAATGAGGGAATGGAAGGGGTACTAGGTGGGGAAGGCTGGCATCCTGATGATAACACCCTCGGTAAGGTCCAGGGAAAATGTGTCTGTATAAAAATATGTGATGCATTGTGTTTTGTCCTAATAGAGCTAGGTGATCAGTGGAGGACTTCCCAAATATTTCCCACTGTTGGGATGGACGTTCCAGTGCTGTTTGAAATGAGCGCAGAGTATAACTGCTGATTTTTATCTTCTTGTTCTCAGTTGCTCCTCATTTTCCAAACACTATAGAGTTTCATCTCAAAACACAGAGTTTTATCTTCCTGGAAAACAGACATGGAAAAACTTGATCATGTTTGAATGCAGTCAGAAGGGGAAATATGCTCTGTTTCCACATGACTTCTTTTATGAACTTTTTTTTATAAGCTTCAACAAAATCACAGTAGAAATTAGAAGTATGGCAGGAAGAAATAAACCAGCTTCCACTTGTTCTGTGTCAGTATCTGTGTGTATGGCAGTGGGTCAGTCTGTACTGCTTCATTAAAGGAGAATTGTTTCTTTGGTTGAGTGGCTTTCTATCACGTATCAGCAGCTGAGTGTGTAAGTGGAGCTGCTTCTACCAAATCTAAGGTGAGGAAATAGGAAGGAGTGGCACCTGAAAGGTAAAGCTTCTTTAAGATGTTCTGGCTGCATGCAAAAGACCTCACCAAACAGTCTTAAAAGATGGAATTTGCTTCAAAAACAGCTAATTGAACATATGGTGATGCACCATAATACTGACTGATGAAGCTACACAGTGAACAAGTCTGGGTTTGTTGTTCTTTCTCAGAATCTCTTGAATGGGTGGCGTGTGTGCTTAAATCACTGATCAGTGGGAGGGGGACGGCTGGAGAACTGAGGATGCAGACCAGGGGGTGTGTGTGTGTTTAAGTTACTGGGGTGTGATGCAGAAGTTTAATACTAGCACAGGGAACAGGAAAACTTAAATTGCTCCTCTGGGAGCACACGTTGAGTCTGTGGCTATGCTGAGGACTGAATTTAGGTCTTAATCTGTTGAAGTGTTATTTTCTCACGTTCCCATCCTTGTAATGTTTTCTTCTTATGTTGTAACGTGTGAGAATACCTGGTTGCTTTCCTTAGGAGAAGCTTTGTTGGGAAGCGGCAACAAATTAACTGGCAACAAATGTGTTGGCAGTTCCCTTTTCATTTTGAATCCACAAAAATTATAGTAACTGTGGGTCCTTGGCAAACTCCAGTTGGCTGAATCGGTGATCCTGGTGATTTGCTGAGAACACTGCTGCCAGTCGGATGCCACGGTGAGGGCACGGAGCCAGAGCAACGGGGAGAGCGCTGTGTCCTGGATCCTGCATATGCACTGGCATTTTTAAACATCATAGCTCTGGCTTGTTTTGAAATTCTGCCCTATCTGTTGGTAGCGGAGCCTACAGACATCTCTCTCTCTCTCTGTTGCCAAAATGATTGCAAAGGAAGATACCTTTGGGTCGAGTCTTTCCTGCTGCTGGCGCGTGTGCTTGTTTTGCTCCCGTGTGTCATCATTTTAGGTAGAGGCATCCCTTCAAAGGGATGGAGGGAGTGTCAGTGCTCCCTATTTTGTCCTTAGCCTGGGATTTAACAGGCAGTACTGAGGTAATCGGTCTCTGACAGTCATACTCCTCAGGCAGCGATCTTATCATGCTGTGAAAGCTGTCAGTGCTGGGATGGAGGAGATTGGAGGAGCCCTGAGGTGCGGCTGGAAATGACTCAAAGGGAAAAGCATCCATCCTGAGCTGGACTCTCCATCTGGACTGGCCAGCTACAGCAAAACCCGTGTGGTGTTCTGATCTCCAGCCTGAGCAAAGTCTCTGCAGCCCAGTGATTGTGCTGCCGAGGAGGGCTGAACTCGAGTTCTGTAATTTCCCACACTGCAGTTAACCTACTACTTCACTTTGTGCTGCCCTTATTTAGTGATGTCCTGTCATCCTTCTATTGGTATGAGGGCAGAGACATTTATCTTACATCTCAAATGAAATTTCAGGTCCTAGAGAGAGAGTAATTAATATTCTGTGCATTGCACAGTTCTGTAAACGTGACAACCCTGTTGCAAAGAATGTGACTCTTTCTTCTTTCTCTTTAAAAAATATTTAGTGGAAAGAAAAGATCTTTATTCAGTCTGAGGTGATTTCTCTTGTTTTGTTTTTTCTTCTTTCTCTAGCATCCAACGAGCTGCATTGGTGGTTTTGGAAAATTACTACCGAGATTTCACAGTCTACAACCCAGCCTTGTTAACAGCCTCCAAATCCCGAGCAGCCAAGCACATGGCTGGCCTGAAAGTCTACAATGTTGATGGTAGGTGAGGTGAAACGTGGTCTCTGAGACTGGGTGGGATGGGGAAGGGCTGTGTTGGCTTTATGCTGTGTTATGCACACATTCTCACCTTTTTGCTTTGCCAAATCCTTGTCTCTTGCTGGAAATCTTCCTAACGGTCCTGAGTTTGCCAGTTCCAGATGACTTTTCAGATGTGTTTAGCCCACAATAAGGTTTTTGTCTTTGCCAGGTGAAATGGCCAAGTTTTGCTGGGCTTAATTATCATGTGGTTTGACAAGCACTTTTCAGCACCACTGCTCGTTTTAGGCAGCCTCTGCTTTTTGTCACCCTTGGGTCATCTCCTTAGTTGTGATAGTACAATAAACACAATTTCAACCTAAATGAGTTCCCCGGTTGCTTATTATTCTGCTTCCACATACAACCTTCAGGAAAGTGAAGGAGGTTGATATCAATGTGGGAAGAAGCAACGGTCTAAGCAGCAGTTGTTGATGAAAGCAGTGCTTGTCAGCCTGCAGCCTTAGCACTAAATTAGCTATGCCTGGCTTACCCCTGGCCATGCTCCCAAGTCATCCTGATGCTAAGCAGTTCCTGGAAATTCAGAGACAGATAACTGTCCCCATTGAGCTTTGCCGTTCTACAAACAGTTTTCAAACTTCGGGGCTTTCAAGAAGCCTATGGGAAGATGGATGGATATCTGGATGCTCAAATCAGTGAAAACTGGACTTAATCATTTGACACTCTTAAACCCTATCAGTGAAAGCCAGGCTTGATAAGCAAGGATGTGCCCAGCTGTCTTTATAAAAGTGTACATTTCTTTGGAAGAGCTGGAGTTGTGTAGAGAAGCTTTTAGGGTGTAGGATGGTTGAAGTCCTGTGACAAAACGTGGTAAGGCATATCCTACCCGTGAATTCATTAGTATTGAAATGCTTTGAGAACTGGAAAGGAGAAGGAACTGAAGGGACTTAGTTGGGCAAGGTGGCTCTGTGTGCATGGTGTGGAGACCAAAATATGAAGAATATCTGTCACATGGAAAAACATGAGACAGGATGGGTTTGCTTTCAGCAGTTTCAGTGCCTTATGGATGTGCAGTGCTCTGTTTTGGCTTTCCTGTTTTCTTTTTCTGGTTGGTTTGTTTTTTCAATTTTGGTGAGTTTTAAAGACCTTACTCTAAATGCTTCCCCAAACCTGATGCAGCACTCCTGAGTCCATAAAATTAGTTGTAGGTTTAGATCCTTACAGTGAGATATTCCCATCCTGACAGAGGAAAGGGGAAGTGAGGGAAGGAGAGGGGCAGACTTACCCATCATGTGTCCCTTGCAGCCTGGAGTGAAGCACCTGGATGAATTGGAGAGGGGAAGCAAACAGACTTGCTCTGTATTTTTCTAGAGGTAAAATCATTCATTCCAGCTGCTCACTCTCAGTGAGGCCTGGTGTATGGAAGGTCAGGGCTTCCTGATCCCATAGCTGTCTGCACACCACTCAAATCCCACAGCCTGCCAGGCTGGCTGCAGGATGTCCCACTGATTACTAGGTGGCTTGTCTTCTGCACTGAGGTATCTCTTCAGGATGTGGCAGCACCTGTTGGGGCATTGGGGCTCAGAGGAAAAATTGCCAGTCTGATAGTGTTAGTACCTTAAGAGCTGCTGGCTCATGAGACTTAGTTAGAAGAGAAGGAACCAGAAGCAAGCTGCAGATGTGGCTGATGGGCCTTTCCAAATGTCAAGCTTGTGAACCTGCCAGGGCCTGGAAACTCGTACTTTCCCTTCTGGGGCAGTACCAGTTGTCTGGGTTATTCCTTGTTCAATGCTGCTGCCTTTGTGCACATGGAAATCTCAGGCTTAGAGGCATGTCCTTAAGAAGATTCCAGTCTATTTTATGAAGCAGAGTATAGTTCTGGCTGCAGCTTACCTTGGCAGCCTGACAGTCTCTTACACCCTTCATGTAAAAAGCAGGCTACCTTAATAGCATTACTAATTTGTTGACAGCTTTTGTATTTGACAGTACAGCAGCCAGGAAGGAAAAACATCTTATTGTAATCTCTCTCTATACAGAGTGAGGAGGCTCACCTTCAAAACCGGGATTTTCTTTTCCAGGCGTAGTCAGTGCGGCAAATTAGAGATGTAACCCAAATTTGGGAGCTAGTGTCTCCCTTGAGTCATAGCCTCCATTTCAGGGCTGTCAAACAATGTCTTAAGTGTTTGGACTCTTAAGAAGCTGTGTGTGTAAGTGCTTGTCATTCCCACAGCTGAACTTCAGTCTTGTGTCTTGGAATCTCGTTTGTGCTTTTTAGGAAAAAAAAATTGGAGTTGCCCTTGCATGAGCAGAACAATTTTGAGTGTATCTGTGCAGTTGGTTAGCCTTAACTACTGCCAGTTGATAATGTGGGCTTTCAGAGCAGTTAGTCAGACAAGTAGCTCCTGGTGGTTTGGAGGCAATCCTAGACTCCTGCTTCTCTCTGGATAGACCCTCCTCTATCCTCTCTATGTATAGGAGAGTTTGTAAACTCTTCCAGGGCACTGTTTTTTGTCTCTCCCTGCCCAAACAGCCAAAGCTCTGGGCTTCATGGGGGAGTTGCAGAACCCACTACTGTATTTTAAGGTTGCTAGTTAAGGTCTTGTAGTAGACAGCTGTGTCACATGACTGGGTATTTCAGAGCAGATTGTGGCTTCCCTGTTCCTGTAGCTGTGTAGGATCTGTTAACAGCATCAGAAGCTCTAATGGCAGGTGCTGCTCACACTGGCATGAGAAGCTACTACGCTTATAGACCCCAGCCTATCCTGCTGCCCCTGTGTTCTGCTTTTCCTGCCTGTGAGTAACTGGCTGGAGTTTGGCTTTAATTTGTTCATCTTCCTATCTCATTATGTTCTTGTATTTGTCTTTCTCCTTTTTCCAACTTCTCACTTTTTGTGCTCTCACACTGTCTTGATGCTGAAATGTGATATGTTCCAGCTGCCCTTGCCTTCAAACTGAAAACATATATAATGGGGGGTAAGTTGCATCCTTGGCATGTTCACCTCACTCTGCCTTTGTGTATGTGCTGTGAGATCCTTCATCCCAACTAACTTCCCTTGTCCATGTGCCAGAGCCCCTCTCTAAGCCTGTGCTGCCTAGCAGGATTTCTACCAGAGCTCCTGAGGACCGGGAAAGGGTTTGTAGCTTTGACTGGGAAGGCTGGAGCCATAGACCACTCGTGAGAGATGCCATGGGATGCTGGTCTGTCCCAGCCCCAGTCCTGTGGCAGTAATGTCACCTTTTTGTCTTCTTTTTGCCCATCCTTGCCTCCGAAGGCCCAGGTAACAACGCATCGGGGCAGTCCCGTGCCATGATCGCAGCCGCCGCTCGCCGCAGGGACTCCAGTCACAACGAGCTCTACTACGAGGAGGCCGACCACGAGCGCCGAGTGAGGAAGCGCCGTGCGAGGTAAAGTCCCTTCCCTTCCCTTCCCTTCCCTTCCCTTCCCAGAAGCTTATGAAACCCAGACACATAAGGGACGGTGACAGCTTGCAGCTGGAATTATCCAAGGAACATGCATAAAGCTGAGCACATGTATATAAGGCAGATAAGCTAATGCAATGTCATGGATTAAGGAACAGTGCAGTGCCTGACAAGTCTGTAGTTACTTGCTGTAGGAAATCCCATTATTTTCGCCTATGCCCAGGCTTGTCAGCTCAAGTAATCCAGGGACAGGATCAGTGGAGCACTTGGTGTTGGCCATTCATGGATGAGGAGAGTATTTGTGTTTGCAGGCTAATAAAAGAGGCAATTTGACTGCCCTTTTCAATGAATTGAGGAGGAAAGACTTGACTGGAACGTATTTATGTTTTCTGCCAGTCATGCTTAGGCTACAGAGTTAACGCTTTGTTGAGGCGACCCAAGACACTTCTAATTGCTCTGGAGCCTAATTGCAGTCAGCAGTTAGCATACCTAACAGCTTGAGGCAAGTTGCTTACAGGCAGGCACCCCTGAACTGAACTGTGTTTGGAAAGAATGTGTCATAACTGGAAGGGAGCTGGCTTGTTTTGTGTTTTCTTTTGGCAGTTTATATTTCATTGGGAAAGTGCTGGCACAATGTCCCCCTCTTGCCTGCTTCAGTCTGACCTGTGCTCTATAGGCTCTGTCTTTTGGGCTCTCCTCCAGCCTTGGAGCAATAGGAACTTAAACTTTCCTTTCTGTGAAGTGTAGCATCCTAAGTTGGGCACATCTCCCTTGCTTGCCAAGTTTGGTTAGAACAGCTGCTTAGTCAGAGGAAAACCATCAGTCACCAGAAGATCAGGCCAGATGTCTCAGGCCAGGAGATTAGAAACTGACTTCCACCCCCTGCCTCGTTCAAGTCAAGTTAAAAAGAATGGGCATGGGTCAGGGCTTCTCATGCTGTTCCTCATCCTAGTCTGACTGCAGTATGCTGTACCTCTGCTTGTGGTGAGGCAGCTGCCCCTGGCTTCAATATACTTTGGATATTGAGAGGAGTGTGGACAGTCATTGGTGACTTGAGTGTGAAACAAGTCCTGTCTGCTGGGACAGAAGAGTTTTGTTGAGTGACTCTTCCATTATTGTTTTTTCTGCATTAACTGCAGCACAGGCCCTCACTAGCAAGTTAGCCCACTACTTAATGATGAGTGTCTGAAGGCATCTGTTCCCTTTTTCTGGTGTGGTCTTGGTGTTTACTCACCTGTGCCAACACAGAAATAGTTTGCAGGGACTGACTCTAGCTGCAGTGTTACAAGTGTAGATGGAGGGCTGTTCAGTAGAGGGGTGTAGGGTAGGCATTCAGCAGCACAAGTTCTGTACCCAGTTGGTGTAAGTCAGAGCAGACCACAGCTTGTGAGCACAGTGTCTCGGAGTGGTGTGTGTCCCAGGTCATGTGAGTTTATAGTCAATCTCCTCCTGACTCCTTGCCTGTTCTTAAGCTGCAGTTCTCTGTGCTGCAGCCGTTGTATTCAGATGTGCATTAAGCACAAGGGCAGCTGTGTCTTGTTTGAGTCATGTAGCTGATGTTTTTGCTGTGTTGGCAGAACCAAATCCAGTGCTCAGGCTTTTAAAAGTCTTAATCCTGGTTTATGACCCTCAGTTGCCAGATAGCTTGGGCAAGGAAAGAAAAGCTGTTTGTCTACTGCTCAGACTGTCAGAAGATTTTATGTAAATGATGGCAGGCAGTGACTCAATGGCAGATGGAAATAGGAGCTTGTAAATCCTGACTCTCAGGCTCTGCCTTCACCACAGGCCCATCTTACCTCTCGTTATGACTCTTACTGTCCTGATTTCCCTTCTGCAGGCTTGTGGTTGCAGTAGAGGAGGCTTTCACTCACATCAAACGCCTCCAGGCAGAGGAACAGCAGAAAGCTCCAGGAGAGATGATGGACCCCCGAGAAGCAGCCCAGGCAATCTTCCCCTCTATGGCAAGGGCTCTGCAGAAGTACCTTCGCACCACCCGCCAGCAACAGTACCACAGCATGGAGAGCATCTTGCAACACTTGTCCTTCTGCATTACCAACAACATGACACCAAAGGTAATGCTTTCTCTAAGGCTGGTGGAGGAAGGAGGCAGAAAGGAGTGGCACGTCTGAATGTTCACACAGAACAGAAAGTTGTTGAGGGAGTTGAGTGGATTTTTTCCTAGTTGTTGCTTGTGATATGATCAAGTAGGTTGCATTAGGTTTTAAAGGGAAGTAATATTTTGTATGCTGCATCTTCTCTCTCTCTCTTTATCTGAAAGTGCCTATGACATAATTGTTCTTGTATTCAGTTCATCAAAGGGAGTACTAAAGAAGTGTTTGAGACGGTGGCCTTGAGTCACAGGGAGTTCTCCCAGCTGGCTCATGGTAGCAGCATGAGGCGAGTGACAACCTGCAAAGGATTTTTTTTATTTTCTGTCCCCTTTGCCTTGCTGCATTTTGTACTGCTTCAAATTATCACCTAAATCTCTGTCTCTCTGGCAGGGTTTCTAATTCATGGGCTGCTTGGTCAAATGTCAGTTTGCTGCTTCATGCCCAGACTGTGACTGTTGACTTGCAGACACAGGAAGAGACTGAGATAAAGGAAACAGGTCACAGTCCCACTCTCCACCTTTCTCTCTAAGAACATCCCACAATCCTAGGAAAGGGCTACTCTTGGGCATTCACCCAGTACTTACTACACTAAGAGTAGAAATGCTGTTAAGAGATGGGACTTACCCTCTTTCTGGGAGCCACCTGGGATCTTGCCCAGGTGTGCAAAGGGGTGTTCTGGTGCCACAAAGATTGCAAAGGAGACTTTAAAACATAAGCAATGTCAGACGGCATTGCATGTTCTGCCTTCAGTTTTGCAGGCCTGGGCTGAAAACACGGAAACCCCTGCCTTCCACCTTAGGATAGATGGCTCTCTCCTTCAGGCCAAGCTATCTCTCCATCTGGGACTTCAAGTTTGGGATGGGTTATGGTATTGGTAGGGGAGAAATGACCTCTACTGAGCTGCTGCCAGATGGCTGTACAGATGGCAGAAGTCAGGGCTGTAACTTTACAAGCTTGCTGGGATGGACTTAAAGAGGATCTCCTGATGTTTGTGTCTACTGCTGGCATCTGAAAAGCTGGGAGGGACTGGGGAGAAGATGTCTTCTGAAGCGTGAAAACTGAAACAATTTTCAGCATGGCAAGCCCATGCTCGTGAAGCTGTATTTGGGGGTGGGAAGAAAGTGGAGCAAGTTGTGGGGCCGGTGCTAACGTGTGTCCTGCTCTTGGCAGGCCTTCCTGGAGCGTTACCTCAACCCGGGCCCAACCCTCCAGTATGACAGGGATCGCTGGTTCTCCAAGCAGTGGACGCTGGTCAGCGAGGAAGCAGTCACAAGCGGCTTACAAGACGGCATCGTGTTTGTCCTCAAGTGCTTGGACTTCAGCCTTGTTGTTAATGTGAAAAAAATCCCCTTCATCAAACTCTCAGAAGAGTTCATAGACCCTAAATCTCATAAATTTGTCCTCCGCTTACAGTCTGAGACTTCAGTCTAAGGGATTTTGGGGGTGGGTTGTTTGGAGATTTTTTTTATTTTTTTTCAATATTGTGCTTTTGGGTTTAATTTCCCCAATGCTGACTGAAACTGGCAGATGATGGACCAGTAATATTTGACCATCTGCACTTTATTTGGAAAGGGGAGGGGGGAGTCGGGATATCTTATCTAGAAAGAAGTATCTTAAGAGGCGACAGGGTGACTTGGCTCAGTTAGCTCAGCCTTGGAGACAGAACAGATTTTTTTCTTTTCCCCCCTCTTTCCAAGGCATACTGTAAATCTCACGCTCTCTCTGCACAGTTGCAACGTCGGTATTTTTGTTGGAGTGCTGCCTTACACTGTGTGCATGCCTGCACTCTTGTGTCTCTGCTTTTGCTACCTGTGGCTGTTCCTCAGAGGGCGTTGCTCACCTCTCCAGCACAGAAACCTGCTGGCACCGGGCTGCAGCAGTCCCTGCTCACTCAGGGAGGAGGGGATTCAAAGGGCAGGTGTGTGAGAGCACTTCTGTTCTCTTGTATTCGTTTTTTCCTCTCCATGTGCCTCTTCTGTCAGTGCCAGACTTGTGTGAGCATAATGGGATGATTTTGCTCTCTCTGAAGTTACTTGTCTTGAACTGGATCAGCCCATCTTTCAGCTTTTCAAATCCTTACTACCTTTTTTTTTTTAATCAGTGCTTGTTAGTGAAATTGTTTTGTGTGGCATAGCTCCCTGTTCTCTCACCTGCTTCCTTCTCTTCTGCTTGCCCACATCTTTGTCAGGCATTCCTAAGGCTCCCTGTTTCTATCCCCTTCTGTCTGGCTTTCTGAATGTGTTTCTCCAGGCACTGCTGCTTCCTTTTGCACCTGCAAGGGCTGAGTATTTGCACTGGGACAGGGTCAGTAAGTAGCTGGCTCCTCCTCAGATAAATCACAGACCCTCCCTAAGTCTGACAGCCACTTTGAGGGGAAGGGGGTTCAGGCAGGAATGCGCCCCTCCCTCCCGAGCCAGTTTCAAGTGCATCTGGAGAAAAGACGGGCAAAAGCACTTCCCTCCTTGAGGAGAGGAGCCAGGGATGGGCTGACCCCTGCCACATTCACTTGCTTTAGAGAATTGTTGTGCTCTGGCAGCACTGCAGTGAGTCCTTCCCCACCATGCGCCTTCAGCTGTAGCTAAGAAATACCAAACAATGCCTGAATGTTGAAAATCTGCCTGCCTTTCTTGGCCTTGCTGTACTGTGGGAGTTTCTGCTCAGTGCTGGGATCTGCTCCTGAGAGAGGAGTTTTGTTTGTAAGTCTGCCTTTTTGCCCAGCAGCGCAGCTCTCATGTGCGAATTCGGTGTCACCTGAGTTTTAAGGTGTTCTGGAAGGTTTGTGTTTAACGAGGTGTCCAAAGTCTGATTCCTGGAGTGGGGGCATCACATGATTCTGAAGCCAGTTGCTAGGCTGGCAGTGACCTGCCATCAGTCAGGTGCCCATGTGAATATAAATGTCCAGCAGCACCTGCAGATAGTTGTCTTGCGGTTGAGGAAACACCCCGGTGAGTGAGGGTCCACAGGTGATGACTCCCCATCCAAGTGACCCCTGCAGTTTCCAGCCCCTTTCTTACAAGTGTGTGGTAGTCTCCTGTGTCCTTCATTCTCCTTGTAATGTGCCACATATGGTTGTGAAGAAACTAGATGGCACAACACATGACAAGATTAGGTCCTTTGCCCTTAAAAGATGGAAAATAGGTAGTTTTCCCTTGTTTAACTCAATGTTTAGGTTTCTTTGTAGATGAGGCTTTTTGGTAGTCTGTATGGGGACTCCTTTGTTGACTGTGGCCTTTGCAGTGTTTTACTTTGAAAAAATAGGTGGGTTTATTCCCTTTAAATAAATAAAAAAAAAGGTAAGGAGAGCATTTAATATCTTACACTTGGCTCTCCTAAAGATGCCTGCACCTGGTTTTTATGATGTGCATAACCAGTAGGGTGGGAGAGACTGGGAGTAGCTTGGGAGACTGTGGAGCACTTAATACCTGTGTGGAGGCTACTGCCTGTGGCTGAATTGGCTCATTTCTGTGAAGCCAGAACAAGAAGCACCTTGCCAGGGGCTTGGGTGTGCCATGTATGTGAGAGCACCTTGTCACAGGCACATCTGCAAAACTTTCTTACTTTCCCAGGATTTCCTTCCCCTTTCCTTTTCCCTGCCCCACAAGGAGGGTTGTCTGACAGTATCTTCTCAGGAAACTCATGTCTTAATTTTCTTAAATCCTTTAACACATGGAGAACCAGACGGAAGCAGCATGTTCTCGCCCTGGGTCTGCTTCCTCATCTTTGTGCTGTAGTTCCATGCTGCCTTTTCTGCCTGCTGCCAAAAAGGACACTGTCAATGGGGGCCAAGTCCTACATTAAATGCTCTTCCTTGTGTCAGATCCGTGAATGCTTTGCCTGATGAAATCTGAAGGAGAGGACTTGGAGTCTCAAACAGTGTCTTTAAAGATGCAACCTGCTTAGAGGTGAGGACGGACTAAAAGGGGAATCATGAGTCCTGAATGAATATTCTTAGGGTCTCTTTTTTCCCTCTCCGTGCAAAATCAGGGGACCACTGTCTTACCTACCTCACTGGGGTGTTGTGAGGCTAAACTCAACTTGCTGTCAAGTGCTTTGAGATCCACAGATGGATCTGTGGCATCTACAGAAATTCAAATTCTTTATATAAAAAGTACTGAGCGATGAGAGCAGACTGGTTTGTTTAACTGTGTTTATAGCCAGCTAATGAGTAAGAATCGAGTCATAGGGAATGAAGCTCTGATCCAATTCCTGCAGCCCTTACTTCTGCTGAGCTTGCCAAGACCTGAGCATAAATACAACTTGTAGGGTTTGTCAGCCAAGTGCAGACTGTTTCTCCAAATGCCTCTCCTATGCCGCACTGTCTTCTTGCACATATTTTCCCTCCTCTCTCCCAGTCTGGATGTTTTTACCTGGCTGGGAATTGTGAGGGGTTTTTTAGGATTCAAGTGGGTTTTTTAAGACAGCCCTGTTTGTGATGAAGTGAGCAGTGTCCCCCTCGGAGGAGATCCTTGCACTGGACGTCCTTCACTGGAAGCTGAACTATTCATTAGGGTGCTGTGTTGCCTAGTCAGGAGTGGTAGTGCCCCACTCCACTCTTCCATATTGGCATGTTTCCTGTGACTCTCAAGTATGCTGCTTGGATACTTTAAAGGGTTTGGGGTTTTGCTCTCAGATTCGTTACAGCCTAAATTCAAAGCCATGCTGAGATCTTGGAAAACCAGATGCAGCTAAGACTTTCAGGTGTTCCAGAGCAGATGGAAATGGCTATGGGTTTCCACAAAGACTGACTTTCATGGCTAAAAAGTGAAAGATGGGGATTTATTTCAGCTTAAAGGAGTGCAGGGGTAGATATTAGACCCTTAATAATTTGCCAGTCCTGTTAATAAGCATGGTCAAAGGTTTTAGCACATCTGTTAGCCTCTCATTGCCATGTGGCTTCAGCCATCCACGTGTAGGCTCTGTGAGGCTGTCCCAGGTCTCAGACTGCTTTCCCACTCCTGGGAGCCGAGCAGACAGTATTCATGGAAGCATAAGCATTGTAGCACTCCCCTGCATAGTGTACTAGCCCTTGGACAAGCTCCTGTGATCCACCTGGGAACCAGTTTTCAACCTGCAGAGAGGGAGGCATTGCCATCCACACCCCCCTGCAGGCAGCAGGGAAGCTGGGGAGGGATGCACTCAGCATGAAAAGATGGTGTGATGCAGTTTGGTCACAGAGCAAGGTCACCCCGTTTCAGGGGCTGCCCTGGGTGCCTTCAAGAGCAATGCCCCCCAAAGGAGGGATATTGGAGAGAAAGACAGATCTGATTTGAGCCTCTGCCAGCTATTCCTCTGACTTCTTCCTCTAGTAGTTTTTTCTGCCAGCAACTTGAGTCTCTCCAGCTCCCATCCTCACTTCCTTGTGGTTTTTTTTCCCCAAAGTTCCCTAGTGAGACAGAACAAGTATCTGCTGGAATGGGAAGTGCTGAAGCTGCAATTTGGAGCTTGGGGGCAGCTCACAGTCAGGCCCAAGTTTGGAGGAGATCTGAACAAACACCATCCCTCATGGAATCTCCTGAACTTTTCCTTTGGAATGGAGATCTCTGTGCAAAGCGTTGGGAATCTGCTCTTGCCAAGTGGGCCAAAAGCTGAAGGGAAGGAGTTTTTTGAGCTGGCCCTGCCCCACATAAGTAGCTTTGATAAGTCTTGAGATATACTCACTTCCAACACTTGCTGCTGAAGAAACTGAAAAGGTCCATAACTTGCTAAATACGGAAACCCATTCATGCCAATTTCATCTTGCTTATCAAACATATAAATCTGCCCTTTTTGAAGGTAAAACAAAAGTCTTGCAGTCTTTTGCAAAACTGCTGTAGTCTGGTCCCAGACTGGCTCCTCAGTTGCACTCAGTTCTGCCCAGCTGTATGGGAGCTGTTCACAAGATGTCTGTGCAGGTGTCTGTTTTCTCATTCAGCTTGTGTGTGTCTTATGTGCTTTTCCCCTTCCAGGTATGTGCATTATATGTGTCTATAGCCTCAAGCCAGGCTTAGTGGTTTAGTGTTTAAACTGGGTTAAGAAGGAAGTGCTCTTGGAATCGAGCTGATTTTATAAAACAAAACAAAAAAAGTAAAACACCCAAATTTCTGTTCTACAAGAGCTGGCTTTGGGCCATGACGTCTCCTGCAGGAGTGTGCATCCTGCTCCATTCAGCCTGCGGCCTCCTATACACGATGACCAAAAGTTGCGGTTTCCGACAACTGTGACTGGTGTGGATCACTTTGGGATACTCTGGAGCCAGATCCCCGCTGCCCCAGCAGTACAGCTGGTGTTATCTGCCTGTCTGCATCCCTCCAAGAGACTGCATATTTTTTTTTTATCCCTATAGCACACAGAAGTCCAGGAGGCAGCCAACCCTGGATGTGCTCTGCCCAGAGAGGGAATCTTTCCTTCCCTCTGGCTGCTTCCTGGGCACCTCTCACCAGCACCTAAGGATGCTTGGGGCCATCTCCTGTGTGCGCAGTGGGGAGATGCTGGAGCTCTCTACCTGCACAGGCATAACTGTGAAGGAATCTTACACTCTTCTGTGCCTGTTTCTTTGATTCAGCATTATTGTGTCTTGGGGAAGGGGGTGGGAGTGAATGCCCTTCCCTCTCCGTCCTTTATCACTGTGTAATACTTTTTCTACACACACTATGTATAGTAAGATGGGTTTTGCCAAGGTTTTCTAATTAATAGACACTAACCAGCATTTCTTTCTTTATTTCTCTTCTTTGCACATGTGATTTTAACTGCAATGGTACATGGTCTTTCTGTTCTTTTCTAATCGTGGACTTAAGTAAGCAAATTCCTGGTGTCTGTGACATTAATGCACTGTGGGTCTAGCCTTGTAAATTGTTCTGTTCCAAGCTGGGTTCTCTTAAGTTATAGCTGGATGGGGTTTGGTTGTTTTTTAAACTGAAACATAAAACCGTTTTACACTTTGCATATTTTGTACAGTAAAATTCTGGAAATAAACTGAAACCAGATTTGATTGTCCCACTCCTTCCTCTTATTCTCTCAGATGAAAACCTCTTCTGGTCTTCAGGCATTCCTTAGCTGTGGCTAGGAGGGGCCCTGCAGACATGTGGTTTAGCCTTTCCAAGGCTCTTTGTCGCCCTAGGTCTTTCTGATCTGTCCTGCCACAGTAGAATGCAAACTCATTTATCACTCCTGGAGGAAGAGTGGTAGGTGACTGAATACCTGAAATCTCGAATAATGGGGAACAAATGCAGCTGGGGAGGGGGGTGTGTATGACTAGAGTGGGAACAGGTTTTTCTGCCTCCTGTGTTCTCACAGTTTGCACACAAATTATGAAGTGCAGGATTCACTGCTGAGTTCCTTATTTGGCTCTGGTGGGAAGGAGGAGTGGCAAGAGGCAGAAAAGCCAGTGCTCCTTGTTTGTGTGCATGCGAGACTGTGCTTTTCTAAAAAAAGGTGCAGAGATCTCACCTCAACAGCATCTCTGGGTGCGGCTTTCCCCACCATCAGTTTCCATCCCCCGTGTGCCAAGAGCTTGAAAACACAGAGCAACTCTGGCCAAGAAAGTGTGGGAGCAGCTTTCTTGCCTAGAAATTCTTTGGTACCTGCTCTTCAGGCAAGCAAGCCCCCTTTAAGTAGGGGGGGAGTACCTTGCATCACATCTGTGCCCTGCCCAGCAGATCGCCTCGATGGCTTCCACTGCTGGAAAAATCCACAGGATGCTGCTGTGCAGTGAAAGAGTGCAGCAGTTGTGGAGATAAACGCACACACAAACACACTTGTGGAGAGAAACAGCCAAATTCTCTGCTTGGGGAGGGGATGGATGTATTTGCTCTACACAGAGTTGAACGAAGGCCCAGGAGGAAGCAGGAAGGGTGGGATGGGGGTGTGTTCGTTCTGACTCCTGCCCTCCCTTGATCTCTGCTTTTGATCTGTCCCCCTCATCCTGCTGGTGCTTTGGCAGTGCCCAGCGCTGGATTGTTTGCAGAGCAGCTCCCAGAGATGGGCAGGGAAAGGAAGCTGCACAGTTGCTGCCCTGTAGAGCCTGCTGGGGGGGTGCAGCCATTGCTGGTCCCTGTCTGAGGAAGACCTGACTGGCTGGACTGGAGCTGTGTATGTAAAGCTTCGGTGGGAGTCAGCCACAGGTGTGTCATGGGAAGGTGTAAGCTGCAGGAATTTGGCATAAACAAGATACTGGGCTTGTCAGCCTTGTCCAAGGCTCTTAGTTATGTCTTTACATGTGAGTTCAGCATGCTCCATTTCATTTATGGGTTAGTGCTTGCACCAAATCAACACCTAGCAACTGCTGCCATTCGTGGTGCCTTCTCTCCTGCTGTGGATTGTTGAAGCTGATGGAAGGAACAGGCTTTGCTAGAGGGACTAGTTCCCTTGGCCTTTACCCAGAGCTCAGCTATCTGAATCATAAGGGGCTGTGGTGTGAAGCTCAGCAGAAATTTAAACTGAGGGAGCTGATGTGGTGTGGCCAAGTCTTTCACTGAAGTTGCAAGGATCTTTGAGACATGGTGGGATCTCAGGTGCAACACTGAATTAAGTATTACTGACCCAAACCTCTGACAGAAAGGGGAGGGAGGCTTTTACTGGTAAAAAAGCACTGCCTGGAGGGACCTGGCATCCTGAACCAGAGGTAAGCACTATTTTCTGAAGAGCATACTGGACTTGAAGAGGAGATGCCTCTCCTGCAGAGCCCTTTCCCACCAGAGGGGAAAAAGACGCTGACTGCCCTGAGACAGCACAGCAACAGCTATTGGAATAGGGTGTTTGGTGACTGAACTCTGGCTTAATTCATAAGAAGATCAATTGGCCCCCATAGGTGTTGGAACCAGGCCTCACAGCTATGGATGATTAGAAAACATCAGCTTTGGGAAGTGAAGTGGGGATTTATGGGACAAAGGGACCATACTCAGTCAGGGTATAACAATTGGATCAGGAAAGGGATTTCAGCAACTGGCTCCACAGCCTTGCTTGAAGCACTAGCAACACCTCACCATACAATACTGTTAGAGAAATTAATAGTTCAATGAGACATGTTACTGGAGGTCAGCAGGGCTTCAAATGCCAGAACAGCTTCTTCCAGTGCAATGAACTAGTTCTGCTGTCTGAGCCCCAGGTCTAGACTTCTGAGAAGTATGATTGGAATTGAACTTGAGAGCTTCCAAGGGGCCCTGGAGCTCAGGGAAAGTGGGGTGGGTACAAGAGGAAGGGGATCTCTTAGCAGGACATAGTGTCTCACAACAGCATGCAGGAAGAGGTGTTTTGGGAATTGGCCAAGCAGAGTGCTTTGATTTGTCTTTCAACACCATTCCTCATGTTGGACTGGGAAGGTGATGGGTTTAGGTTACAGTCCTTTCCGGTACTGACAGATAATCCACTGGGGAGAGGGCACCCACTCCCTTTTCACGTGTATATCCATGCACTGCTGGGTCAGGAGGTGCTGAGAGAAAAGAGCACTGAGCACAGCGTGTCTGCAGAAGTAATTTGGGGTGGTGTAGTGGGGTGATTGCATATGCATCAGTCTCTATCTATAAACAAGGTTACCAGAGTTGCTTTGAAATGCTGTGAAAAGTCTTACAGCCCTGCTGTGATCATGTGTTCTCGTTTATGGTGACATATTGCTAGTAAAATGGGGAGTACATAGTAGTCTGTGTGCTGGTTGGGGCCCACTGCGAAACTGCCAGCCTACTCCAAGACCCTGGACTAGTCTTTCCTTCCTCCAAAATCTGGGGACATGAATGGAGTGAAGACTTGTGTCCAGGATGTGGAGCTTGCTCTGGTTCCAGCTAAGTTAGTGCAAATAACCTGGGGACACAAGAGCCCCCACACAGCTGTGCTGCTGCTTATTTGCCTCCCGAAGCCAGTGAGTCCTGCTCTCAGGAGGAAGAGAACCATTGTCTGCTGGAGGGGCCATAGCCAAGATGAAGGGAACAATCAGTCTTGGTGCTCTGCATGGACAGCACTAAATACAAATTAGAAGAGGAAGAAGCTTTTACTTTGTGGATGTGCATTTGGGCAGCTCAGTGATTCCACCTTGCTTATGTATCAAAATAAGGAGCAAGCAGCGAAACTTCAAGAGAGACAGTAAGACAAAGAAGAGGCAATGTGAAGTCAGTGGAAGAGACCTTGGAGATCAGGGTGTGGATTTTCCTTCCAGCACCCTTAGAAACATGAAGGTGCAGAGATTTATAAAAGAAATGGAGACACTCCAAATTGCTCTTGGCATGAAGCTATTCTGTGGATTGAAGCACTGTAAGTCTCTTCCAAAGGCAAAATACAGGCTTATAAATACTTAAACATCTACAGTCTCGGTTGTCTTTTTTTTTTTTTTTTTTTTTTCCTTTTTGCTTACTATTGTAGAGGTGGTGCAAATGAAAAGTAGATGCACGGAGAGAAGAGAGTTTTTGACAAACATTTGACTCAGCCTCTTTGAAAGTTTTAAGAGATATTCAGAACATTATAGCTATTTGGACCTCTCTTCAGCAAGTCAGATGATGTGGGCATGCTTTAAAAGAGGGAACAAGAAGGAGCTGATTATATCTGGGCCACAGATGTGAAACAGATCTACAAACCTTTTAGCTTCTATTTTGTAAAAGCTCATTCTTGAGTACTCATAATACCAGATCCTACAGTTGATTATAATTTTGCTTTGTAAGTGGTTGTGAGAAATGGTTTAGTAATTCAGTAACTAGAGTGTGGGAAGCTGTGCAAATTCCTTCAGTGATTTCGTTCTGTGGGGACTAAAATGTTACTCAAACATTTAGTTACTTCTGTTGTTCAATAACCTCTCTCTAGGTCACTAGCAGGAGCAGGGCTCTGACATGTTGGACTGAACTTTGAAGCAAAAATCTAACACCAGGCAAATTTCAGGGCTGCTCTCTGGTCAAACATGACTTTATTTTTACCTGTTTTGCTGAGGGAAGGGCCTGATTCAAGCTGGGCTTCCTCCAAACCCATGGCTATTTAAGTCATTTACCACCCACGACCAAAGGAGGGCTCAGTCAGGACAACCACTAGTCGTCTCTGGCGGAGAGTTGGCTTTCTGGCTGCTGTTAAAGTATGGGATACCCTGTCCAGCAAGCTCAACTCGTTTAACCCTCAAGGCTTAAATCTTGTCTGTGAAGCTATGATGCTTGTCTTCTGCTCAGATGGTGTAGTGCTGTGATTGCTGGTAGCACTGGGGGTTACTGGTCTCTTCCCCGTGGTGGCAGCGGCCAGGGCTTGGTTGCAGGGTGATAGTTCCTTATCTGGATTTTGGGACAATAGGAAAAGATGCCCATCAAAAAAAAATTCTATTTTTCCCTCAGTGCCCAGGCTGGTGAACTGGCTTCCTGGCAGTGTTGTGAGGGAGCCTGCTGTCTCCTTGGGCTGGGATGAGCACAAGCAGTAGGGGCATGGAAGGGCTCTCTCCTTAAGTGACCCTCAATATCATATGCTGTGGGGGTGAGTCGAGGAGAAGAGGAAGAGAGGCTTGATAGAAATGGAGAGAAAATAAATTAAGGGAGCCAGTGAGGATCAGAAGAGTAGTAAGTCAAGAGGGATGAAAAGAACGTGAAAAAGCTGTTTTCTTCTTGTTTTCCGTAGCATTAGGGATAATGCCCTCTGACAGAAGCTTGGCAAGAGAAAGCACGAGGAGGGAGTGAGGTTCCGGAAGGATCTTTGCTTCCATTGCTGTTTGCAATCTGATTCTAGAAATGTGTCTTCAAGCTGCAAGGAAGCTATGTAGCTTCTTCCCACCACCTCCACTTTAAATAGTTCAGTGCCTATTAAACCTGCACAGAGTGTTCTGGGAGCTGGGCTGAGAGGGCTGGCTCTGCCCTGCACCCTGCCTCACTGTCTGTGTCATCATTAGATACCATTTTCTTCCAGACAGGTGTGAGAGCCATCCCACAGCTGTAGCCCAGGGATGCTGACCAGGGCTGCTTTGTTAGATGTCAGTGGTACTAGGGAGTGGTGAGAAGGCAGGGGGTGCTGCAGTGCAGTGGGTTGACACACAGCGTCTCAGGTCTTGGGTAGGACACAGTTCTGCTGCTGCAACCTCGTTATCCTGCCTGCTGTGCTCTGCTGCTTCCAGTTTCTAGCAGATGGTCTTGCACGGAGAGGCATAGACATACCTGGGGTGTAAAAGTAGCCAGGAGGCAGGCTGCTTTGCCTCAGAGGGCCTTGGTGCTTGATGCCTGTTTACCCATTCCTCCTCTTCAAACCCCCAAGCCCTTGCACTGATGTGCAGCTGGATGTGTGTGAGACTTCCTCAAAGCCAAAGCTCAAAGCTTTGCTGTGGCAGAGAGAAATCCAGATGAAATCTTGGCCTATTTTCACAGGACTGCAAGTCAGTGACAGCTGGAAAGTGACATGTTCCTGTCTAATTATTTTCCAGCAAATAAAAGGTGATGGCTTTTCTTTGGGCTCTGTAATGAATCAATCATTTCTTTAGGTATGATGTGCAGACAGACATGAAGAAGCAGCCAGTGTCCTCAGCTCCGTGTTCGTGTTGGTGTGTGGCTTCATTTTGGGATGGGAAACAGTGAAGGTCTCTGGTTTCACTACGGGGCCACTCCTCCCCCAGGGGAGACACAGGAGCCTCACCACTCCTCAGAAACAGCATAAAAACTGCTGACCCTTAAAACATGGAGTAATCTGTGATTTCCAAAGTTCCTCCATTGTCCTCTCCTTCTGGATGTGTTTCTGACATGAACTCAGAGCAATTTTGGCTTCACAGAGCCTCTGCATCGGTGACCTTGGGCCCGCTGCGTGCTGCAGCATGATAGCTGCAGGATGTGGCTCCTGACGGGTCTCCACCTCCCTTGACTGTTGCCCATGAGCAGTATGGGGCAGTCTGTGGTACAACACACCAAACAAACCCTTTGGCTGTGGCCTCTGGCCCTGTGTCTGGTGACTGGGAGGAGGCAGTGGTCTATGACTTGGTGTTCTTGCCACATCTTGCTTGTGAGGAGGGTTCTCACTGTCATGGAGAGCCGGTAAGACCAGGTTTTGGGGTATTTTGGGTATTTGGCAGTGGTGGGTTAATTGTGGGACTCCATGATCCTAGGGGTCTTTTCCAACAAAAATGTTTGAATGATTCCATGAAGTAACTTATAAGCTGGAAGCACTCGCAACTGGGTGAGGGCAAAATCCAATTCCTTGTCTTTACATGTATTAAGACTCATTTGTCTAATTAACATGCTGGAGAAAAAGAACTATTTTTGAAGAGAGGGAGAGTCTTAACAGACATGCTTGCAGAAACACTCAGTGCTGCCCACATGCACAACTTTCTTGTTCGGTTTTTGTTTTGTTTTTAAATAAAGTTTTTTTTGAGGTTCGTTATCCAAATGTACTGACCTTTTGCTTCTCACTGTTTGGTGGGTAGGGCTAGACTGACTTTGCTCCTCAGGGCCAACATTGCCTTTCAAATGCCCATTGTACCTTGTTTTGACAGAGCAGACCAAGAGCACCTGTGCCAGGAGTTCTGCATGTCCTCCCCGTGCCACTATCTTACCTGTCCCTGCCAGGAAGCCACTCAAGTTTAAGTTGCCATCTCCTTCCAAAGGGGTACTGCCTTGTTCAGCAGTTTGGTCACTGGTATCTTGGGGCAGATGAAGTGTTACAGGTAAATGGGAAAGGCTTAGTTGCCCACCCATCCTCATTGCTGCAATCCTTCCTCTGCTGCAACATTTTCTTAAATTTTCGTGTGTTTATCCTAAAAGCTGATGATAAACAGTTCCTGTTTGTGGTCAGAGGGTATGATGGAAACTGTAGTGGGGGAGTGAGGGAAAAGAGAAAGGGCAGCCCCATCAAGGACAGCACTGACACATGAAGGAGTGGCAGCTGTAGTACTAGCCCTTTCTTTCATAACTCAAGGGAAACTGTCCATAAAACACTTGCACCAGTCCACCAGCCCCAATATGAGCTCCACCTCTACACTTCTACAGTATTTATTATTTCACCACCACCACCCCCCAGAGCTCTGTTGCTTTGAAAGGCGTAAGTGCCTGTGAAACACCTCTGTCCTTGAACGTGTCCATAGCACCATTTGCAGGGTCTGCCTGCTCTGCCTGGGTAAGATGTGCTGAGCGTCTAGAGAGGGGCACATCAGAAGAGACAAGCAATCCACAGCAGGAGGGGAGCTACACATGAAGTACCCAAGTAATTGGGGTGTTTGGATACTGTGCCAGTTAGGAAAAGCAGTAGAGCAAATCTTCATTTATTCTTCTTGTTTGGAGTGACTGATATGTAGGGCCTGTGCAGGCTGTTGTCTTATGCAGGGGAAACTGTGCATTTTAGTCCTGAGAATAGCCCTAAGGTAAAGATAAGCATGTGCTTTTCTCAGGTGAGTAGCTGTCCCTTAATCTCAGATTGGGCGATGACTAACTGGCCAGTTTTGCCTCTTCTTGCTCCTTTAGCACTGTGCATGAATGAGACCTTGAGTCCTGCCTGCTCCGTCTCCCTCTGAGCTGGGGTCCTCTAGCAAACCTCCTGAGGAAAGAGCTGGAAGGAAAGAGTACAAGGAGAGTGCCAGCCACTCTGTTGGCCAGGAGAGAGGTGGGTGTGAGTGAAAGAGAGGAGGTGATGTCGTGCAGAGAGCACTCTGCATTTCAAGGCTTTTGAAAGTTGTTTGTCACTCCAGAGCAACCAGTGAATGGTTTCCCCAAACAAACTTGGTTCATCTTCCAGACAGTGCTTATGCATCATAAGGAAGCAAGAAAGGGTGAAAAGTTGACCTGGGGGCTTTGCTGCATTGTCTGTTCTTCTAATAGGCTGTATCTTAAAAGCACATGTTGAATGTTCGATGTACAATGACGAACTAACTTGGACTACCAAGTAGATATACTATATACTGTATTAGCACAGTATTCATTCATATGCATAGAGATGTATAGATATCCAGACATTTGTTGTTCATACTGGCACTTCCTACCAAGGGGACATGGCACACATAGGAGTATTTCAACACTTCAACTTTTTTATACTAGCAGTTTCAAATTCCTGTTTCAGCTAATGTAGAGAGAGAGTCAGAGACACTGATCAACAGGCAGAAAAATCTATAAAATCTTGCTTTGCAGTTCATTTGATAAAGGAAATATATAGTGTGTAAACCTTGTTTCTCATCAGGCTCATTCACATTTGTGTAATGAGCTCTGGTTCTCCTGTCCCTCACACTATTATTTCCCCTGATATCACTTACCTCTGATGTAAGCCAGTAAAAGAACAGTCAGGTGAATGTTTTTTCATCTGTAGTAAGAGAGGAGATGTGTACCCTATCTATGCTAACAAGTCTGAACAACTGGAGAACATCTTTATAAATATATTTATAGAGATAAAACTATCTCCAAACTCTTCGTTCATTGCACTATTGTCAAATCTAAATAAGCTAAGACAATTGAGATCTTCCAGTATGGGAAAGCAGGGAGATTTAATGCTGTCACAGTGACCTGCACATGGATGGTGCTGCACTCACCAGGACTGTGTTGCAGACCCTTTGCTTTGTGAGTGACCCCCTTGACTGCAAACTGGCACCCTGAACTCCTGCAGTCAAAAGAGGCTTCTCACAGGCTACCATGGGACATACAAGTCTCTAAGCAGGGAGTAACTGTGCAACTAAATATTTAAAAGCCAAAAAACTTGAATCTGTTTGCTGCTCATTGTCCAACACACCTCATTCAGTATCTAACATGGTTGGATAGATGTGTTCCCTCCCAGCATCTTGGTCATGGGAAAAGATGCCACAAAGACTTTGGGTGAAGAGTCAGCTAAAGCTGGAAGGTCATGGGGAATAGCAGAGCTTCAGGGTGGGCCTCTATGGATGTTTTCATTGGTTCGACTCAGGTCCATAATCTTCAAACTCAGGCGTTTGGACTCTGGGCCCAGAACTGGATCAGTCTTTCCAGCAGTTCAGGAATTCTTGAGCTTTGATGTCTGCTGCCAGACGACCTGCCCTTACCCTAGCTGTGGCCCAAGTTTTCAAGAAAAAAGAGATTCAGACAGGGGGCATAGTGCTTGGTTTTGCATTGCACTGCCAGACAAGAATATCCTGTTGTTACATGGAATCACTGAAAACTTTAATAGCAACCCTAAAACGTTCCTCCCCTCCCAAAGCATTTTGCTGCTCCTAGCATGTTAATGAGTAGCTACGGACTCCCACAGCGGGACTTGCAGGATCGAATGGTCTTGGTAGAGTATCTGCAAAGGGCATTGTGTTTAACAAAAGGACTAAACTTTACAGTGGCCTTCCCAATGTCTTGAAGTGAGATTTGGTCTTTGGATGTTAAGTGCTGGGCTGAAGAACGTGGAAAAGGCAAATTGGCTCCCTGCATCCCTCTGGCAGCAAGCAGGCAGGCACTTTTCTCCTGCTCTGGGACACTTGGGGCAGATTCCCTGCAGATTCCTATTGTCCTTACTAAGGAGGCATGATTTGCAGTGGTGCTGGGTGCCTGCAGGCACTGCCCACGGCAGGGGCAGTCCCAGCCACTCAGCATCACTGAGAATCAGGCTAGGGGGTCCCGGCAAGGGCAGGGGCGGGGGGAGCGGGGCAGGGGGCAAAGAGGAGCAGCGGTGCTTGCTGACGCTCAAACACAGGCCTTCCAGTGGAGGGACCTGCCACAGCGGGAGGGCTCTTGGGACCCACAAGTCACACTGCACAGGGCCACAGTTAGTCATCATCATCGTCGTCATCGTCATCGTCATCATCGTCATCATCATCATCATCGTCGTCGTCGTCGTCATCATCATCTTCATCTTCATCATCGTCATCATCTTCGGTGTTTATCTTCCCAGAAAGCACGTCCTCTATCCAGTCTTCCAGCTCCTCAGCTGTAGGCAGGTCATCATCATCTCTGATGTCCATCCAGATGCTGTCAGCCTGCAGGGACATATGATGGGGGGTTAGCTGCCCTCAGAGACACAGGGAAGAGATGGGGTTCCCCACTATTGTGGGAGTAAGGATTGAACAACGGGTGGGATGCAGGGATGGTGGCAGCATTAGCACCCTCTCTGTCACAGCCTGTGGACAGACTTATCAGGGCATCTCTCTCCCCTGCATTGGGATTACCACTTCTCCCTGAAGTGTTGTTGTATGTAGCCATTGGCAGTGGGACTGGTCAATGGGTTTTCATGGGTGTGTGGTCCTGTGTGCCCTCAGTGAGATGTGTGCCTGCTGCCTGCTCCTCTACTGCACTCCCTACACCTGTGAGCAAGAGCACTGTCCACCTGATGCATTGTCCTCACCCTGTCTGGAGAGTTCTGTAGAGTCCAAGTCCACATAAAGTGATCTTAAAGAGACCTTCGTTAGCTCCCCCTGTATCACTCCAGTTCATAGGACATCACAGCGTTTTCTTCCTTCTGTTCAGAGCCATTCTGGGATCACTTCCTTTGAACCTTTACACCCCTCTGTCATCACCCCTTCTCTCCAAAACCTTTTACTATCACCTTTGCCTTCGGACCTTGCTCTGGACTCTTCACTTGTAACAGTGAGTTTTCCTCTTGGAGGACCCTTTCTTCAGATCATCTCAGCCACATTAGAGCTGAAGAATGGTGAAAAATACCAAAACCCAGGTGCCCCCTGCTCTTTCCCAACAGCTGTCTGCATGACTTCCATAAACCTAAGGGAATGGGGGAATTCAGTAAGAAGATGATGACTAAATTATGACTGTTACCCAGGGACACCAGGAGTAGCTTAGATGATCTCTGAGGCTTGGAAATCAAAGTTTTCATCTGTGCTTTGCTATAGGTTCCTTGGGTAATTGCCCGGGTAAGCCCCTTTCCCTTCACTGTCTCCTCCATAAAACAGGATCGGCATCCTATTTTGCAGAGGTGCTGTGAGGTTATCTCTTTCAGCATTTGATGTTGCAGAAGCAAGTGATCTTCATATATCAAAAGAAAACTACCAGTTTTTGAAAATGCATCCAACTTCTTTCACTGGCTGTGGTACCTAATTCTCCTTGGTTTGTGGCTTGCTAAAACTCCAGACCAATTTCAGCTCAAGGAAAGCTGTTTCTCCAATATGATATTTTCCTCCTAAACCACCAAAACTGTGACAAAAAAAGAGCAATGGAGAGGCATGCAGCTCTTGTTTCATGGAAATGATCTTGTCCTTAACCTCAAGAATGTTTGTGTGAAAAAAGTGACACTTTTAAATAATGGGAACAGGACTGGCCCCATTTCACCTAGAGAAGATGCTGTGCAAATAAAGCAGTGATATTTTGCAGAGCATCATGGCCCTAGTTCTGAGCCACCACGATGTGACAAGCCAGCTGGGGCTCCTGGGAGCTCTGGTGTTTGTATTGGCAGGTTTTTAGAGAAGGGATGGGGTCACAGGGGTTATGTCCACCGAAGCCAACAGCAGTGTTTACTTTTACTCTGTTGTGTAAGCCCCACTTTGTACCTGTGTGACTTGGCTGAATGCTGTGATGTAGCACTGAAATAATGAAATGAGCTCAATGTTTGCTTTAGTTATCACCCGCAAACCTAGAACTTTCTTAAATCTCTCTCTCTTTCAATAAAAAACAGACTTAAGAGGAATGAAATAAAAACTGCAAATATTATAATCAACAACCTGCAACATTTAGTGTATCAAAGCCAGATAATGCATGAGTTTTTACACATCTCTGAGTGACTCTGGGATAATAAGGCACATGTTCTTATCTAATATTTCTTTCTATATGATTCTCTTGCCTCTGACAATCCCACTTCCATGAATTTCCACTGATTTCTGTCTAATGTAGCTTTGACATGACTTAAACATGATCAGTCACAGTAAATGAAATTAAGGTCGTGTGGACAAGTAAAAAGGACAAAAGACTGGAAGACTTGGGCTCCATTTTTGGCCTGTCTGTTCATTTCTCTCATGATCTTAATTGGCATATGCTATCCTGGCCCTCTTCCCTTTTGTCTCTTCCTAAATAATTCTTAACAAGCCTTAACTCATGAAGTCCTCACGGTCTGGGGGGTTGCTGCTCTATTACAGATAAAGAGCTCACATCCAGCCAGCGCTGCAGCTACTCTGTGACTCCCAAGTCAGCCTCTCATCCCCATCAATGGGATGGGCAACATCCAGGGGCTCTGCTTCCTTCCTGACACTATTCCTTTGCCTTCCCCATCCCATCTCCCATCTTATGGTCTTGCAGCAGCTGCTGTAAGTGTAGCACAATTGTCCGGTATATATTTGCTGTCCCTTGCTTTCCGGGACAATTCAGGAGAGAGGACGTGGACGCTGGAAGCAAGGTCAGCGGTGGTGCCAGAACCAGCACCCAACCCCAGACATTTGTCCCAACTCTAAGTTCTTCTCTGCTTTCTTTTCTAATGAAACATCAAGTTAACATACAACTGAAATTTCCAACACAAAGTCTAGCATCAATTTACAAACACTTCTGCAGTGGAGAGATTTCTGCTTCCAGAGGCTCTTATATACCCACACAGGTTCATTTTAAAGAGTTTAAAACAATCAGCCCTTAACCATCAAAAATAAACTCAGGCAATAAGTGAGCCAGGCCGTAGCATGCCACATTACATGCTCTCTGATCATCTGGACTGTTATGTTCAGTAAAGGAGAAAATGTAGTCATGTCAGGGCTGTGAAGTATGTTGCAATCATAGCAACTTTCCTGAGATCTCTGCCGGTGGGAATCAGATGGGTCTCAATCCCACCTGCCTTAAAAGCTCACAGTGTGTGGGCAACCTGATGTCAGTCCCATGGCTTGTTGGCTTGAAGGCAAGCGCAGTTAAAACAGTAGCTGCTAGAAAGTTGGTCAGATAGCACAGCTGTGGATTCTGTGGGTACCACCACCACTGCAGCTGTGCCAAAGCAGCAACTGCCTCTGCAGCTCTCCCTCTGCAGTGCTGTTGGCTGTGGGACTCTGTGGAAACCTTCACTGACACCAGGTGTGGGGTGGGTGGGTCTTCTCTTCCCACCCAAATCCCTCCAGCACTACCTGAATGGCAGTTGCTGAGGAGGAGGAGGGTCTGGGTGAACTCCGGCACACCCTTTTTAACACAGCAAGATCACCCTATTAGCAGTTTGTGATGTACTTTTATTAAACCTTTGTATTTATTTAGTTTTTTTCAAGCTGTGCAGTTTCTCCCTGTCATCTGTTGGGGACCATCTTTCCCTCCTACACTCAAGCTGTGCCATTCTGCTTCTGCAGCAAAAACAACCCCCTTGTTCTCCTCTTCTCCTCCTTAAGCATGGCTTTCTTTTCCTCCTACACACACTTGCTCCACAAGCCCACACAGGCTGTCAGAGTATGGAATGGACAAAGGTGCATGATGTGGGTTGGGGTGGAAATGTGAGACCTTGAAACTTGCACTGGGCAAAGCCCTGAATCTCAGGCCACAAGGGTTGTCCCAGTCCTCAGTTTGTGTGTGACTTGGCAGCTGAAACATACTCAGATTGAAGCCCTTAAGATTGGACATCAGAAGGTGTAACGAACCCTGCTGCACTTGGGAATGGTGAAGTCTTCACCTGTTGGAACCCGTGCAGGTTTTCATTCATCCTTTTCCCCCAGGAAAAAAAACCCCGGTCTACCTGCACTTAACAGCATAAGTCCCACCAATTCCAGTGGACCTCAGGTCCCATCCTTTGCAGCACCCTAATCTCGGGATCCCTGGATTTTCTGGGCACATGCTACTCACGTCTGTGACGTTCACCACTCCGATCTGTGGTCTGAACAGGTCAATCTTGAAGGTCTTCTCCCAGTAAGTGATCAGCTGCAGGAGAGAGAAAAAGAGCTCAGGCAAAGATGTGTGCAATGCCCCATTGCATTAGTTTGGTTCAGTCAGAGGAACATGAATCAACAGGTGCATGAGAGAGAAAAGAGCCTGAACGCAAGCTTGGGCTGCCACACCTGGTAAAGGAAATGCCAAGTCCAGGGATGTTCCCAAGACAACACCTTCATGGGAGGGAGACCCAAACAAGAAGCTCTCAAGAGATCTCCTGTGGTCCAGTTTCCCACCCTTCCCTGCCCCAGATTCCCTGGGGCAATTCCTGCACTTGTGTGCACACACACACCCCCACCCCACCCATGAATTAAACCAAGAAAGGAAAGCAGCCTCTGCCACTCACCAGAGGAAAGTCGTCAGGGTCAATCCAGACAATGCTCAAGTCAGGATTATCAGTGTTGTCCCTAGCAACCTGCTTCAGGATTTCCAGGAACTCAAAACCATCTGAAACGATACATAAACCACTGCAACTCGCTCCTGCAAACATGCAGGCGCGTTTTCCTTGTGGAGTTTCCAGCTTCCCTGGCTCCCCTATGCACACAGGAGTTGTTTATAGTTCTCATTAAAATGCTGTCTCCCAGCGCTTTCTTTTGATAATAAAGCTTTTCATTTCAGGCATCCTCCCCGGGTATTGAAATTAGTTACACATAAATTAAGTCTCATAATCCTTCCGTGGAGTGGAACAATGTCACTATTTTCTTGTGGTGAGGGAGGAACTGAGCCCCCAAGAGGCCAAAACTTTTCAACATGCTGATGGCTCTGAGAAACACTGATGCCTCAGGTTTCCAATGTGCCTATCACACACCCAGACCTAAGCACTTTCTCAGAGCCACACAGCAAGATGGATGCAGAGTTAGGGAGTGAATACTGCTGGGGTGTAGGGGGTGATCTTTTTTTTTTCACAGGCAGTCATCCATTTATATCCAAAATTTGAATCCCAGCTAGCACACCTGCTAGCATAAACTCACAGAGGCATCCTGGCTCCCCATTTCATCAAGCTGGGGTTCCCCATCCCAGACAGTGTGCTAAGCTCCACCACATAAACAGAGTATGAGAAAACACACTAACTTGAGGGATGGAGAGTCACACAAGGAAGAAAATGGCCTCTTACCTGGGTCATCCTCTTCAGCAAAGGCTACAATGTGGATACCCTCCATGTCATCCTCCTGGAAACAAACAAAATCATTACTGATGGGCCAGGGAGAGAAGGCAGAGCCCAGGCAGTTGCTGGAGATTAGGAACAGTGGGACACCTTCAAACAAACAGGACAATTGGAAAGGTTTTGACTGGAGCCCCACGGAGACACCAGAAATAGGAGCTGAGGTGAGGGTCAGTCATGAAGGTATTTGGTGCTGAAGTGGGTAGTTTGGGTAGTATTGCTAAAACTCTTCAGTTGAAGATGAGGTGGGCACCATGATGGCAAAGATGAGGGAGCTTCTGATGGCGTGGGGCAAAAGTTTGACTGCAGAAGGGCTCTCTAGTACAGGAATATAGGCTCCCCCTTTAAGCCTCAGGCCACCTACCCTCATCAATTTGCAGCTCCCAGTGAAGATTTTGCAGGGAAACAAATGCGTCTCACCATGTTCGGTCACAGAACATACTCCGCAGGAGCCAGCAGAGGAAGTTTTCTCACAATATGAGAGGCAAGGTGGCTCATTTGGACTCCTTTTGGGAGATGAAGGGCCTCTGCTTTAGGTGAGGCTCTCCATGAGCAGTGAGAGGAATTGAGTGGGGTGCTCATTTCAGGGCTCCAATGAGCGGAGGACAGAAATGACAGCCGGCTAGACTGCTTTTCTCCATGAGACACAAGAGAAATGGGTAATGATATTGGCAAAGGCCAATGGATTTGCTGGCCGGTTCATCATCCGCCTGCTATGAATGTCATCTCTGAATTATCCCATGGATCGGTTTTGCCTTCCTCACCCGCTGTCGGTCCTGGTTTCCATTTCAATTGGTTTTAATGCAAGAAAAAATTCCCATCTAAATGCTAATTTCTTTTCCCTCCTGAGCCCAGAGGTGACAAAGCCACCATCAAAAACTAAAAGGGAAAAAGCCTCTGAAAGATTAAGTGGAAAACATTATCTTTAAAAACAATAGCGGATGCTGAGCCTTTGTGGATGTCTTCAGGGAATACATTTTCATGGGGACATTCCAGGCAGATTTACTTGGGATTCAGATCTCTTACAGCTGGGAAAATTGACACTTTTTCTTTGTATTTGCCAGCAGCATGGTCAGAGAGAAAAATAAAAAGCATGTATATATACCATATATAATTACTTGTATATAGCTATATAACATAGCTCTATTCTGACCTCCAAGGCAGCAAACAAAACTGGGCTAACTCCAGTGAAGGCATTGAGGAAGTTTGTGAACTTGCAGTGAGATCAGAATCCAGCCCACTGTCTTCCCTGGGTATGAATCCCCTGCTTGTAGCAGAGGCAAGGTCTGTATTCCCAGGCTACTGACAAAGCAAACATCCCACCACTGTGTATTCACATTTTTCCTTAGGATATTTTAGAATATGTTCAGTTTGAAAGCAAAACCAGTGCATGTGAAATTTGGGCCTCACTGAAGCTTTTTTAAAAACCTTGGAGAGGCTTCAGTGGATATTGTGAGCTATGTTCTGTACAGAATCTATTTCAAAACAAAATGAAAAGCTATCATGCCTAAGTGACTCATAACTCCTGGTTCAATTTTATTACCTCTTGTCTTGTTGTATTAAAGACTCCCAACCTTTTTGCCACTTTGGAGTCCTGCAGCATTTCATGTTACACAGCCAAGCAAGGTGACATCTGAATGCTGTTATAAACATGTCGAGCCTTTTGGAGGAATGACTGCATCTTCCTTAGTGTCTGTAAAGCACCTGTTCAGCTTTGTTTTTCAGCATTGATCTGGGACTTCAGGGTCCCTAGCTAGCTTTTAACATCATATTCATTCACAGTGAAGGGATAATTTGTTACACACAATTTTTCTTTCATTTTCACCCTCCCCCTCTTTCCCAACTCTACAGACCAGGAGAGTCCACTGTGTGTGATAGGGGCTTAGTTCTTCACAGTTGCTGATTTGCAGTTTGCTTACACCTCAAGAAGTGCAATCAATACAGGATCTCCTTTGAAATCCATATAATTAACTGTACTGCCTGGCCCTACCTTGCATTTTAAATTGTATGACTGCTCTGTTACTTTTACAAGGACATGTAGGGATAGGATGAGGGGGAATGGCTTTAAATGACTTTTAAATGGGAGAGGGTATATTTAAACTGAGAGAGGGTATATTTAGATTAAATATTAGGAAGCAATTCTTTACTGTGAGGGTGGTGTCCAGAGAAGTTGTGGATGCCCCATCCCTGGAGAGTTCAAGGCCAGGTTGCATGAGGCTTTGAGAAACCTAGTCTGATTGAAGATATACCTGCCATGGCAGGGGTATTGGAACTAGATGATCTTTAAGGTGTCTTCCAACCCAGTCTGTGATTCTGTGAATTTCCATGAGACATCTGTACAATCTCCCCAGCTCACCCATCAAGCAGGTCACTGCAATCACCCCACCACTAGCACTGATATCCCTTAGCTGAGATGGAGCATCCTGGGGCAGGATGCCCTCCATAGCTCTATCACAGTTCCAACACCTACCTGGCACACTGCTTAGCTTTCCCTCTTCCATCTGTGGAGCAAATGGGACCCAGCTCAGCTGTCCTCTGCTGTTGAGCAAAGCATTTAAGCCTACTGTTTGAACTGAGGCAGTAGGCATCACAGCCAAGGCTTTCCCTTCTTCCCAGAAGAGAGGAAGTAGCTTTGCAAAGAAGGAAAGATAATGTTTTGCCCAGGCAGAGTCAGGAGCTGAGCAGTAGTTTCTTGTTGGAAGCTGGCAGGAGGTACAAAGCTTCCCACCCCCATGTTCTTACCCACGTCTCAAACATGTCCTCTGGACGCAGCTTCCTCAAGGTGGCCCTGAAAGGAAGACAGAAATGCTCTTTGAGGACATATCCAGCACTGTCACACATGACGCTACCAGCAACACAGACAGGGTCACTGTGGCACATTTGACTGTGGCTGAAGTCAGCCACATTTTGAATGCAAGCATGGGGGCACTGTAGGTCAACTTATGCCTTTATTTATGGTGATAAAACTCTGCCCCTGGCCCCAGTGGAGTCATTGCAGCCACTATTTGTGTGCTTGGGAAGATGAGATGCCTCTCTGTGCTGGGATGTGCTGGTGAATTAGTCCTACACATGGCAGATTGTTCTGTCTGTGCTGAGAGCATGAGGTGACCCATTCACTTTTGTCTTTCACTCCCTGGGACACTCCTAACGGGCTTTGTCCCCCTTTTCTCCTGATTTTACCCCAGCATAATTTCAGCATAGAAATCCTTCCAACCTCTGCTGAAGCAAAGAAGACAGAACAACCTCTGTGAAGAAAATTCTTATTCTAATAACCACTGACAAGAAAATTGAAACCCTAACACTAGTCAAAGCAAATTTTTTGAGAAGTAGTTCATAAAGGACAAAAAAAAAGAGAGCAAATATTTTCAGACACATCTGTTGTAGGAAGCCTGGAAGAGAGCCTAACAGACTGAGAATTGACTGTGATGTTAAAGGGACACCCAAGGAACACAAGGCAGACAAGCACAAGTCATCCTTTGCACCTCTGCTTGTTGTGACATCAGGTGTTAGAAAGGATCCCCCAGCAGAGCAAGCCTCTGTTGCTGACCTGCCCCAGGACCTGTTGCAAAAAAAAGTGTTGGTCTATGAGGTTTGAGAACAGATTGGTGAAGGGAGTAGTAGTGTGTTGCCAGAACCAGGTGGCATAAGTGAGACATCTAACCTGTCACTTCAGTTTGCTTCACTGTCAGAGCAGCGTCAACAAGGATCATTTTTCACAGTTCTTAAAGGACCTGAGAAACCACAGATCTGGAAAGGTGACTTCCTTATGGGCATAGTGCTATCAGCAAAGTTAGAGCTAACAGACATTTGAAGGAATATGATGTGATTGGACAAGAGTTGCATGGCCTTTAGGAGAAAATTCATGGCTATGGAGTGCCCAGAGCAAGTCAATGAGCGGGTGAAGGTGTGCTGTGCATGCAGTGAGCAGCCTTAGGAGAACCATTGGACAAGATCCCTTTTTAAAGGCTCTCAGGGAAACTGAGCCGCAGTTTAGATCAGAGGAGGGGATCCTCCTGTGGATTGATAACATTGAAGAATGGAAATGAATGTTCAATTTTCCTGACAGAGGGAATTAATTAAGATTCATAGCATATTCCTTGGCACAGTCACATGCATAACATAATCTCATATAGTCTGAAAAAGATGGGAAATAGGAATATAGAAACATTTGCTTATCATATCAAGTTCTTTGATGACCAGCAGAGGCTTGACTATGAGGTGATAAGAGGGATCTCCTGAGACCTGAGTGTCTGCATGATAAACAGCCATATAGGAAGTAACACACTTGCAGAAAACCAACCCTGATAATGCAGGTGTAACAATGGGTTCTAAATTAGTCTTAATTAATTATTGCCTCTCAGGAAAGGGGCCCAGTTGTAACAAATTGAGAAAGCATCAGCTCAAAAGGAAAAAGGCAAAAAGAAGGTTACAAAGACTTGGGAAATTACTCAAGAGTAGGAGGTACTGCCTTATGGCAATGGACAGCTACACTGTGCACCTCCACAGTGAATGCATGTGTAGTTCTAGTTATCCCATCACAGAAATTATACGGACAACTGATAAAGGCACATGGAAACCTGGCAGTGATGAGTGAAGGTATGGAATGACCTCTCTTTGGTGAAGATTAAGTCTTTATCTTGTAACAGAGGTGACTGAAGAGGAATTTGGCAGGGTAGTCTAAAACATAAGGAATCGTAAAAAGAAAAATGAATAGTT
The DNA here is from genome assembly GCA_013399695.1 of Formicarius rufipectus. Classification (NCBI taxonomy): domain Eukaryota; kingdom Metazoa; phylum Chordata; class Aves; order Passeriformes; family Formicariidae; genus Formicarius; species Formicarius rufipectus. Next base: position 312,970 of record VXAU01001197.1, on the reverse strand, counting down.
TATAGCAGGGCACTAATAATGGCAAGGTCATGTGTTTGGTCCTGGTACATGCCATTCAGTTAAGATTCGGACTCAATGATTCTTGTGGGTCCCTTCCAACTCAGAATATTCTCCCTACAGATTACTTAAAGTATTAACCATTGTTTTTCATAACACAAGAAGAGTTAGTAGGTGTCCAGAGAAACTATTAGGTAGCAGGTATAAACTGAACCAATAGGAATGGTCTTTTGATGCAATACATAATTCAGCTACAAAAGTCATTACAGTTGGATACTTTCAGCACCAAAACAGAAATAAACTAAAAACTACTATAGAAATTGAAGAAAAAACTGGTAAGACATACAACTTTTGACCCAGCAAGTCCTCTCATTGTTGATAGTCCAAACCCATAGATTACATCTGGTGAATGCATATTATGTACTTAGGCATACTTGTAGTTGCCTTGCAAGACACTTTCCGTAAGCTGCACTCTGGGGGAGGCTCCTGGAGAAAGGAAACTCAGTGGGAAGGATCTGATCACACCCACACATACTGATTGCTGTGTTGTTAATCTGGGTACTTCCCTATGCTGGAGGGAGTGAGGTAAGTGGGGCTTTGTTCAGTAAGTGGTAGCAGAATTCAGCCCCCATGTCACTACACCACAATTGCAAAGAAGTGGGAGTCAAACATCAGCATTTGGCGTGTAAAACAGGCACAATGCAGATGCCTCTTGCTACAAGCAGAGGAGCTACCACGTAACTTGTTTTTGTGCAACTGCCAGCAAAATCAGGGCTGAGACCTTGAGGTGATGGTGCCTGGACACCTTGCCCAGATGGACACCCATCTGCTGTGCAGCCTTGGATGAGTCACCCCACCATGCCGAACACTGGCTTTCTGACCTGCTGCGAGAGGATGAACTTTCCTACCACAGCCTGCAGACACCTGGAGAAGCCTCAGCTTGTGGGCTGTGTATGGGCTCCTCCTGGGCACCTACTTCAGTTTCTGTCTCAAGGCTGCAACAAAAGCTCAGCAAATCCCAATTTCTGGAGGAAGTGGAGGTGAATCCTGCCTAAGCACAGTAGCAAGGAGCCATTTTTGGAAGCGCTGTTTAAGGCATGCCAATGAGCCTGGATATTGCTGACCAGTGGTAGCATTCCCCATTGATGTGACAAGGCTCCTTCAGTGGGATGGACATGTGGCAGTGGGCCTTTGCACCTCAGAAGGGGTTTAGTCTATGCCTATGAAGCAAGAAAGTCTGCTATGTGAGGGACATGAGGCCAGTGATTCTCTATACCTTCCTGCAGAGAATATCCTGTCAAGTTACCTATAGGGAATCAGCACATGGAAGCTTCTGAGATTGCTTCATTTTAGTCTACAGGCCTGATTATCTACAGCTCTAACTAATTCCAGCCTGTGGCTTTAGGTCCTTCACTGGTGGCAAAGCAGGAAGAAGCACTTCTGTTCTGGGAGGCTCAGCATTAACTGCTGGGAACACATCCCTGTCATCCCAGGGTTCTTCTGCTGCCACGGTAGCACCTTGGCAGGTTTGGGATTTCAGTCATCCAATTTTATGAGACTTCTTCTAATTCTCTTCTGATCCTTGGCACCTGTAAAATACATGGCCCACGCCCTTGATCCTACCAAGCACCACATAGCATCTTGAAATGTGTAAGAACTGGGGGCATTTCACTGCAATTTTGTGCTGATGGAGAGCTTCCCTTATTAGGCAGGCATTTAGCTGACTGTGTTTAGTTAGCTTCCTGATGCTACTGCTTGACAGAAAGAACTTGGGGAAAAAAAGACAGGAAGGACTAAGGTCAAGAAGTCCAGGAGATCAACAAAGTGAATTTCGAGTACACGGGAGATAGAGGAGCTATGTGTATTTCAGTAAAAGCAGAGATCTCTTTCCAAGTCTAGTGACTTGCAGATTCCAGAGATGATCTCCCGTTTCTAAACCCTCTGTGAGTGAGGGTTTGAGACAGCTCTGTGAGTCAGCTGAGCCTGACTTGAGATCCCTCCTCTGTATTGATGGCCTTGCTTTCCTCAGACTCTTCTCTAGTCTCTTGAATGTCTGCTGGGAAATGCAGTTGCAGGAGCAGCAGATAGCTCGCGTCATTATCCTGCATGGTGTTTCTAAGGGTGTGAAAATACGGCACCTCATCAGTAGTTGTGCCCAGATATTTAACCCTGTGCTTTTACACAGGATCAGCCTCTCTGGTGACTTTCAGAATATTGGTAGCTGAGTCTCTGAACAACTGTGCAATAAACCTGATTGCGAAAAGCATGGAGCATCCACAGCTTCTGATGAGTTGATCAAAAGCTGTAGGTGCTCACCACCATTGCCACATGAGTCTCAACACAGCCGCTACAGTGGTGGCTTTCACTCTGTGCCCAGTGTTATCAAGAGTCTCTTAGTCCATCACAGTTCCTCTGAGCTTGGTCTAAGCTCAGTCTGCTTCCAGATATATCTGACATTGGGAGAGAGACACAGCCACTAGTGAAGCTGTTTTGGGGAAGGAGGAGACAGGACAGAATTTGGATTGACTTGAGAGGCCTTGGAGGAGCTCATCTTCGATACAGACCTAAATTAAAAGCTTGGGCAAGCAGGTCAAGGTTTTCACTCTCCACTGCTTTCAAGCTTCCCTGCTTTTTGAAGGAGGGCTAACTAGGGAGAAGCAGGAGGAGGAGGCTGTATTGTCACAGCCCCACTGTAGTGAGCTCTGATTGCTGCACAGATATTTGCACCTCTGGGAGCAGGAAAAAACCAGCCACAAGCTCAAACCTGGGTCAGCAAATTGTGAAAAAGGTAGTTGTTGTCCTACTTTTTTTCTGAGAGGGATGTCCTAGAGACATTGCAAGGTCGCAATGACAGACACTTGTACCCACTTCCCTTGTCCAGGAGCATCCTGTACACTACATACCTTCTGTGCTCTCTCACAAATTCAACCAGCTCATCTTCTGTATAAGGTTTATCAGGGATGTGAACAGGCTCATCCATAAATGGTTCATAGAAGTCCACCTCATTCATCTTCAGACCTAGCTTCTTGGCAACCTGTTGCAATGGAGATAGAGGTGAGAGAGCCTGATGTGTCTCTTTGCCTACCCTGATTCTCTTCCAGTGACAGAGCTGAGATTAAGGTGTTGCTCTCTCTCAGACCATGCACTCCTCGGGGTAGCCCACAAAACAGACTTTCCTTTGATTAAAAATCCACTGATGATCTCTGCACTGCTGGTGTCAAGCACTGGAGCAGAGCAAAGCCACAGTGAAGGTCCTGTACACCTCGTGGAGTTGGTTTCCAAACCCATATCAGAACCTCCTTCCATGCTGCAGAAATTACCTTAATCTAGTGACAGAGCCAAATCCCAACGTGGACACCCTTGCCTCAAAATATGGGAACACTGGAAATGAGAAGCTGGAGGCAGATAATAAATCTGGGAACATTCCAAGCTCTCAGAAAACAGGTGATGGCATCTGTGAGCACCCATGTAGGTCTGTGGATACTTACCCCTTTGTCAAAGGTGGCAAAGAACTTGATGTACGGCTGGAATTGTTCAGCAGCTTCTTCAAATGCCTTGAAATCTGGAAGGAGAAAAAGGTAATGAAGAAGGAATTTCACAGACAGCTGGCCACACTTTGACCAGCACAGAAGGTACCAGGGAAGAACACAAATTATTGCAAACTCCATCAGATGATGGCACTATGTTTCTTCCATCCTTCTAGGGTTTACAAGAAGGACCATTTCATGTGAAGCAACATGCTGTGCAGCTCCACAGTGCTCAGGAAAACTACAGATCCCAGAATGCCACACTAAACTGAGGATAAAATCAGCAGCTCCGTGAAGCAGCTTCAGGGGTAGTTCAGCCTGGGAAATACATGGAGTTGCTCCAGAATTAATGGTTGCTGCTATTTCCTAAATAGTCACCAAGTATGATTAGGAGGTGGGGGCAGGAACAAGGTATAATTTTACTATTACTGCTATCAGGTCCTCATGCTGGGTTCAGTAAGGCTGCTTTGAGCCTGGAAGGAGGTCTTTACAATAGGCTTTTACTACCTCTCTTAAAGTACTTAATACTAAACAATATTAGGGTCACAGGCCTGCCCAAGCTACCCTGCAGCCCATTTTGAGAAAGCTGAAGAGAAAGGTGGATGGACTGTTAGGTTGCAGCAGATCTGGTGATATATTTCTTGTTCCGGTAAGAATACCTATCTTTTTGCTACAGGCAAAGCCTTGCAAGTGTGGGGTGCCCACTGCCAGCCCAGAGAGCAGGGGGAGCACTTGGGGCTGATGGAGGACACTGCAGTGGCTTGACAGGGAGAGTCTCAAGTGAGGGTTTCTCTAGACTTGTGAAAGTTAAGTTTGCCTGGAATGGTCCCTGAGTTGCACATCCCTCAGGGCATGGGACCAGTTTCTTCCTAGTCTTGGGGATCAGTGAGAAGAAATGGGTATCTGCTGGGATGCCCCAAAGGCCCCTACTTAATGCTGCTGTCTGTTTGCCAAGTTAGTATTTAATGTGTCCCACTTTCCCTCCACCTCCCTCCTTTTCTTCCTCTGTCTTCCATCTTTTAGGCTCACTGTTCGTAAGAAGGGCCACTTTGCTCCTTTCAGTTCCTTACCCATTGTAACTGTAACATCAGCTGATTTTGCTTGAGGTAAACCTACTTTACTTCAGGAGTTCCTGGATAATGGCCCTCTTCTCAGCAGACACCTTGCAGAAGGATCACTGCTGGTGGTGTAGGAATGGACTCATGCATAACACCAGCAGAAACTTGCCTGTAACCCTGTCTCATCGTCCAGCAATTTTCACACTGTCACACCTCGCCATGTACCCCTAACATCCTTAAAGTTCATGCAGAACACCCAACGCCCGGCCCCCAGAGCCCCAGGAGCCCCCAGCCAGGCTTAAAGCCCCACAGGAACACATTCGTCTTACGTTCAGAGTCTTCTCCTTTGAAGTACCCGATGAGTTTGATTTCATCATCAATCTGGTCAAAGGCCTGAAGCTCCAGCTTGCTGTTTATGACCTCCACAGGGTCTTCTAGCAACTGCCATGACAAATGCATGTGATAATGCAGTGATTTGCAGCACCAACCTATGCCTGGCAGGGTGTGTCACAAGCGAGGAGAAAGGGGGTCACCTAATTTCTCCGCTGATGGAAACGCTAATTAGTGCTCTCTGCCTTAATGTGAGGAACCGAGAGATGCAGGTCACCTTCAAAGGAAGACATTACTAGGTTCACTGCATAGGTGGAAGAATTGAGAGGGAGGCTAATAGAGGACTGGGTAACCCAAATGGATGCTGAGGGACCTGCTGTGATGAGACATAAGGGGTAACAATTACAGCTGGCTTTAGGAAAGATGAGAAGAAGGAAGAACAATTGAAAGGAGCTGGTATGAGCATTATGACCTTCTGTAAGAGACACCTATATACCTATATCAATATACCTTTTATTTTTCCCCAAGTGTCATTTGTTGGAAGAGTTCACTGCAAAGAACTTGCTTTGGAAAAACATTAAACCCACCACAATAGAGAGTGGCCAAACAGAGGTTTGGAGCAGTGAAAAGCCGGGACGTGAATTTTCCTGACTGATCTTCCTATGCAGAATGGTTTAAATCCATGTCTTGCCCCCGGCCCACATCAGTGTTGATGAGGAAGTTGGAAGACCTACCTAGCACTTCAACCTGTCATTAATTTAAACTTCGTTTCTGTTTTCTTAACTAGTCATTGCCTGTGAAAAGATCTAGTCTGATTGTTTTGCCCAGTAATACTGATGTAAATCAGGTGTGTTTTCATCAGATGAAAAAAATCTAATGTGCGGCCTGCAGAGAAGTAGGCAACCTCTATGTTTCTTTTCCATTTCAGACCAGGCTGCTGAGACACCACAGATGTGTTTGGTTTTATTTCCCTGCTTTGCCAGGTATTTTCCCTCTTGAGTGGAACATGCAGGGTCAGAAATCGTTGGACTTTTCTTTTTTTTTTTTTATCACAGAAAATGCTTTTTCTGTGGCACACCACAAGGCATAGCAAGTAAAATCTCATGAAGTACCTTACACTGCACTCCTTGTGAGCAGTGCTATGCCAACAGCAGCACGTGCAGTTTCCTGCTGCCATGGTGGCCAGAGCCATGAGAACCAGGGATCCCACTGCTGTGGGATCATGGAAAAGCCTTGCCCTGTCTGTGGCCCTCATGCCTGTTTCTGTCCCTGAATCCACTTGTATGTGTTTTGTCCACAACACCTGATGCACACAGTCACAGACACTGTCATGGGAGAGCTGAGGTTCTAGGGATCTGTTTCTCTTCCCTGGCCATGCTTCTCTTCATCGGTAGTGCTGCACCACAGGTGACCATGTAGGCAACCTGCCACCCTGGAAAACAAGTCCTGCCAGCTCCACTGCTCACCTTATGACCCTTGTCTGTGTTACTGCATGGCTGCTCATTTCAAAGGAAAGTCAAGCCACTGTAAAGTGGTTTCATTACAAATCAAAGACCATGGGTTTGGGTTGTTGCCTCTCCTAGGAGTAAAACCTAAATAAAGAGAAGTGCAACACATTGATGGGGGATTCAGCATCTCTTTTGCATTTAGACACAGAGGTGAGTGCATCATTGTGCCCGTGCACAAAATTACCTAAGAGCACTTAGTCTTAGGACCTTGATCTTCTCTCACTGATGGCAGTGCCATTCAGGAAGTTGACTGAAGAGACATTACATTGTATGTGTTTAGAAAGGGAAAAATAATTTGCAGCTTAAGGCTTTTTCAATGCACTGAGCTATTTTCAGTAGCTCTATAAGAATCCTACTTCTTGGGCATTCTTTTTTGAAAATAACTCTTCTTTAAAAAAACAAAACAAAACAAAACAAAAAACAAACAAACAAAAAAGTGTGGAATACTTTGCAAATGGCAAAGTGTTTACATACCAACTTGCTAACTGAGGTGGGTCACCAGCAGTCAGTTATGTGGGATTGTTGCCTTCTTCCTTTCAAATACTCCATAAACAAGAAAGAGAGCATAATGTCTCTAGGATATAAGTGGTGGCATATAAAGATACTGGCTTTCCTGGGAGCTCATGGTCAGACAAGTACTGAGGAAGATGACAAATGCTATCTCTACCAGTGAGTAGCAAGCAGATGGAATTTCAAATAAAGATACACTTGTGATTTTTTAGCAAACTTATTTACAAGGTCTTCTCTGAGAGGTTTTATCTAGCTCTGAGCTTATCTCTGCTTACATCCAAGAGGAATTCCACCAAGACATCTGTGGCCAGTTCCCCATCAAACTCGATCAACCGCTCATCCTTAAAGACATAGAGGCTTCCCTCTTCAAGCAAGCCTGAAAGAAGGAGACAGGAAACATAATGTGATTAACATGCCACTAAAAGCATTTTTACTGCAGAGTATCTTCCTTGTTATTCCAGCAATGCCTCCTGGGAAAATACAATTGCCAGTTAACTGTGTTGTTCTACTTAGAGCAATCTCCTGACTGATATTTCATGGCACAGGAACAGACCTCAGCCAGAAGTAGTGCTAACTTCTTCCCAAATGTTGATTTTTTCATTCAAGTCACAGTTTGACCTCATCTGGAAAAATGTGGTACCAAGAACTTGTTTTATCTTGGCTACCTATTGTACAGTAAATACTAGGGTCTAACTGACAGCTCAGATTTTAACAACCTGTCACTATGTGGAAAATGGATTTTGGTGAGAGTTGTGCTCACTGTCTGGAGAAGGCTGGACTATAGGAACATCAACAGCGACCTGAAAGTGAGCTTTAAACTGTCTGAGGTTTATCTGGCCTTGGCAAAAGGGTTATAAATCAACAGTAGGGATGCCACAGACAGTGGGGGACAGATGTGAATGCAATATCACTACACAGAGGACTAAATACAATAGCACCTTGTTGGAGGCTCCAAAATCAGCAGCACTGGCCTCCTACAGTGCAGGATGGCAGAGTATCTTCAGGCCAAGGTGGTTGGTAGTTTGTTCTCTATTAGAGGGGCAGAAGCTCTTCCCTTTATTTAAGCTCCCACTAGTACACACAGCTTCTAATTTGGGAAAGAATATTACAGTCTAGGAGGCTTAAACAGACTCTGACCTTAAGCCCAGTTTTATATTTGTGTGCTGTTTTATTTCTGTGTCGTAGTATTTCCATATTGCTTTGTGGGCTAAAATATGAAGGCATTGTCAGCACCTGGAAGTGTGTGTGCCCAGGGGTGGGCAGTACAGCAGCCTTCCACCTTTAGAGCAGGTTTCCTCTTTTGCTCTGGGGAGCAAGGCAGAACAGTTGGCACCTGGCTGCCAAACTATTGCAAGGCTGTGGCTCCCCCTTTCGTTGACAGAGCTCACCCTGCCATGGGGCTGGTGACATTTGGGGACCTGTGTGATTGCCCTATATGTTCTGGTTCTACATTGCTGTTTCAGTCATGTCTCTGTGTAGGAAGAACATTTATTTACTGTTCCTGTGTAGCAAGTTGTGAGGTTACACTTGTCATCATTACATCATGAATTCCCATTCTTTTTCACTTGGTTTTGTTTTGTTTTGGCACTCTCAGCCAGGAAGGTTTTTGTTAGCAGGGTTATGGCTCATCCCTCTAATCCTCACCCCCACCCTTCCACCTGATCCTGCTCATATTGGGGTGGGCAGGTGATCAGCATGCAAGTACCGCCATCATCCTCCCCCTCCTGGTGACAAGGATTTGGCCGCTCTCTCTGGGGCTGACTGTTGGATATCACTCCCACACTCTCTCTCTCTAACCCATGCCAGAGATATCAGACATGGAACTTACCCAATCTTTTCGCAAGTTTGGCATCCTTCTTGGAATCCACCATCCCAAAACCAATGCTTCTGGGCTCTAGGACCTGAGCTGCCAGCTGTGGGAGGAACCAGGGAGTCCAACATTAGCAGCATTGACACCACAGGGTAGCAAAAGGGCATCATGCCATGCTAGCATGGCATGACAGACACATATTCTGCTTTTGAACAGCACCAATGAGTGGGATGTGTCACATGCTGCCTCTCTGCTGAGATAACCCAGAGGTCACAAGGGTCGGGTTTCTTCCCATCGTGCACAACCATCACTGCTCACTGCTGTTTGAGACTGGCATTGAGAGAGGGCTCCTGACTGAATCAGGGACACTAACATGGTGGACATGGCTGCAAGAAAGACCTGTGCCACCAACACAAAGCAAAAACTGTTTCCTCCATGGTGCCTCAGTGGATTCCTTCAGAGGAGTGCAATGTATGGGCACCATAAACATTTTATCTCTTGAAATGCATGTTGCCAGGTAGCAGTGGATGCAAACTAGATGGGATGCAGGATACTACAGCACCATGTTTCCTTCATGCATGCAATGGGGTGGTCAAAGCACACTCACTTTCCTATGAAATGCTTGAAGTCACATCTCTTGTCTAGGCTTCAGTAACTCCTCAGATCCTGGTCCCCTCTTCTTACTAAAGAAATGCATCTAATCCCAGCCCTGCTCATGTTTGCCTCCTCGCAGCTTCACAAAACTGCTGCACCCTGTTCCCACCGTTTTTGACGAAGGGGCCTCTTGAAGATATCAAGTTCCTGCCTGTTTTGTGAAAATAGATATGTGAGGAAAGGAGAGACACTCTGCAAGGGCCCCATGGTAGGAGTGGCCCCGGGTGAGACCCTGTGAATTCCAGATAGGCTCCCAGAGATGCAGTGACCCTGGAAAATGGGTCCCCTTACACACCAGATGACTGACAGCCCCACTGCAAGCACGCCACAGACCCTACAAGGTGGTAATGATGCTCTGAGACCACCAAGCAGCTGTAAGAGCCTTCTCCTCCCTCTTCCTTCCTGCTCCATAAATGCCTCTGATGCTGATGGTCTTCTTGCTGTTCCTCCTCCCAAATGTGCCGGATGGTGGGGGATGATGGAGATGAGGGGTCAGAGACCTCTGGGACAGGAATGTCCCTATTAGGGCACAACTGCCAGTGCTCAGCAGCAGGCAGAAGACAGAAGAAAAGACATTGCCAGAGAGCTGGTGGGCTGATTTATGAGGAAGCCCCCCTACCCGACCCATTTTGGCACTCTCCCCTATACTCAAAGCCAGTTTGAATGTCACCCAGCAGCGCTGCCACCGCAGCTTTGTGGCCCCTTCGCTCCCCTGCTATAAATAGCTTCTGCCTGTGCCCAGCCACTGCAAGAGTGAGCAGCAATTAAAGGCACCAGGGAGCAAAACTGGTGGGGCAGCCACCTTGCCTGTGCAATGGGGTGTCATGGGGACAGCCTGTCCCCAGAATTCTGGAGGATGGTGTCAGGCACTCTGGTGATAAAGGACCTTGCCTGAGCAAAGGGGAGAAGAATGTGGTTGTTTACTCCCTTCCACCAAATACGCATCCCCAGGACTCTCCTGAAGTGCTCCAGGAGGATATAGTGTCCACCAGCTACCCCAGCATCAATGCAGCCTTTATCCCCCTGCAGCTACCTGCCCTGTTGTCCTTAGGGAGAAATGCCACCACGTGAGGCAATAGGGGTGCTTTTGTCAAGCAGGAAACAGGTATCTCGTGCCCTTTCCTTGCCCTTTGCCAGTGCTTTAAAACAAGGGGTCTTGCGCTTACAATGGACACTGCCTGAATGGGGCAGGGCACTGGTTCATGTTTGCACATCCATTGATAAGGCATCTGAGCACTGGCCTGGCTGCTCTGGCATCCCATCTCCTGGCTCAGACCATGGCTGTACACCTCAGAGCACCTAAGAGCAGCTGGCACCCAATACTGCAGTGAGAGAGGGACTTCTCTTGTGGGCTCTCTAGACACCTGCAAGTGAGCAGTGGTGAGAGAAGATCACCTTTTATGAGGATCAGTCTTTACTGGACAAAAGGATGGAGGCTGTAAGATCATCAGCTTTCTGGGACACTGTCAGCATGTCCCTGCTTTTCAGCAGTTGTGCATGCCAGCAAGAGGTTCCTCAGAGTCAATGCTTGAAGCTCTGGCTGCTCTGTGACCAGAGGTAAAACACAGAAGACCCAAAGGAATACGACTTGTTCAGTCATGTCCACTCCAGTAGATACTTGATCTAGCTACTTGCAGTTACGTCAACCACGTGCCAGACCAAGTCAGTGCAGTTTAAGCCCAATAACTCTTGACTTCTGCACACAAGAGATAGTTAGGGTTTCTTGTGTATGTTTGAAGAAGGTCAGAAATGTGCAGAAAAGCTGCAACACCTGTTACAGACAAGTGGGTGGGTGTGAGCAGGATTGACTGCAAGAGAGGAGTCATGTGTGTCAGCCTGCAGCTCACACAGGGTAGCTCTTTGGAGGTGTGTGGGTGAAGCCTTGTAGCTGTGAGCATGGGAGCTTGCTGGGAAAGAGTAAATGTGTCAAGAAAACATGGGTGATGTGATAAAAACAGCTTCGTATGAGACTGTGGGAATGGCCACTAGTCAAAAATGGCCACAGTAATGCTGGAGGCTTGCCTGTGGTGTGGGCAAGTGTGTAACTGCGTCTAGCAAGGCTGCCTCTTGTATGTATCACAGGTATGAATGTTTGGAGATGTTCCTTTGAAGAGGCTCATCCCAAAAGAAGATAGTCAAGAGTGTGTATATATAGGAGTGTGCAGCATGTGTGGGAGCCTGTGGGGATGTTTGCCTGAGGAGTGGGAGATGGGAGCCAAGTGGACAGCCTGCCTCCTTTGCGGGGACCTTCGTGCTAAGGAGAGAATGAGAAGAGCAGTACAGCCTGTGTTCAGTCTTACAGCAGGGAACTCTTTGTGTGAAACGAAACTCTCTTTAGCTCTTTTTACTGTGGCAGTGCCTGGAGGCAGGAGACCTTTGCATAGTATCAGTACCTATGATGGCTTTTTCAAGTGCAAGCTGTGCAGGGGCTGGATATTGCTCCTGGCCTTGCTTTCCCTGCTTTCCACTGCAGCAAATGAGTCTGAGCAGTGCGTAGGTGAAGATATATTCCCACACCTATACTTGAACTCCATAAGGCAGCAAAATATGGAGTATGCCAGAGGCACAGCAGTTTGGCCAGTTGCCCCCTACTCATTACAGTATCAAGCATTTATATATCCCCTTACAGTATTTTCTGATTCCATAATGCGAGTGCGATTTGAATGCAGATAATGTTTCTAATCTTGACAATCCTCTTGGCTCAGGACCTTGGGACAGAGGCAACTGTAATCTAAGAACACAGCCCCTCCTCCTCCCAATCCTCCTCCTCCTGCCTTTACATTCATATTGCTTGAAGTCTTGGCCAGCCAGAGCCCTTGCCTTTGTGTCAGCCTCCAGAGTGAGTAATTTAGCTTCAACAGCTGCATGGGGAGATGGAGGGTGGAAACTGCCGTGGAAGAACTGGACCTAACTGATCATGCAATCCCTGAGGTAGAGCAGGAGTTTTGGGCAAGCAGAGTTGGCTGAGAGGATGAGCAAAGAGCCAGTATCTTGTAAACACACATCTCATGCACGTTTTGCAGCCTTCCCCTCAGGTGCACAAAGGCTTTGCAATGCTTTCTAACCACAGAATTCCAAGCTGTTCCTGTGCAGCCTTGGGAAAAGGAGATGTGAGTTTGGGAGCGCTCCTCTTTTCTCCCACATCCATCAGGTAACAGGCATACTTAAATTTAGATAAGCATGAGGGAGTGCACCCCGAGATGTGTGAGAGGTGCCAGCCCAAAGTGAAGCTTGAGTACCACCAAGTAAGCAAGAACCACTTAATCTCATAAGGAATCAGCAGTAACAGGCACTCTGAAATGACACTATGACATTCTGGCCTGGATTTTCTTCCCAATTCTCTAGCATCTACCTGGAGGTCCCACAGACAGTGAGGCTTCCCCAGCTGCTTAGGCTGGGAGGCAGGTGGCTGGGGCATTTGGGTGCCTCTGAGAGCCATTGTGAGTAAACTTCTCTTAAGCACGGGGGGCTCTCTGTTTCCCTATCTAGCAGTGGAGGAAGAACAAAGCTCCAGCATTGCAAGGAGAAGAGCACCAGGGGATGACAATGAAACATCATGCAAGCAACCTACACTTCTCTGCTGCTCTCTTTAAAGTTGCAGTTGATATTGATTGTCAGAACCTGGTTGATGAAATGATGATGATTTTATAGTCCAAAATGTTAGGTTTTTATTTTCAAAAATAGTAGGAGGAGATGGCAAGTGTCTAGGGTATTTCCCCAGAAATTTTGAATCTTATGCAGGGCTCATGCCTTCATGCTATCATTGGCTTCTCTGTTGTTTGAGCTGACGGGCAGTTTCTTGGAGAGCAAAGGGGGCTATTTCTCCTTCCTAATGCTTTGCTGTCTCCTCTAGCACTGCCTTGCATACCACACTAGTAATGTTTCAGGTTCCTCCACAATTCAGGCTGGTACATTAGGAGTCCTGAAGCGTTGTGGTGATCAAAGCACAGGGCTGGAAGCCTGTTGAGCGGCTGCCACTAGAGAAGTCACTGCTGGCAGTGAGGACTGAAGGAGAACATGTGTCCCACCCTCCAACACTTTTCCACTGACTGAGCTGCCTGGAGAGGCTGACCCTCCCTTCCTAGAGATCACTGCTCCGTGGACTAAAAGGCAAGTTCCCCTATATGGAACACCCAAAGGTCACTCCCTCAGAGGTGGCTTTTCACAGGTAATGCTCCAAAAACGCTGCCCTGGAGCTTTAGCTGCTGCACAGCCACTCAGCACAGTCAGACATACAACGTGCTCTTTGCCTGCCTCCCTAAAGGTTTCACATAGTTAGGGCTGTATTTTTATCTGCTTCTGGCATCCCTAAGTTCAGCGAGCTGTAAGCCAAAGCACAGCCTCCCCAGCCGTGAGCTAACCGAGGCTGATGCCTGTGCCACTGAGCACCCATGGGTGCAGGGCCCACCTGCCACTGCCCCCACTGGCACTACATCACAGCTCTTTTGCCAACTCAGCTGTGCAGCTCGCTTGCCAAGGGCAGAGGGACAAGTGCGTGTGTGTGTTCACGCATCTGCTGCCCCAGGCTGTGGGGTTTGGGGTGGGGGCACAACCTGCTAAGCTCCCCTTTGACAAAACAGAGACTGAAGGTGCAATCTGGGGGCTGTCCTTGACAAAAGTGAGGCCATTGCTTTCTTGCTGTCTTTTGGGCCTCGGAAAGGCTGCTTCAAAACTGATGGTTGGATGTCGCTGTGAAACCCATGCAGGGCAAAAGTTGATTCCTTTCAGTAGGTGCTGAAGGAGGAAAGTATGCTTGGTATTCAGGCCATTCACCTACGCAGATCACTGCTCATGTCATTCTTACGCCTCCAGTTCCCAGAAACAAGCTGCATTTCTCCAGTTTCTGACCAAGTGGGCGTAAGCCAGCACCTCTGAAGACCCAGAGAGTCCAGGGTGCTGCAGGACAGAGCCAGGAGCTGCAGTCCTGCATCCTCAGGAAGGACTAGTGAGGGCTGCAAGAGAAGGAACAGAGGTCTTCTTTATCTCATTCCTTGAGACAAGGAAGACCTTCTACCCAACGTGTGAGCAGAGAGAAATAAGAACTGAGAAAAGCTTTAAATATACACAGTCCTCTTTGCGCAGGGTTCAAGGTGTCAGAGGTCTACTAGCTGACTGTGATCTGTCTCCTGCCAGGGCTGGACAGGGTTCCCAGAAAAAGGACATATCATGTACAGCAGCTGGCCTTCACTGGAGCTGTGTCAGAGAGCACGCAGGAATGAGCACCATCAGCACTGCTCAGGAGGGAGCACTGACCCTCTTGGGGCGCCAGGGAAGGGAGGAGCAACTGCCTGGGAATTGAGTTCTTTATCTTCGATGCTCACTCTATTTCCTTGGGCAAGTTTTTTTCTCATGTATGTAGGTAAATCCCAGCGTGCAAAGGAGAAAAAAGAAAAGAACTTGGAGGTTGTTAGGCCTTTCCTAGGTCATGGATTTCTGGCTTGGGTGCCTGGTATTTAGGGAGAGAGACTGAAAAGGCACATCTTTGGTCATCAGACTCGTAATCATGTCATTCAATCTCTGTCACAAAGTGGTCAATGTACATTTAAAACTAGTTGGACTGTACTCCCCTTGATACCTTCCTCCTCTGGTGATAAGGGACTTTGTACTTCCAGACTTGTTTTATTCATAGCCCATTTGTCCTTAGGCTTTGAGTTTAAATAGCTCTTCTCTCTCCCGGGTGTTTAAAGAGAATTATCATATCCCCTTTCCATTCTCCCTACAAATGATACTCTGGCATGAAGGAAGGGCAGCCACAGGGCTTTGATTAGCTTAGTTTTAGATGAAGGGCACTGGCAGACCAAGTTCTGGAGTAAGGTCAGGGTGGGCGAGCATGGCATGGCCAACCATACCCAGTCTCCCTCGCAGAGCAACAGCTGCCCCAGCCTGCAGTCAGGCTCCTGAGAAGTGTCAAGGTCTGGGCTGGAGAACATGAAATGGTATCTACAAACACCACACCTGTCCACTGAGAAGGCAAGTGTGAGCTCAAGCTAGCCTTTGTGGGCCTCTCCCCTCAGGAGAAGGAAGAAATTCACCACTGTCAGAGTGGTGACAAGAGGTTGCCCAGAGAAGCTGTGGATGCCCCATTCCTGGAAATGTTCAAGGCCAGACTGAAGGGGTTTTGAGCAATTTAAGGGTAAGTGACACCTGATCTAGTGGAAGGTGTCCCTGCCCATGGCAGGAGGGTTGGAGTAGGTGATCTCTAAGGTCTCTTCAAATCCAAACCATTCTGTGTTTAGTATGAAAGATAGCTTGTACAAGAGTGAGACTCTGCTCCCTGGGGACTAATGCAGCAGGAAGGCACTGGGAAACCTGACTGGAACTTTTTGGAGAAACTGAGTAGTGTGGCAGGATGACCAAGATCAAAGAGGATGGGCTTTTCAACATTTTTCCTCAGTTGCATTTCTGAACGGAGGAGTGACTCAGAAAGTCTCCAAGCAGCTCAAGGTCTTGCATGGAAATTACCTCAAATTGCACCAGAGGAGGTTTAGATTAGATATTAGGAAAATAATAATATTAGGGAAAATTTCTTCACTGAAAGGGTGGTCAAGCTCTGGGACAGGCAGCTCTGGGAAGCAGGGGAGTCACCATGCCTGACAGTATTTAAAAGACGTGCAGGTGCGGCACTCAAAGACATGGTTTAGTGGTGGGCTTGGAACGCTGGGCTAATGGTTGGACTTGAAGATCTTAGAGGTCTTTTCCAATCTAAATTGATTCTATGATTCTGTGGCACCTGCAGAGATTGTTTGCAAGAACTGGACAGTGATTAGAGCTCATGGCTTCAAGGCCAAGAGAGCCTGCAAAGACTAAGCAGACTTGGCCTTGCACTCTGTAAGCAAAGTGAACCCAGGCTCAAAGCGGTCTGTTGTGTCTACAGGGGACATTTGTATTCTTTAGATCCTGAGAGTACAGCTAGCCTCTGCTCTGAGATCTGAAGTCAGTACAATCCTCTCTCCAATCATAATTTAGCAGATGAGAAAGGTGCCTTTCAAATCACAGTTATGGCATTGAAAGCAGGGTCTTATGCTAGATGCTGCTCATACGGCTGGTTCAAACTCACTACTTGGAACTGACAGAGGGAGTTCAAAGAAAGAAAAATGGCAATAATAGGTAATGCAGGCTTGGAAATTATTTCTACCCCTGTTACACAGAAAGATCAAGTAACATAGTCGTCCCTGGATGTCAATGTGGCCGTCTGTGAAACAGGGAGCTCTCTGTAACTTGTTTTTGTGACTGGCATATCAGTAAGTGAAATCCTCCTGAGTGCTGTTGCTAAAAATCAGCACTCTGCTGGCTGTTGATGCATTGAGACCTACTTAAATGGCCTCAAGGGACAAATTAATCAGTCCACACTTTTCCCCTTTCTTTCCCTTCCTTTTTTTATTTTTTTTTCCATTAACTTATTTGTATTACAAGACACTTCTTTAGTAGCCACATCCCTCTTACCTCTCATCTGACTGGTTCCTGCTAGGGCAGTTATTGAACTTTCAGTACAGGCTCAATGTTGCATTGAAGGGACTAAAATACCTGAAGTTAACGAGCCTCTCTTTTTTAAGGATATTACACATGCACACAGATGGCAGGGAAAGAATGACAGGGAAGCCAAGACTGAGCAAGCTGCAGCAGAGGAAAGGAGCTTCTCAAGTGCCAAAGTAAAGCCCCTAACCTCACTGTTCATTATTCTTGCTACATGACTCCTAGAGACAGGAGCTGGCCCAGTGGAAGGCAAAACTCCCTATTTAGGGGATTCAGAGATGAGAAGGAAAAGGGAGAAAGTCTGAGAAGTAGTTGTATAAGACAAGGCAAAATACGGTAGGGAAGATAGAAAGGAGAAGAAAAGAAGAACAGCTATTTCTCAGCTTCACTGCTTTGATCTTTTCCTCTCTTGATCCTTATTCATTAAAGCTGAGATCCTTTAGGACAAGTAGCTTTTTCTCTTGCCTATTAAATAATTGTTCCTATTGTCTTGGCTGTGTTGTCTGCTTCTTCACTGGTCTCACCTCAGGAAGTATGCAGAGCTCTTGTAAACATCACCACAGATTAGGAATAGCTGCTGTTAGCTCTGGGACTTCTGGTTCAACCCCTGCATTTTCCCACTCAAGATGCAGGTGCTTTCTATTAGCCAGTGGCACAGAGCGGAGTCACAGGAGAAAGGCAAGCAAAGGACAAGAGCCCTTTAATCTGAGCTGTGCTCGTGATATCTCTGACCTGGGTTATCTCAGAACAATCCTGCTCCAACCCTTTTCCACCAGAAAACAACAGGCATCTCCAATCATTGCTTTGGCTATTATCCTGACTGATTAACCCAATAGTCCCTAGCTTTCCCACCCAGACATGAGGGGCTGGAACTGCCATCCTAGGAGCTGTTGTCATGCACAAAGGATGACAAAGAAGCTGCTCTTGCTCCCAGAGGAGCCCAGTTGACCCTGGATCCTCTCCTCAGCAGGTGGCACCAGCAGTGTAGGTGGCAAGAGGTCCCAGGACTGCTTCTTAATGGTCTTCACCTTGATTTGGTTTCCAGTTTAGAAGGGGACCTTGGGCTGTGTGAGAATCTGGTGATGGTTCCTAGTTCACCTGGGTAAAGGGAGCCGAAAACCCCATGTGCTGTGCCAACTGCAATATCAGCTTGATGTCATCATCCCTTTTCTGGTGACAGTGGGTGTGCATCCTGAGCTTTTGACAGTGTCAGCCACTCCTGCATGCTGGTCTTATGTCTTCAGAAGAAAATTTTTCCTATCATATCACTTCTCAGTCCGCTGTTCATAGTTAAGGTTTGGTAAAGTCCTTAAATAAGTTCTTATGTTTACTTACATGCTGTTAGGTTTTCAGTTTTATTTCCCTAGTATGTGAAAGCCTTATGATTCTTGCCTCTCTCCACTCAGGTCTGTCTGTCAGCTGCCTCTCCTAGTAAGTTTTCTAGCTAATGGGCCAAATTTTCCAGAGTCAGTGATTTCAAACATACTAAGGCTATTGCAAGTTTTGTGAAGAGTAAGGACTTGGAAGGGAAGAGGCTGAAGTGCCCTGAAAGAAGGCAATGTTGCCACGTGAGCTCAATCCCCACGGAACTCCAAAGGACCCAGTTAAGAGAGAGACTCATGCTCCTCTCCTAGGAGAGGCCCTAGTCAGATCTTGTTATTGGATGAGCTATGTATTCCAAGGAATCCATGTTGGATCTCTCCTCTTTTCTGGTGTCTAAGATACTTCTTAAGGTCTTTGATATTTGGGATTATGTGTTTCTTATAAGGTACAGGTGGGAGAAACAGAAAGGATGGACTCTTTGGGGGTTTTCTGGACTTAACATTCATTAAGCCCATTGCGTTCCATATGCCCCCCCCACACACACACACACCCATCAGGTAATATGATGTAACAAACTCTTAAATCACCCCGCTCAGACCTTTGCTTAGCTCCACACCTGCCTGTGTGTCTGATGCAAGCTCTCAATTATTCCTAGTGATGGAGACCAGTGCCATTGTATGGAAGGGGTACTAAGAACATGATTATTTTCCAGGCTGTGGAAGCAGAATATCTCATTGTAAAACAGCAGGAAAACTGTCAGTACAGTAAGATGGAAAAACATGAGGTGCTCCAGAAAAGAGCATCTTACCACAGACAGCACCCTATTCTGGGAAACTTCCAAGCCCCCTGGCAGGGAATAGTCAGGGCTGGAACATTTACCTATTAGATACCTCATTTCACGTGTAAAGAACCTTCAGCGCTCAAAGCCTTGATCCCTCTACTGAAATTTGATATGTAAAGCCTTCCCAAGTGAACTTTTCCCAGGTTTGGCTGGAACGAGAGCCCTGTCACTGCTCCTGTGCCTACAGAGCAGCTCAATACTCTGAGTACATGCTCAAATTACAAGAGACCTGGGTTCAGCTGCCAACTGCTTCCAGGGATACTGATCCCAGGCAGCTCATCTCACAGGTGAACAGCTCTGTGTCTCAGCCAAGGACCCACTGCAGCCATTTCTTTCCTTCTCCCTATGCTGGTGAACACTCAGTGAAAACCAACAGCTCTGTTATCTCTGGCAGTGAAAATTGCCCCCATGGCACAACATATTATGGTTTGAGGTGAGGGAGGTGAATGCCTTAACAAGAAGTTGCAGATTGCAACCTGACTTGCCGACTCCTTTCTTGAGTGTTTCCAGAGTTGAGTTAGTAGAGACATAGAGAGCACTAGCACCATGCTGGGCTGTGTCCTATGCAGGATAGGGCATATCCTATCTTCTCTGTTGTGAGACCTTCTGAGACCCTCTCCCCGTCTGATTCCCTTGGCTGACAGGGGCAAAGAAGTGCCCAGTCTGCAGATTGCTTTGCACTTGGGCTGTCAGGTTGCTGCTGATGCAGTTCCCAGTCCAGGAGAGGGACTGTGAAACTCTGAGACATGCACTGAATCAGCATTGCAAGTGCTTGGGAAATTCTGAGGTCAAAGCCACAAGTGCCAGCTGATGTGTGGCACAGTTAGCTGGTAGGTGAGCACTAGGGGACTGATGCACTATAATTGTGTAAAGTCTGCTGTGTATCTAATCCTCAATCTCTTGCCCAAGGTCACATGAGAAGTCCATGGCAGAGAGGCAATCGGAAACCATATAAATCACTAGAGTTCTAAGCTAATATTATCATTGCTGAATCCAATACTGAAAAACAAGCCAGATTGCACTCTTGATAGGTCTGATGGGTATAGGTGCCATAGGAACTCAAAATGATAGTAGACAACAGATCTTAAAATCATAAAAACATAGAATGGCTTGGGTTTGAAGCTATCTGAAAGATAATCTAATTTCAACTTCCCTGCTATGGACACCTTCCACTGGACCAGGTTCCCAACCACCCCATTCAACACTTCCAGGGATGGGGCATGCTTCTGTCAGGTTTCTATAAATATGTATCTAGTAACTGTTTGCCACCTATCAAGCACAAAATAGCTATCCTGTTAAATAACAATGCGATTATACTACCAACAATACTCATTTTGGCTGCAGTTCCATCATGATTTTTTTTCTTTGCAAAATGTTGTTTGATCACTCACCTGAAGAAAGTAACTGTTGCCTGACAGGCGAGTAAAATCTCGTTAGTTTTTGAATCTTTCTTTCAGGCAGTCATTAGGCTTGCTGAGGAGGTCAGCAGACCTCGAACTTGACGCTGGACTGTTTTGGGTCCTCGCTCCCAGCAAACATATTTTCTAATTCACATTTGCTACACTCCTAGGGGTGCAGTGCATTTTCTCTTAAAAGCTTAAGTGTTTCTTCTGCAATTCTCACTTTCTTTCCAAATGTGTCTTTTAGCTAAGAGGGAATATTTGCAAGCCCCTGGTAGGAAACAGGCACCTAACAATCCAAACTTGCAGCTATATGATTCCCTAGATTACAAGAAAAAATGCTAATAATCTACATTGTCATTTTTACCGTGATTTATTTTACTCAGGATTAATGAATCATTCTTTCATCAAAGAATTAACAACACTCTTCTTCCAGCACAGAAGTGAATGGCTGCATTAACAAGCAGCTATAGACTGATTCCAAGCAGGCAACTAAGTGCTAGAAAAACAAAAAGGGATTTAATGCTGCATCAACAGGGAGCTCTTGAGGTGGGGAACTAGGACGCCCATTTGCTGCACAGCTTGATAGGGCTTCTTGTCTGATTTATCCTAGTGGGATAAAAAGTGTGACTGAATCCAGCATACAAGTGGGATACTGGTTTGCACAGAATAAGAAAGGATTGAAAAATGTCAAGCTATGGACTCGTATTTGTGCTGAGATTTGAGAAAGCTCAGCTGAGCTGAGTTCATGTTGCTGAGGTTCACAAGGTTACTTGCTATTGCCTGGGTTTCTGACATACAATCCAGAAGGACTATTTCCCAGCAAACAACGGAGAAGACCATGAAAGAGGCTTTTTTTTTTTTTTCCCTGGGCTCTACAGAATTCAGGCAGGGGCTAACTCAAATCCAAGTAAACAAACACAAACTTTTGGGTGCTCAACCTCCCCTCCATTTGACTGTCCTGTGGCTCCTCTCCACAGCTCTGACCAGAGCTGTGGTATTAACTTCGAGTGGGACATGCACTGGCACTTACCTCCAGGACCATCTCTGTCATCTGGAACTGCTTTTGGGAGACCTTGTCAGAACTCACAGGTTCATGGAAGAGCAGGCAAAGCATGTCATACTTCTTCAGGGCCTGCTTGTAGTTCTTCTCGTTCAGGTCAATCACTCGGTCTTTCCCATCATAAGTGGGGAATTTCAGTCCCTCTTCTGCCTTGCAGCAGAAAAGCAGGTAAAAACCTGCCAGGATCCAGCAAGTCGCCTTCATAGGTGCACCCTTGGAGTGCAGCAAAGGGTGGGTAAATGCCCCTCTGTCTCTTAGCTTGGGAAGAGGGGGAGACCAAAGGCTCCAGGCAAAATTTGAACCAAGTTTCTCTTTCTGCTGCCTTCCTGGTGATCAGCCCAAACACTGCAAGGCTGGTGGGGAGCAGCAAACTTTGCTGTCCTGGTCTCACAACAAAGAGAGAGACAGACAGGAGAAGCTGTCAGGCCAAGCCCTGGATACCTTACATAGCTGTGTCCAGCTCCCGTGTCATTAGGAACTCCATTTTTAGGAAGCAGTTGTTTCAGGCTAAAAATAAACCCTGCAATGAATAAAAAGGACAGATATGACACCATTGAGGGACTTGCTGGCACTCTGCATCATCTGAGAGAAAGGGAATGAGCAAGAGAGAGGGAGTGAAAGATGTTAGTCCTGGGAATACACAGGCGGGGTTTTGAAGGAGCAGACTTCAATCATACAGGGAACGAAGGCACACACTTGTCCTACTAGGGCTTGACAAAAATAGAAGGTATTTACTGCAATATATAATAAGGGTATCTCTCTTTGCATCCCTTTGGGAATAACAGTCATTAGGCTTTTGATAACAGATCTTGGGTTAAACAGCTTCAGAGCCTCATCTGCACCACTAGAGGAAAAGTCCTGTTTCCTCAGCAGCAAAGGAGGTGAGCGCTCTTGGGACTCCCTCCTCCTCCTTCTGCCTGGGGCACCATCCCAAGCTGCT
Source organism: Formicarius rufipectus (assembly GCA_013399695.1). NCBI lineage: Eukaryota > Metazoa > Chordata > Aves > Passeriformes > Formicariidae > Formicarius > Formicarius rufipectus. Next base: position 290,536 of record VXAU01001197.1, on the reverse strand, counting down.
GGCTGACATTCAGGCTGTTTTCTGAAACACATTCTCTGCTTGTGGGGCATCAGGAGAATTGCTGCCCCTTGGACCTGTAATTCCAAAGCAGAGAGAAGATTATGTTGCATCCTGTCAAGCCCACAGCAGTCACCAATACCCATACCTTGCTGGCAAGTGATTAAAACCCCATGATACTAAGGGGAATGAAAGGTGAGAGGCATGTGCCCAGGCCAGCAACCCGGGTAGGAGGCAGGGGTCTCCTCAAGATGATGGTCAGATGCCACCATCACCACTAGCCTTCCTTTCTGGGACCTGCCTGTTGGACCAGAGTGGGTTTTTCACACAACACTGTTTCATTTCCGTTGCAAGCTCTCCTGCGTATTCCTTCCTCTTCATGTCCCCGGACCGGTGTTCAGCTCCCCCTTCCCTAGGAGCTCAGGACCAGCTGCTGCCTTGCTGTATCACCTGCACAATGCTCCTGGGGCAGAGCAGTTCTGTGGCACAGTCTCTCAGCTCTTCCCCTCCTCTGACCAGCGTGTCACCTCTGCCCCATGACTGGCAGCGACAGGCAGGTGGAGGCAGGCCAGATGGCCACAAGCCAGCACCAGGGCTGGCATGGATCTGCTGGAGAAGGCATTCTGAGGGGCTGGCAGAGAAGAGCTTGACAGGGCTCACTCCCCCTGCCAAAGTGATGTGCAGACAAGTGGCCTTATCAGGCCTACTCCTTACATGCTGCTCCATCACAGCCTTACTCCATCCACCCCAGGAAAGGGATGACATCTCTTCTTGGTGCAGCTGTTCCCATTTAATGTATGTCTGGGATTATGTCAATATGAGAGACAAAAGGCAAGCATTACTTAGCTATTACAGAATCATAGAGTCATTTAGGTTGTAAATGACCACCAAGATCTTTGAATCCAACACAACACTGTCAAGTCCACCACTAAACCATGTCCCCAAGCACCACATCTACACACTTAAATACCTCCAGGGATGGTGACTGAAACATTTCCCTGAGCAGATTATACTCATCTCCTGGGTGATTTAGGAGCACACATCCTCCTCAGCTTTCGCTTCCAACCTGAACAGCCCACAACATACTACTCTGTGGGCAACAGTTTTCAAGTCTGTCTAATTTCCAAAGCCTCCTCTTAGTTCTGCTCATGCCTTTTCAGAAGTTCAATGTTTGCTGGCAACTAAAACCACTAATGCTGAAACCTGAGGAATCAAAGCCAAAAGCCTCCAAAATACACTTCCTACGTGGCACTCTTCAGGAGTAGTCATTTTTAGAGGGAGATGTGAAAACCTTGATAAATCTGATTGCTTTTAGTGGGAGACACAAGACTTGTGTCACAGTGGGTGGTAGTGGCTGTCTAGGCTTACGCTGAATTTTTAGGATGTCAAACACGAAATTGAGCTTGTGGGATGACTAGGCATACATTAGGCTGGTTGCTTGCCTTTGAAGGGCCTCATGGATTCAGGATGCAGGAGCAGGCTTCTGCTGGCATCACAGTAGGTTTTAAAGCAGACAAACATCAGACAGGGCTGTAAATATGAAATGTTCACAGCTACTTCAAAATTTGGCTTATGAGGCTCCTGACCTCTTTTATTCTTGTAGAACTCAAGCAATTGCTCCACTTTCATACTGTTCAAGCTATTTTTGCAGCACTTTCTCTCTAATCTGAGTAACTTTTTAATTTGCCTAAAAATAGATACAATCCAATTTTCATTTTGTCTTTTTTCTAGAGTACAAAAATGCTTTCTATTCACAAAAGTTGCTGCCTCGTTAGCCCCAGATGTATCCAGTTTATCTGCTTGTGGCATGAATAGCAAAGATTTGTGTTTTGTTAGGCTTCAACTCTACATCAAAGGGAATTCCTCCTGCAGACTGACACGGGGTGTCATGTTCACCAGAGTGTCCATTGCTTTGTGTCTTCAAACCTCAGTGGGACTGCTAGGACCAAATCTAGTGGACATTTTCTAAGATCTTCTAGCTCTAGCTGCATCTATATGAAATTTAAGACACCTTGTTCAGCAAGTCAGAAGTAAGGATGAATTCTTCAAGATTAGAACTGCCTCAATCACATGAAATTCTCAATTCCAGTAAACTTTAGTCAAAGTAGGTGTTCTCCTTGCAGCCTTGCCAATACAGATCCGAAATTCTGGACTCAGGTGTTTTGAACTGCATGTTCAGAACAGCAGTTAATGCTTGAATTTGAACAGAGCTGCCTTTTTTTTTTTTTTTTCCTCCTCTGGGGAACAACAGGGCTGGGACTGAAACAGATGCTCCCACAACCTGACAAAGGGCCTAAGTATTGTGTCTTTTTCTTCATCAGCTCTCTGGGTGCTGACAGCAGCACACTGAAGTGTGCCCATCTCGACCCCAGACACAAATCTCCTTGGAAGTTCAAAGCTTGTCCATCCACTCTTAGATAATATTTTAAATTTGGAATTTTGGGGTAGGCTCATGGTCAAGAAAAGTCCAGTGTGTTAACCTCATCCATTTGGGGAAACTGAGTTTTATTGAAGGACCATTTCTATAGGACACTGACATAAGGTTTCTTCTTGTGTCAGGTCCTCTCCCATAGAGTAGAACATCAGTTCCCCATGGGAGGGAAGGGTGAGGGGAACAGAGACATTCCACAGATTTCTCTGTGAAACCTTGGATTTTACACTCACCATTCACTACAAATATTATGCTATCTTCATAGTCCAGTATCTTCCTGATCCCATTTAGCTGCCTGTGATTGTAACACATATGTTTCTGTGGGCAGTGTCATGCAAGGGAATGATATGGTCCACATTGTATCCTAGGACACTTGCCTTTCAACTCAGGTAGTTAATTTCCTGGCATCTGTTAGTCTCTGATATAACCTGACTGCAAAGCTCAATCTCCCAACTCTGACTAGTTAACTCTTGACTCCTTCATCCATTCTATTACTAAATCTCTTAGTCCTGCCCCAAGAAACCAGTACCATGCTTTTCCCAGTCTAATGATCCCAGAGATGTTTCCCTGAAAGCTTTCTTAAAAATCCAGTAGAGCTCAATGCTTGTCTACCTGGGCTGGTGCCCACATTGTTCAAACAACCGTCAGAGTTGGCCCCAAAACCTAAGGCAAAGAAAGAGATAATTAGGAGGAGGAGTTTGTTGTTGGTTTATCCACTATTCTAGGTGCTTTGGACTCATTCAATAAGCAAAATCCCAGCTCCAGGGATTTAGGTTGCAAAACCACCCCTGATATTCATTGAAGTAGGATTTTACATTGTTTCTTCAAATGTTGTGAGGATAAGCAGTCAACAACAGTACTCAAAACAGTACAATCTCAGTCTTTCAAACTGGGCTTCCAGAAATGCTGAGTGGGGATGTAGGATAAATAAAAATTTCATAATTGTTGATTTTTTTTCCTTCTTGTATTATAAATTAAGGATATACACTTGCTGTTCCTCTCTCCCAGCTGCTGCAGTTGCACTCTCACCTTCACTGTCCTTCCTAACTCAAACAGTGAAAGAAGTCCCCAGCCACCGCTGATCCAAATGCTTCGGTGAGCCTTTTTTCCAGTGCTTCAGGATTTAAGGTTATGCTTCTGCTAATCTCTTTTTGAGCTTCTAAGACCTTGTATGTTTTGCAAGATAGGAGTATTTAGAAAATATGCCTTTTCCAACCAGCTAGCCAAACAAGGTCACAGCTAGTAGTAACTTACAGTGTACTGCTGTCATCAGGGTGGGGGAGAAAGACACACTGAACCTTCCTAAAGAGACCAAGGGGATTGCTCTCATTCCAAGAAAAGCTATGCAGTGTAAGAAAACCTAATTCTTTCTCTCTTCCCTTCAGCCCAGAAAGGTGACAAGTGCTTCATGGTGCTTCACACTGCCTGTACTCCAACACAGTCAGGCCAGTGATGAAAGGTACAAGGCAGAGAAACTGTATCTCTGGCACTCCCTCCCTTTTTATTCTGTTACAAACTGCCAGAGATCTTTGCAGCACCTGATGACACTTCATATGTTTGTCTGAGTGCCCTAAGACCTGCTGTGGGATAAGTAGATGCTATAAACCATTCTGTTTTACGACAGACATTGACTTTGATGAGGAAAATCAAGCACAGCACAAATGCACTTATATGAAACTATATGGAAGTTGTAAAGGGAAGGCCAACGATATGACTTAGGAGTTCTGACTCACTCTCAGCTATGTGGACATTTCAAAATAATACTGTGTTTTTTAGACATCACGTCCTGCAAAGCAAAGTTGCTCTGTGCCACTTTATGGGGATCATCTCTGTCTTTGGGAGCTGGTCTGGCACCTATGACTTACACAAATCAAAAAGCATTTTAGAAGGCCAAAACCAGGACAGTCCCAGAAGGATTTGAATAGACACCTCCTAATGAGCTAATAATCCCTATACCACAAGAAAGGATTTAACTAAGATATCACTGTGGCCAAATGGAAATGAGCCTATCAGCATGTACAGAAATGGGTGGGAAAGAGAGAGAAATAAATTGAAAATGAAAAGCATTAGGAGAAATTCTGGAAGGAGACAAGGCTGCTGTTTCATACAGGTTTCTGACAAGGGACATCTGAGGCAGCAGATCAGAGGGCATGAGAGGCAGCAACCTGCCTACCCCTCCCAGCTGGGCTGGGAGCTCTTCCAGTCTGTGGGAGCAGGCTTTTATCCACATGCAACCCACTCCGGAAAGCGTGAAGGGGGTCCCTGGGGGGCTTCCTGCAGGTAGCACTGGGATGGGAGAATTTTCCACATGTGCCAGCCATAGGCTGATTAGTCAAATCTTTGCTTTGCTAGTAATCACAATGAGTTGGGGTCCTCCAGTGGTGATCCAGAACTATTCCAGTCACTGCACAAAGCAGCTCCTAGAGACTGAGCCACACTGCTGCTTGCAGTGGGCTCCTGCTCACATCTTCTGCAGGACCTGGAAGCAAGAACAGGTCTGATATGCATCTGGTGCTGGGGTCTTCAATGTTTTTCGATGCATAAGCTCCTAAAATCATTCTGGTGTCAGTGCAGAACCCTGTATAGCAATTTTAAGCTGACTGATGAGAGGGATTTTGTTTGGTTTTTGTTTTGGTTTTGGGTTGGGTTTTTTTTTTTTTTTTTCTCCAGATAGTTCTAATGCACCCTATTTCAGAAAAACTCCAGAAAAAAAATCCCACAGCATGTCATTGCCACCCTGCCATGTTTTATGTCACCTTCCTTTGCTGAGATGTCACAACTGATGAGTTAAATCAGTTGCCCCTGAGACGGGGGCATAATCTCCCCCCCTGGGGGAAAGGTACAGGCAGATGCATCAGGAGGTAGCTGCAGGTAGGAGATAGATGTTCAAGTTTTGCACAGTCACAGGCTTCCCACAGGGCTTTGGAAAATAATCTTTCCATGTCTCAGTTCTTCATCTGCTTCATCTTCATAGGGCTTAATGCTTTAGGCAAGCAGATCGCCTGGTTCAGGTCTGGGGTCCTGAAGGTTTTGGCATGCTGGAGAGCTGGAGAAGGGGATGCAACTGGTGCAGATCGTGTTTTCAGGAGAGCTGGTTCAGAGACTAGGCTGGGCATGTTCCTGTGAGAGGTGCTGAGATCTCTGTGAAAACCCAGTTATCCACAGCCAGGCCCCGAGCCAATGTGAAAGTGTGGCCTAAAGACGGTCCTCCAGAAAAGGGTGTGTGATTGGTGAAGACTGAGCTCTGGCCCAGGGATCTCAGTGATTACCAATAATATCATAGCAATATAATTATTACTAATAAGGTAAAAGAAACAAAACACCTGATCTGATACAGTATGTTCCCTTCTGGAAAACCTTAGGGCACATACAGTCTGGCCATTTTCATCAGTCCCCTGCCTTTTTGTTGGAGGAGATGCAATCATTGGACTCCTGCCTAGCTTTGGCCATGATCGGTATGTCTGAGCACATGTCTGTGTCTCTGCCTGCACACACCCATGCACGCACTGACCACCAGTGCTGCTTCTACCCACCCCTCTAAAAGAATCCTGCACCAGACAGGGTTGGGATGGACAGTCTGGGATGACACTTGCACCTTGATTTTCTCCAAGCCATGAGAGCATCAGTGCATTTAATGACATCTTGATGATTGGAGGGGTGTTTAATTTAGTGGTGTGGCGCCTGCTGCTGCTGACGGAGCTGTTCCCAGCAGATTTACACCTGTTGCCGTGGAGTGGCAGCTGAGCTCTCCTTTGCTCCTGGCATCCTGTGTGGCCCCTCAAAACCTTCCCCCTCCCCTGCCTGGACCATGGTGCCTGTTGGGGTGCAGCTGGCAGGCTGGGAAGCACTGGGGTGAGCTCACTGTACCACCAGGAACCTCATTCCTTTTGGATGATGAGTTGGACAAGCTTAGCATGCTCCCTAATTAAGGGAGACATAGACGATCTGCTCCTCTTGAGTTTCTGCTCCATTTTTACCTCCTTCTTCTCTAAGGGTTTTGTACAGTCTGAGATGGCCCTGAGTCTCTCTAAAAAGTTCATTGGCACCTGTCAGACACTTGCATTTCTAGGGTGAATAGTTTTCCAGACAGTATTGATGTCTTAAATAGGCAGTCCTTTATGCATACTCTGGGCATACTTTTTTAGTATCTTTTCTTAATTTTATTTTTAATGCCAGCTACGTAGTGATCCCAAGAATTTAGAAGTAATGACTCAGGTGTCCCCTTCCCTTGGATCATCAAGTCAGCCTAGAAATCTGAAGATCTGAGAAGCGTCTTGCTTGTGATATCTCTCTCTGGCATGGCAACTTCAGGGTGCCTGTGCTCAAGCTTTTACCTTCAGTCACAGACGGGAGAAAAGCACCTGTATTAGAAAAGCAAAAAAAGCACCTCTATTAAAATGCCTCTGTTTGAAAATGGAAGTTGAAATGTTTGAGTAATAGCATGAAACCTGCCATGAAGAGCCACAGAAGGATCTGAAAATCACAAACTCTATAATGATATGGTGGAAGTTTGTAAAAAGCCGGAGGTTTCACCTCACTTCATTCTTTAGGCATGGCTGAAAACTACTGTTGAAGCTGATGGTGGGAAGAACAATGTAACAGATTCACAGAGTAATAGAACAGTTTGGATTGCAAGAGACTTTAAAAGATCATCTAGTTCCAAGCCTCCCAGCATGGGCAGGGGCACCTTTCACCAGACCAGGTTGCTCAAAGCCCCATCCAACCTGGCCTTGAACACTTCCAGGCATGGGGTATAGTAAAGAATTTCTTTCTAATATCTATCCTAAACCTACTCTCTTTCAGTTTAAAGCCATTATCTCTTGTCTTACCTCTACACATCCTTGTAAAAATTCTCTGACTTACTGAAAAAATGTCTCTGCCTTACTGAAAATGAGCCATACCCACAGTGCATGCAGCCAGCAGATTTTGGGTGGAGGAAACATTTTGCAGCTCCTTTTGATTCTTTTTGCCATCTCCTTAGATACAGCCACCTACACCTGAAGAAACATTGGCTCATTTTGATGAAGAGTCTCCTTATCCTGGGACAGAGCACTGCCCTTTGGCTGTGTCTGCTGTGGGAGGCCAGGAAGCAGAGGTAGAGGCTGCACCTGCATGGGCTGAACGCTCAGAGGAGCCCTGCTGGAAGGACGATACTTCAGCAGCAGCCTCCTGCCACACCCAAAACCATGCAGCCCACCCTTCCCTGGAGGAAAAATAGGTGTTTCTCTCCAACCCTGCGGCCAGCAGGGTGTTGTGCCAGAGCATGGCCTTTCTTTCTAACCCGCGGTTTCTAGCTAAGCACCAGCTGGCAGCACCCCAAGCTGCAGCCTGGGCCATGACTTTCATAAAGGGCTGCTGAGTTCACTCATATTTATAACTCTTGTCCCTGCTGTGGTGTGCCAGCCTGCAGAGATCAGCTCTCCCTGGGAGCGGGGAGTCATTTCACAGGGTGTGCTTCTGATTCCAGCCCTCCCTGCTAATGGGCTGCCCACACCCTGGCGGATAGACCTAAGGATGGCTGGTAACGATCTGAGGGGTAAAGGAATGCGCAAAAAGGTGCACAGGAGGTATGATGCCTGGTTTCTAGTGTAATTTCTGAGAGGTAGGTGTGTGATTTTCTCTGCTGCTGCAGGGAAAGTGTTAACCACCACTCCCTATGGGAGACAGGCTGTCTGCAGGCAGGTGAAGTGTTTTCTTCTTCAGATGCATTTTAGTTGACACTGTGAATACAGAGGATCTCAAAAACTAGGGCATGTCTGCAGCTTGAACCCTTCTCCTCTGAGTTCTTCTGAGATGACTTCAGAAGTCAGGCTGTACATTGATGGTGTTCTTCATTCTCCTGTGTCTCAGAGCATGTGTGTGGTGTCAGGGACCAGCACTGCCAACTCAGCTCTTCCCCCTCTGGAGCAGCACGTCACAATTGTGTGCAGCATCCTCATGCTGATGGCTGCAACTAAGCTCCTACAAAGCTCCCTGGATTAGCAGGTGTGGATATACAGGGCAGGGATGGAGTAATTTGAGCTGGAGTAGTTAGTGCAGTCAGGCAAATGTCACATGTAAAAAGAGGATCTAAAATGATCTAGCACAGCAGTTTGTGCTCAGTTCTTATTGGCCAGTAGCAGGAAACTAAGGTAGCTTTATTTTAGTAAATATAACTGATCTATGTTCTTCCTTGATCATTATTTTATCTTTCTTTCTTTCTTTCTTTTCTTTCTTTCTTTCTTTCTTTCTTTCTTTCTTTCTTTCTTTCTTTCTTTCTTTCTTTCTTTCTTTCTTTCTTT
>VXAU01001197.1:256047-281529 GCA_013399695.1 Formicarius rufipectus | reverse complement strand
TCTTTTTCTTTCTCTCTTTCTTTCTTTTTCTTTCTCTCTTTCTTTACAATCCGGTACAGAGGGAGATTGCCAAGAGGATTACAGAGCTCTCATTTTGCTATCTGGGATGTTTTGACAAAGATACAGACTTACCTTAAAGTGATGTTTTCTGCACTACTTACTTTACTATTTTGTCTGAGTTAAATACAATGCCCCTTTAAAGACCAATTTCAGGCTGTAGTCATTTCAGGATCATTACTTTATTTGCAAGTAGCTGATTTTAGGGGTTTAATTACCCTAGAGTTTGTTCTATTTACTACTTGTCCAGATGAGACCCACAGAGCAGAGATATAAACAGCTAAATGAATCAGGGCCTGGTTTAGTGATGAATTAAATATTTTTCAAATCTGATAAAGACCCCAAATATTTAATAATTAAGTCATTTCGACTTCAATGTATTGTGATCATAAACAGAACTACGTGGCTGAACAGTATAATTTATTCTGACAGTGTAAACCCAAATAACAGCACAGCTGAAAAGGAGACAACTACCCAACAATCATCTCAGGCAGACTTTCAATTACATTAATTGAAGTGCTAATTGAAAAATATCCAGCTAACACTCTCCAGTGGCAGAAAGCACAGATCCTGCAACATGAAGGACTTTAAAGGTGTGTCTTAATTCGACAGAACTGTTTTGATAAAAAAAGAAACATGTCCTTTGACATTTTTAATTGTGATATTTTTATTTATATCCAAAATTCCCTTCCTGTACCTAACCTGTGTCTCACATGAGAGCTGGGAGTCCACTGCTTGGGTATCAGGCCCTAACATACACACACACACACACACACACACACATACACACATATTTCCTGGAAGCATTGTGAAGGAAACCTGGGGAGCCTGGTACTCAGGGAAAGGGTGCAGGAACAGACAAACCTGTCCAGAGTTACCCAGTCCTGAGAGACTTCACTTATTAAATTCTAGTGAACAAAATACTATGACCAGCTGCTGTCTTAAGCTAACCAGTGACAGTAGCTTGGCTCTTTTTGCCTGTAAATTATGGACACAGGTGGGGAATTTATTAGCATAAGTAAAATTAGGGAACAGCATGCCATCCATCTCCCTACTGACACTGACAGACTGTGAGATTTTGACCTTCTCTGAAGTCTTAGCCTGTATAGACCCAAACCTAGCAAAACCACTTAGGCCTGTGTTTAATTTTGCATCCCATTAGGTCTGCCCTTGTGCTATATGTTAAGTATGTGGGTCACTGTTTTCCTGGATCAGAGCATAAGTCCTGAAGGTCCTTTAAGATTTAGCTAGATAGAGCTTCTTAAATTAAAACGATGCAATTAATGTAATGGAACTCTGCTCTCTTTTCTCTTAATGGGTAATTTGTGATGAGGAGGCTGGGCTGGTCAGAAGTATACATCCAGCCACCAACACTTTCTCACAATCAACTATAAACATGTTAATAATTTCTAATTAACAAAATCTCTTCTAGGGTGTTGATTTGTAGCTGATCAAAACTGTCCCTCCTTGCAGAGTGCCCACGTGCAGAGTTTTAGAGCCCAAACTCTGAAGCTCAAAAGTGACTTAGCTTTAGCTGGGAGTTGTCAGAAGACTGGGAACAGCGGCTGCAGGATGACCAGGTCATCAGACCGAGCTCATGGCTCTTAAGTCTCTTTGGTGGTGGGATATAGTTCCCTGTGTCACATGCATGGTGATGTGCCCACTCCATCTGCTTTCACACAGGCAAAAGAGGTAACCATGACCTAGAATCATAGAATCACAGAACGTTTTGGGTTGTAAGGGACCTTAAATATCACCTAGTTCTAGAGTTCTGAGAAGTGTCTTGCTTGTGATATCTTTCTCTGGCATGGCAGCTTCAGGGTACCTTTGCTCAGGTTTTTAGCTTCACTCACAAAAATGTTTCTCTATTACAGCATTTCTGTTTGGAAATGGAAACTTAAATATTGGGTGATAGCATGAAACCTGCCATGAAGAGCCACAGAAGGATCTGAAAATTACAAACTATAGGATGATACAGTGGAAGTTTCCGAAAAGGTGGAGACCTCTCCTGGCACCTTAGGGATGGCTGAAAACTGCTGTTGAAGCTGATCATAGAATCATAGAATCAACTAGGTTGGAAAAACCCTCTGAGATCATTAAGTCCAGTTAGTTAGGTCTGACCTAACACCACCCTGCCTACTAGACTATGGCACTGAGTGCTACATCCAGTCCCTTCTTAAATACCTCCTGGGACAGTGACTCGATGACCATCCTGGACAGCCCGTTCCAATGCCCTATCACCCTTTCTGTAAAGAATAGGTAGGAAGCAGCATGCCATAGAATCACAGAGTCACAGAACAGTGTGGGTTGCAAGAGATCTTAAAGATCACCTGGTTCCAACCCTCCCTGCCCTGTAGACCAGGTTGCACACTCGGAGGGATGGGAATCCACAGCCTCACCGGGAAACCCTTTTCAGCGTCGTGTTTCTGAGTCCCTCAGCTTTAGACACTTGTCCGACCAGTGCCAGGATTCCCCCTCCGGCTCCTTCCCGGACCAGCCCCTTCTCTGCAGTGCCCCTCCCGAGCATCCCCCGCCCGCAGCCGCCGCTACCACCGGTGGCCGCCAGGTGGCGCTGCCGCCCCACGCGTGGCTCCGCCCGCCCCGCCCGCCCCGGCCCGGGGGGACCGGGGGGGACCGGGGGGAGATGCCCCGTGGGGACAGGGGGACAGGCGGCCGTGGGCACGGGCAGCAGGGAAACCCACGCCTGGAGCCTCCTGATCGCCCCGACCTTGTCCACAGGTTCTTAACCACAGCAAACAAAATGAATTGGGGGCAGCTGGGCGCTGCGGTCTTTTGTATTTTCTTGGGACGGGCAGTAGGCTTTGAGAGAGAGGGAGTGCAGGTGAAAAATACAGAAATAATGGCCAGATAATCAGTGTGTTAAAAGCATTTTTTAAAGCAAATAACAAGAGCCAGTAGATTATGCAAAATCCAGTGTTTGGTCAGGATGAGCTAATCTGAAACTCCTCCCTGCTTTCACGGTCCCTCACCTTTGAGGGCTTACACTCTCCTGACCTTATGACTAAGTAAATCTATTGCACTCATGACTAAAATAGCAGTAATGGTGAGGGTCATATTCCTTCGTGATATCTTGGCCTCTTCAAACCTAGTTTTTGAACATCTGACTACCAAACGTGTGGTCTGTGGAAAGGCATTGGAAACTTAGTGAGATACATAATGAAATAAGCTGCTTTTTGTTCAATGCAAGTTGCTAATTAATTACTCGGGATTTTTTGTTTGGTTTTTTTGTTTGTTTGTTTGTTTGGGTTTTTGTTTTGTTTTTCCCTCCGAAAGGTGAAACCTGCCATGCTACGGCCTCCGCCCCTCCCGCTCGGCGCTCCCCGACCCTCCCAGCGCAGCCTCTTTCGGGGTCCGGTTGCAGTAGCAGCTTGCCCTCGTTTCGCTGCGTGGTGCCAGCAGCGCCCTCGTGGCCGAGAGGGGCAGCGGGATCCGGGATGCATTAGGAGGAGCACTGCCAGCGGTGCGAGGGAGGTGATCCTGCCCCTCTGCTCTGCCCTCTGGTGTGGCCGCATCTGGATTGCTGTGTCCTGTTCTGGGTTCTCAGTACAGGCAGACATGGATCTCCTGGAGTGGGGGGCAACAAAGACCATTAAGGGACTGGAACATCTCAGGAGGAACGGCTGAGGGACCTGGGCCTGTCCAGCCTTGAGAAGATGGCGAAAGGACCTTGTAAAGTATTCAAATATCTGAAGGGCAGGTTTCAAGAGGATGGAGTCAAACTCTTCTCAGTAATGCCCAGCAGCAGGACAAGGGGCAACAGACAGAAACCTGAGCATGAGGAAGAACTTCTTTACTAGGTGGGTGACCAAGCACTGGCATAAATTGTCCATAGAGGTTGTGGAGTCTCCTTCCACAGAGATATTCAAGAACTATCTGGACACAATCCTGTGCAATGTGCTCTAGGCTGACCCTGCTTGTGCAGGGAGGTTGGAGGAGATGATCTCCAGAGGTCCCTTCCAGCCTTACCCTCTGTGATTCTTTGTTTTAACCGGGACCAGGTCTGGGCTCCCTGGTGCTCCCCACTGACAGTGTTTGCACAGACGACAGAGTGGATGCAATGTGAGAAGGAATGGCTGGGAATCAGAGGACTCTGGAGGCCGCTGATAGTGTGAAAGACAGGTTTTCGCTTTCTGTTTTTAAAACCTAAGGCTCCCCCTGGCCCCAGCAGTTGCACAGGGCAGCTTCAAGCTGTGATCCATGGCATCGGAAACTAATATGTGAAAAAGCTCACCTCCTCCCAGCCAAATAAAAGTCCTGTTTATGCAATGAAGTCTTGTGATTTAAAGACAGTCATGTAACTTTGACAGCTATGATTTTTGAGCAGGGAGAGATGGGTCTGCTGCATTTTAAAGGCGAGATAAACCCTTTTCCCAAGGTTGAATGCAGCAGTGAGGCACAGCCCCACCTCTCCCACAGCGGGATGTTTGTGCGCTCCGCCAGCACTGATGGAAACAAGGTTACACGACCGGTTGGAGTAGTCACGTTTAGCCTATTCTGCTGGGCCCACCTTTCACACCAATTCAGACAGCCTGGCATCTGTCCCCCTCTCTGCAGACAGGAGGAGCCGTAGGGGTGCAGGGCAGCAGCGAGGAGCGGCGGGGTCTCCAGGCAGCGCTGGCGGGCACAGATGGCGTGGTTTCCCCCCGAGGGCCGCACGGTGCCCGCAGCGATGCTGGTGTGCGGCCGAGCAGGGCGCTGGGATTTGCATGTGCCCTTTGCACGCCAGGCGCCGGCTATTTGAATGACAATGGGGGCGAGGGGCAGGTTAGGTGGAATGATATTTCTCTGTCTGCATGGGCTGGTGCTGGCAGCTGCAGTCCAGCAGCCATCCTCGCCTCCTCTATCAATATCCTTTCCCCTGAGCTGGAAGGACTAAGGGATAATTTAGTCTTTATGCTAGTTTGGACTTTGCCTGATTACCAGCTGAGCCTGATTACACAGGCCTTGCCGTCCCTTCTGGGAAATAGTCCAGACAGCACAGAGGGGCCACTGCTCCTCCTGCCAGAACTGCCACTGCTGAGCCTTCTGATTTCATTCTGGATTGCAAGATGGGTGGCTTGTTCTCTCTGCTGTCCTCGCTGTGCACCCACCATCTGGGACCAAAGGACCTAGTTTTTATTGAGGACAGTAAATCACATTCACACACAAGGTTTGAATACAAACACATAGAGCCAGCTGCTGGGGAGCTGAGCTCTTGTGGCTACTGATGACATGGATCAGGGTCCTGGAGCAAGGAACAAAGTGGAGCCCATATTCAGGTGGGCCTCTTTACCTGTCCCAGTTTCCTTTTTCTTTCAGTTTCGCACCTAAGACCCAGTATGTGCCAGTCTGTGACACAGCTACAGTGGGTGCACTATGTAGACATGTAACTGGGGGCAAGAGTGACCTGTCAGGTAGAAACTGGTCCGAGCATCAAAGCCGAAGATCCATTCTAGTTGAACATCCCAGCTTCAGCTGTTTCAGTGAGAACAGACTGAGCAGCAGGCCAGGTGGAGTTGAAGTACTGGGAACTGGCAGCAACTAGTAGTTGCAGTCCAGCCCATCCTCCCCTATCAATTGCCACTTAGGAGCATTTGGATCAGCCAAGCGCAAGTTTCAGTTCTCCATCCTTATCCACAGAGCTATAGAATTCAGAGGAAGGGAAGTTTTGGGTTTGGACTTGTGCCATTTTCGAAGTCAATGAAAATACAGTGTTTTACTTGCTGTCTCCAGCACCTTTGTATTACCTGTGATCCAAATTTTAAACACCTTAGATGAATTAGGATGGTCATGGTCCCACAATTATTTGAATGGGAATTATGTGGAGATACAGAGGGACATAATGTAAAACTAGAGCCAGGATCAATTTAGAAAGGCCCTGACACAGCTGGAGTTATCCCAGCTGTGCTTCACAGAGGAGTTACCCCAACTTCTGAAGTTCAATGAAAACGCTTGACCCTTGACTTGAACTGAGACCTCTGGTTATTGATCCCAGGAAAACTTAGGAGAGAGGGCAGTTGCATTCTGCCTGCAGCAGCTCTGGCTCCTGAATAGCTCTTCCTGTTTTCAGGAGCTGTCACACTGAACTCTCCCTTCAGCCTCTCTGCATTGTCTCTACTGTAGAGGCAGTGCGTGTACGTGGCTAGAACTGTATGAGAGTTTGGCTCCATCATCTTTGGAGATCCCTTTGAAATAAGTATGGACTGCTTTTATAGTACGTAGTGGTCCCTCTTCACAAGAGTACAAGCCCAGTTCCTCTAACTTTTTCTTACAGTTTATCTATTCCATGCTCCTCACCATCTCAGTTAATTCTTCTATGTTTTTCAACACCCCTCTGGAACTTGAGGGGTCCAAACAAGACAAAATTATCTAGGCACAGTCTCACCAGGACTGAGTAGATTGGGGTCATAACTTCTCTCAATCTGCTGGCCATCTTCCTCCTAATGTAATCAAAAGTACTCCACTTGTAATCCCTTAGACATTTTCAGCAGAGTATAAACAGGCATATCTACACTGACAGATCACAAAGGCCTAAGCAGCGCTCCTGGTGGCACTGCTGGCCCCCCCTAATTCTGTCTGGCATTTGAGCTTTGGCCCCCTGAACCCCATTGGTGCTCACACCCTGGACATTTGTCCGTGTTCTGTTCCAGGTGTCTGAAATGATGTGAGAGCTGGGGTACAGCAAGATGCATCCAGTTGCTGACAGTGGATGTGTCAGAGGGTGGAGCTCAAGCAGTGGTTTGTCTGGTGGCACCACGACACAGCCTGGCACTGACTGATCTCTTCTGTGGCACCGCAGGTTCAGGTAGCACAGTGCTATCCTGAGCTCTGAGGCACAGATGGTCTGAAAGAGATTCTCTTGTACATAATGGAGCAAAACATCATACACAATTTTGTGACAACTGTATTGTACCAAAGAGCTGTCTGTCAGCATCCTGTTTCCAAGCATGGCTAGTAGCAGCTGCGTAGGGAAAAAGTATAGCTTTGGGACCTTTCGAAAGTACCCACAGACAAGAGTTTGATATATCTTCCTATGACACAACCTAACTAAAGCAGGATGACTCACAGCCCAAGCCATTTGCTCATTTTTCAGCAGTACTGTGCACTCCTTTTCATGGTACTCAGGCACTTTTGCCTTCACAGGTAAAGGTGGAACATCTCCAAGTTATTGAAATGCTCTGTATTAATAGTTCATTTTCAAGCAAATTCTCATGTAGGCTTTATTTTTAAGGTGAAGCAAAATATTGCCATAGATCTGGAACTTGTGCCTTTGCAAAGAGTTTTTGCTAGGTGCACAACCTCAAATTCCAGGCTGGTTTTTTGGTATGGGGTGAACACAAGAGTTGAATTTATACAATTTCCTCTATTAAAAAGACAGAGGAAAATTAAGGAAACCTCAATATTCCTACACTTCATCTGACCCTACTGACTCTTAAGTTTTGATATTTTTGGGGTTGTGGTTTGTTGGTTGTTTTTTTTCCCCCTATTTTCTTCCTTTGTAGACGGGTTGTAATGGTCTGGGTGAAAGCATTGCCACTCCTTGCCAACTGCAAGGGGCAATGTTGATAACTGCAGGTATTGGTGTGCTGTAGCCCCAGTCCTGGGCTGGGAGCACTGGGAGGTGTGCTGCAGAGACACAAGTGTTTCTCCTGAACATCGCTTTGTAACAAGTGATGTGTTCTGGTTTTGGTCCCTTTTCCAGTGCTCCTTGTGCTGCCATCACTGACAGCGATCTGAGGAGTGCTATGCTGCACCTGCCACTGCTGGTCTGGGCCCCTCAAGGTTCATTAGTTGTGCTCTGCACCCTGCTGAACTGATGCTGCTTCAGGACACAAGCTATGCTACAGCTAAGTAAGAGCAGTTGGGCTGAGGTGGTGTGGGGACCTCCATCTTCATGGTAGAGCTCATGTACAACCTGGAACCACCGCCTGCAGAGCTACCTGTAAGCCTTTAGTTTTCTCTGTGCCAGTCTGTGATTGGCTAGCAGGGGGGATGCATTTGGGCAACCGGGCAATTCGTGCATGTTAAAAAGCCTGCAGAGGGTGCCTTACCAGCTCCTCATCTGCTGGTGACAACCTCAAGAGCACGTGTCAGTGTGATGATGTTCAAAGGAGGTATATGGTGAAGGGGACCTGCCTCTGCATGCCCAGGGAGCATGTGAGCAGAGGTACTAAAGCTTCTCTGCCTCGGCTCCCCTGTGATCTTCTGCAAACAGCCCTGCGGGGAGAACCACTTCATTTTCTGGTCTGCATTCCCTACACTCACAATACCTGGGGAAAAAATGACAGCTCTCTTTTCTTGAGACTACATGTCAAATGCCTGGGGCTGTAATGAAATATAGATCTACCTGATGGTGGACATAATACATGGGTGTTTCCTTCTACACTTGAGGAAAAGAGCCTGCCATGTCTCCCGCTCACAGCAGCCTACTGCAGCTGGAGGAGAGCCACTCTGAAGCTTCACTCTCTTTGTTACAAGACAGCTAAATAAAGACATGATGTTTGTTAGGGTATAGTGGAGCTCCTGGGGAAAATAATCTACAAAGGTGAGTTGGGGGGTTTAACCAAAGGCCCTATTTTGGAGAATTGGTTCCTGACTACTTGTTTCACTAGTGCTTGTTTCAGAGCCACCCAGGTGTCTGTCCTGCTTCTGATCTGGGGGATCATTCTTAAGCAGCTCCAGATGTCTGGCACATTTTCCTTTCAGGCCTGACCAGTTTAACACTGGGGAGGGCAGTGGAGCACAAGTGGAGCCAGAACTGACCCGGAGAGGAACAAAAAGACCTGAGTTACCCAAAAGTCCTTTCCTCACTGCAGGGATGGTCTCTACTCAGGAAGAGGAGCTTCTATGTGGAGGAGATTTCCATGCTTGAACAGAGACCCTCTCTGCTGTGGCTCCATGCATGGTTTGAGCCCAGTGTACAGCTGCAGTACAACAGCTTAATGAGTTGCTACATGCCAGCCACACCACCGTAGGCACCTGTGTGTGTCCTGCACCTGGGATGGATGCGTGGCATGTGGTCGAGGTGCTGAGAAAGCTGCCTCACCTCCCCATCTTCACTATTTCAAGTGGCTTTGAGTTGGTCAGAGGCTGCAAGCAGTGACCTCTGCTCAGCTGCCTTGGGCTGATGAGCCACCAGACTGCAGAGTTTGGAGCTGCTTGCCCTTCTCCAAAGTGAGGAGTCAAACTCTGCTGGAAGGAGATGTTTCCTTACATGCTTCCCATGCAGACATTCACTGTGACAGGAGATCACTGAGGCCAATGACCATGACTGATTCAAAAAAACCCATCAAATATTTGTTTAAATAGTCCTTCCAAGGGGTATATCAGTAAATATGGAAAAATATGCAAGAACCATGATGGAAGCTGAAGAACTCAGCTTTGAAGTGTTATCCTGGCCACAGAGTTCATGAGACATTCTCAATGGACAGGTAGTCCATCGTGGATGACAGCAGGTTTTTGAGAACCTTTCCCAGAAGAAGCAACCTTGGCCCTTGCCAGGAGCCTGGGTTAAATGAACCTTGTCCCTCATCTGCCAGGTTCATCCTGAAGCCCCTTCACATAGCTCACATCAGATCAACACAAAACAAATGCTCCCAGCTCAGGTGTTAGGCTTATTTGATGACAATCTTTCCTTTAAAACAGCCTCAACATCCCATAGGTGAGGGTTATTTTTTTAATTGGGGAACTGAATAAAAAGGAATGACCTATGAAGGCTTTTGGAAGAAAAAAATGTTTTAAATAGTTGGTGAGTAGTCATCCTTGGTAAATGCCTAGTAGCTGGCTTGATGTGGATCTTCTGTCTGCCTTTGTGTGCGGGTACATATGGTCTCAGTGGATGTGTGTGGAGTGGAAGCAGTCCTGTTCTGTAGGTCCCCTGTGCTCAGGTTTGTGTTTGTGTACTGGGAGCGTTAATGAGAACAGACTGCCTTTCTTTCCCTTCGTTCCCCAATCCCATCTGTTCAAACAAAAGGCTGAAAGGGAGAGAGAGCTGAGACCCTGCTGGTCAAGAGGGGATGGATAATAACACATATCCTTGGGCTACATTTCAGCACATGCAACCCTTTCAAGCTGTGCTAAAGCTTTTATTCAGGCAAGAGAAAGAACAACCAATATAAAATAAGGATTTTTTTTTCTTCTTTTTAAAAAAACTGCGTCAGGCCTGAAGGATGCTACATTCCATTCTTTCCCTCTCATGTTTTATAGTGCTGGATTATTAAAAAAAAAAGAGTCTAAGCCAGCACTGATTATATATTTGTGTGTGTACAGACAGAGCATGATATTGGGCTAGAGCAAGTGACATATGCAGAGGGGCCAGGCATGGCTCAGAAAGTCAATTTTCACTGTGTTTGCACATGGTAACAGTTCCAGATTCGTGTAATTAACTATACATCAAAAGGGTGTGAAGGAAGATATATTCCTCTCCACCTTGGGGAGTTGATGGGTACTTTGCAATTCATGGTTAACCCCCCGTTCACGTATTTGTCATTATGGTCGTGCCAAACAACTCATCTGAAGATCAAAACAGCTTTCTTGGGGACTGTTACAGTGAGAGCAGCACAAGAGATGGCACCTCAAATCCCAAAGCAGGTACTGAGTGGCAGAGAGGGATGCAGCCCTGGATGGCAGTGCTGGTGCTCAGCCCTCTGCTAGCTATTCCAGGGACATTGTAATGGTTTACAGGAGAAAAATGGTCTCAAATACCATTAGTTTAATGCTTCATAATGTCGTTGTGTCTGTTTTAAATGCAATCACAGAGCCCAGGGGACACCCAGGACTAAAATAAAAAATGAGGAAAAGAGCTTCCAGAAATAAAACGATGGAAAGGGAGGCAAGGGAATCTTTGTTGAGTGAAGAAATGAGACTCACTGGTCCTTTTCCATTGAGCAGGTAGCGCATAAGTAACGAATGCAGGACTTTTAAAGGGATACTCATCAGAAGAACTGAATGCACCCAGGTTGTAATAAATATACCGAAGTAATATAATTGGTCTGGAGGCAGAGGAGAATTTTGCAAAACGTGAGATCTGACCCTGTCCAATATTTTCAGAACAGTCTTTTCAAGTGAGATTTCTAGTGCTGTGTTAGTGACCCAGCTTCATTTTCAGAAGTGGTGCACAACAGATCCCACTGAATGCATCCATCATCCTCTACTCGTCCAACAAGTTTACTTGTGTGTATAGGGTGCTCAATTCCAGGGTGCATGACTCCACTGTCTTGAAGAGAGTGAGCCAAAAAGAAATTAAACATATCAAAAGCAGGGAACAAGCTGAATCTAACCTGTTCACACCAATAGAAATGCAATAAATAAATGGCAAAATCAACAAGTACAAGCAATCATTATGCTCATGCAAGCTTTAGAAATCTTTCTAAGTGTCTCACATCTTATTTCAGTCACACAGATGGAGCTGTTTCCTTATGGATGAAATCATCCCTGGGTTGACATCTCCCATTCCAAGTGAGGCAGGTACATGCTCCTTTCAGACAGGAGCTGTTTGGTTTCAGCAGTCATCAGTTATTCTTCTCTAGAGAGGGATTAAACAAGGTGTAGGGATCATAGGACCATCCAGCACTGCTCCTTTGTGTTCCTTTCCTTTTGAATCCTAGCAATTGGGAGCAACCTGCTTCTATGCCTTGATGCTGGCACCTACTCTAATGTAGAAAATTTGCATAAGCAGCACATCCCATCTCCTCTCTACACCTCTTCTCATAGGGCATCCATCTCACACGTAGAGTGCACGCTGTGGCTGCTCTCTTGTCTATCATTAGAAATCAGACTCCTTGGGCCTGGCCTAAGTGTGCACCATTGATGTATTAGCAGGACTTGCCTCTGCTGAATTCATCCATCAAGCAACCGCAAGAAGTGATTTCTATGGATTAATGCGCTGGTGGGTGCGTGCAGAGGTTGAAAGGAGAAAGGTTCATGGCAGTAGCTGGCTCAGTGAAAAGACAGAAAAATGACTGTGGCAGAAAAAGGGTCCTTAGCATTGCGGATAGGTGCAGATCAATAAATTGTTGCTTTCAGCTATTGCTTTCTGCTACAGCTATTCGTAGAAAATAAGAAAAAGTAGTTTATGACAATGCTTTCTACAAGAGTGGTTGCATTATGGGGATCTGTTCCTAATGTCTTACAACCTAGCCAAATGTAACCCTTGAGGCTGAGATCCACCCTGGTGGATGTCTCTGGTGGTTTGGGTTGGGGGAGCCGAGTTTAGTCTAAAGCAGTTCAAAAGCAGTTTCCAAGAAGGAGGTTAGAGAAGGAGAAACAGATGTAACTGTCATTAAAATTGACTAGTGGGGTCTTTCTTTGAGATGATATAAAGCTTCTGTGGAGCAGAGATTAGAAATTTGGCTTGAAGGGAACTCCACTGCAGGGGATACAACTGCTGTCATACCCTGAAAAACTGTCCTAATTTGACCAGATTGTAAATCTCAAAAAACCCCAGAGTAAACCTTATTGGCACTTGCCCAGTAGAGTTTTGTCAGAGTTTAACAGCCAAACTGCCTGTCCAGCCTTGGCATGCATGACCACAGTGCCTGACCCATCCCTATGGAGAACAGGAATGTGCAGCCCTGTGATGTGTTTTGCTTGCAATGCGCTTAACCATGTGGGGCTGCTTTGGTGCTGGATACCACAAGTGCAGATTGTGGGAATACAGCTGAGAACTGCACAAAGGAAAGTTTATTTTGCATTTCACCAATGGCCAAAAGTATATCCAGACAGACTTACAGCATCACGAGTTACTGTGCAAGAAGAAAAGTCAATTAAGTAGTTATTTGCTGTCATAGGTGATATAGATAAAATTGTTCCTTCGGTTTCTGATGTGAAACAAACTGAAGGGAATATTTTTCAATGCAGGCTATCAGAGACCTTTTTTGTTACCCTCAAATACATTGCCTGAATGTGATGTATCAGCAGGCTTCCAGCACAAGGCTTTAGAAAAACTGAATGCCTGTTGGTGTGTGTTCAACACCCTTCCTAGGAAACATCCTTTCCTTTGACCACCATTCCAGTTGTGTTTTGTATTTACTCACTCTCCCAGGAAAATAACAGCAAGGTTGGTGATATTAAGATACTTAGGTCTACAGAGGTGGTGTTTGCATATGAGGAAGAACAGATGAATAACATGACTGATGCTTTGGAGTAACTTTGGAAAAAGCTGGAGTTTCCAGATGAGCAAGCAAAACTCTCTATTTCTTAAAATGGAAATGACGTGCCTGAAAGAGAAGTTAACACAGTCAGGTAGACAAGAAAAATATGTTCAAAGGGTTACATCAAAGGTATTCAGGAACTGAAAAAAATCAAAGAGAAGAGCCAAAGGAGTTTCATGCTGGCATCAGAAGGTCAATAGCATCAAGGAAGCTGATGAAGCTTGTCAAATATCTAAAGAAAAGTAGCAGAAATATTAAGGTTGCCATGAGTGAAATAGTAAGGTTACTGTGAATGAAATATAAACAGAAATACAGGTCTGTGCAAAACCACCAGGAGAAAAAAAATAGATCAAGGGTTTAGAGGCTGGTCTGTATTGAGCATCAAGGGTATGACTACAACAGTCAAACTTGCAGACATTGAGGAAGGTGCTGTTTATGTCAGACCTGGACTTCAACAGAGCCCCAGCACAGACAACTCCTCAGCAGATATGGGCTCTGATGAAGAGGAGGATGGCAGCAAGGTTGCAGCACACTGAATGTGCCACTGATCTTCCTATTATCCCAAAAGAAAGGCAGGCAAAAATCAGAGCTGTTGTGCACCAACTGTGTCTAGAGTTTATGGAGGCTGAACTGAACAATTCTCTGAAGGAAAATGCTTCCCATAGATACTGCTGACTCTGAAAATATATAAAGGACCCCTTCCAAAACCAGTTAATTGTCAGCCACCAAGAAGATTCCATACACATGGAAGCAATTTTTCCTGGATACAATATACCTGACTCCAGAATATCTGTACTGCACAATCTACTGGATTGACTACTAAAGTACTTAGTGAGGAGGACACAGACCCAGATTCAGACAGACGCTTAGCA
The DNA here is from genome assembly GCA_013399695.1 of Formicarius rufipectus. Taxonomy (NCBI): domain Eukaryota; kingdom Metazoa; phylum Chordata; class Aves; order Passeriformes; family Formicariidae; genus Formicarius; species Formicarius rufipectus. The sequence goes on along the minus strand of VXAU01001197.1, from coordinate 267,449 downwards.
CTGTTACAGTTCAGAGTGGTACCACAACAGCCTGGGTTGTTACACAGTCAATAGGAAACTGAAGAATGAGAATAATCCTGGAAAAAATACTGGGAATCAGAGTCTCCAGTGACTCTAACATAGGAAAAACCAAGATAAAACACATAATATGCAATTCATGGACCCAGAAGTTGCTATACAGGAGGTAAAGTGGCAAAAGGTGAGATTAGCCCTGCCACTTGCTCACAATATGAGTTAAAATGAAGCTGGAATGAGGCAACTATCTGTTTTGGAAGGACCTTAGACAAAGACAGCAGTATCATGATAAGACAGCCGATGTTACATGACCACAGCCAGCAGACTTACTGCTGTCTACTAGCCCTGCTGCTGCTCTCTCAAAGGAGACATTAAGACACAATCAACTCAGCATTGTTGGACCAGCTGATCCAGAGGCTCACTAGATATTTCTGCTTTTTGTAGGTATTTATTCAAAGTTCTGTGCTGCAGGGATGTCAAGCAGGGATCCTGTTATATGGTGAAGCACATCAGAAATGGGCTTTTGTGATACAAACAGGCAAGAACAGCTGTGGTACAGTGCCTACAGAGACTCAGGTCATATTCACTCCAAGAGAATGGATGGTAACCTCCTCGCTTCTGAGTGTTTGCTGAACAATGCAAGCTTTTACTCACACTCCATAATTAGAGAGTTTCTGCTCTCATAATGCAGTGGCCAGCAATAAAGCAAGGTTACCCCACAGCTCTGGATCAAAACAGCCTGGATGTTGATCTGTTTGAAGGCTGGCTCCTAGTCTGGTGGATGGATCTAACAATGTCTTAACAAACTGGCTGACTGCAGATGGGCATGCACAGGCTGCTCAACTCCCTTTTTCATCTTTTTCAGATGTCACTGCTAGGAACAATGATTAAATCCCCATGTGACTACTCTCAAACAGTAAGAGCAGATCTTGTTTCTCCAGAGGCACGTACCACAGTGGCTCAGTCACTGCATGGCACTGAGCAAGCACCTGTGTTATCCAGGAGTTTATATACTTCTCATGGTGGGATGAAGCTAGATGGGACTGGTCAGCTTCACAGGCAGGGTGGGACTGGGCAGGTTGCAAATTCTCCCGCTGTGTGGGTCAGGTCCTTATACTGCTGACAGAGCATTTGCAGTCTAAACACGTAAAGGGTGGAAAAGGGAAGCATATGTTGTCTCCCAGGAGGATATGAGACATAGAGAAATAACATACTGGCTGTGAGATTCAGAGATTTAGAGAAATGGCTTTGCTGGTGTTAGTCAAGCCAGAAGCTGCAACTCTTAGGGAAACTGGAGGAGCTACCACACAAAGGAAGAAGGAGCAAATCTGGTGTGGACAATTCTCTATGTGTGACAGTGTTATAACTTTCCCATGACAGAAATTCCCCTGCCGAAGATGCTATTGTTTTGAATGCAATTATCTTTTACAAGGTTCTACCAATCCACCTAATCATCTTTATGTGCTTTTCCTTCCTACACTGTAACATAAAATCCATTTCCTTTCAATTTACTCCAGATCTATCTGCATCCAGATTACTGTAACTTGGATGCACGGTAATTAAATGCGGTCTGTCTGAGTAGAAAAGCGATGCATGCTATTACAGCTTGTTTATGCTAGCAAGCAATGCAGGTTTCTCTGTGCCATCCCACCAGGGTGGCTTAAACCCTACCCTAGAGAGACTGTGTGTTAGGCCACACACAGGCTTCACCACACATTTAGTCTTTGGTTCATCTAATCAAATTGGTGCATTTTCAGATTCTGAGATTTCAAAATATTCATCCCTCCAGGATCTGCCTCAATAGTTCATACTGTGTTGGCTCTCACCTGGTACTCTATTTCTGGTGGAAATATTTAAGAGACAACTCACAAAATCTGAATGTTTAAAAGTTATGCAGGGGGGTTCTTTGGCTACAATGCAGCCTTGTGTTAGGATCCCTGTGCAACTGACAGGATTTGGCCTTGGCCCTGGCCCCTTATAACACTGTGCACTCTGGGAGCTTGTAAATATATATTCTGAATCCTCTTTCATGTAGTGCTTTCACCTTTTGATGCTACTGAAAAGCAAAGTGTGTGGTAACAGAAGTCCTGGATGTCTTGAAATGATATAGAGAAGGTATTATGAGTGTCTGTTGTTGTTGTTGTTGGCTGGACTTCGCGAACGAAGATCTTGGGATAAGCCTGCGCAATGGATTTTTTAAGTGAGGCACAGTGTGCGCAGAACTGGCCCCACTCCCTTTACTCCTGAGGCTCATCTTGCCACGGCCGAGCAGCTCAGACGGCGACAGCGAGTTCCTCCAGGATTCGAACCGGCGTCCTCAGAGGAGGAGCCGGCTCCACAGGCGGGGGCCTACGCCACTCGGCCAACGCCCGCCGCCTCTCAAGTGTAACATACAAACAGCAAAGCAATAATGTCAGGCTGTTGAGAAATCCTGGGAGCCCACGTGGGTCAGAGCACCAGGGGAAGACCTCGCCTTGTCCTCTCTGCCACCGAATGACACAAACGTGGCACTGCAGCCACGCCTGTAACACGAGCTGGGGCAGGCCCCAAAAGGTGGCATTGAGTGTCTGTAGGTCAAGCATGTAAACACATCATTGAGAACTGCTTTAAGAATGACTCAAGAAAAGGTCAAGTGAGGTAAATTCACCTTTACAGAGTAAGGCTCAAATCAGTTAAAACCTGGGATGCTGTTACAGGGCAAATGGAATAGGAAGGTCTTGTGCCGATTTACTTTGCACATTGTCTGAAGATACTTCATGGGTCAAGAACTCTGGGAGTCCTTTGGCACTGATAAACCTTGTGCAGGGAGCACCAAACTAGGACAGACAGGGCTGCTCTGCAGTTTTTAAGACACTTTCTTTGAAAGCAATGCTTTCTCTGACAGAAACTGAACTAGAGAGTGTAGCCTTTGAGACCATAATATGACTGTGTACAAGAATGTGATTTTTGAATGTAAAGATAATTTATTAATCTCTGGGTCCTTTTTGTCTTCTGTATCCCTGTCAAGAAAATAGGGCTGAGTGTTGCCAAACCGCTTTTGAAGACTTTACACCTAGCTGATCAGCAAGACCTGGCTCATACTGGAGGTAGGCTCTGGCCACAAAATTTAGGCTGGTTTGTGTTGGGACTGTCTGAATAACTACATATGATATCTGAGACTGCTGGTTTGTCTGAAACACCTTTGAAAAGCTAAAAAACCCCAATCAGATGAGGTTAGTAGATGATCATCTGTTCCCCTCTTAGTTCATGTATGGCACTGTTCTCACTCCTATGTTGTCATTTTAACCTTCCCTTCCTTGTCTTCGTTTCTTTCTGCTTTTTGAAGCTTGAATCTAAAATGTGTTAAAATTTGGTAGGTTTTGATAACCACAGTGGGTGAATCTAAAATCTCGAGTCTCTCAGCATTCCTTTCTTCTTTTAAACACTTTGCCAGATCATTTTTATTTTAAGATCTCCTGAACTTTTGTTTTCTTGGGGCAATTCAAGCAAGGTAAGAACTTGTGACCCTGACTAATAGGACCTACCTGTTCAGAAGGCAGTCCTGTCAAGTAAAAATGTCAGAACAAGAAGATTGGGATCCCATCCTGCACTTGATAATCCTACCATACCATGTTCATCTTCATGATCTTTCTCATTATTGTTACTCTACTGACAATCATAAGTAACTCCTTTGAGATCAGTGAAACTGCTGTTGGTTTGTCTTTATGTGTCTGACATCAAATTCCAAACCTTTGGCTTTCAGGAAGACCACATTTGTTATGCTTACTGCCCCAGGGAACAAGTCCTCCTCCCTCTTTTTCTAAAAGATAAGATTTATTTTGTCACATTGGCCAACTGAGGACTTACCATACAGACAGCTTTTGTGTTCTGGTCCAAAGAGACCGAGGCTTGAAAGATGTTGGCATCTGTCAAACATCTGTTTCCTTCAGAACATGAAGATGCACACTGAGCTGGACTGAACATCCATCTATCCAAGCAACCCAGTTCAAATGGGAGCCAAAAGTAGATGCCTGGGGTATATCACAATACTAGAGATATATATGATACTTCCTGCTAGAAGTCTGCTGCCCTTCAGCCATTTATGGCTTGAGAAGAGCCTGAGTTGGAAACAACTTCTACACATTTAAAAATTCTCACAAGATTTCTCTTCTGTGAGCTTCTGTCCTTGAACTTGTATAACGTCTTTGCTTTCACAACATCCTCAGAAAGGAGCTCCACAGCTTTACTGCACGTGGTGTGACGAGACACCTCCTTTTGTTTGTTTTGAACTTGGCATCCAACAGTTTCATGTGATGCCTCCTGGTATCAAATTATATTGGGAGAAACAGGGAACGACCTATCCCTTTCCACCATCCCCTTCTTAACTGGGATATGATGGCTTTCTGTAAAAACATTACTGTCTCGTTCCTTTTCACTTAGTCATGTGCTGTATGGAAGCTAAACCATGCTTTCAGTTACCCTTGCTACCATTCTCATTTGCTTTTGGAATTTTCCTTATTCTTACTGAGACTGGAGAACCAGAGCAGCACATGGAATTCTGGATACAGGCTTACTTTGGTTTTATGCAATGGCATAATGATGTTCTCTGTCTTTTTCTCTGCCTGTTCCATTCTCTCAACAATGATATTAATACCCTGCATTTCACTTTCTTTTTCTGTGACACAAAGAACCAAGCTGATGTTATAATGAAGCAATATATCATAATTACAAGATCTCGCTTCTATGGTCAGCTCAGGACCTATCAGTTATATGTGAAGTTAGAAATGTCCTTCCTTGTGTGCATCACCTTAACACTTTATTTAGATTAAATTTCTTGTGCTATTTTATCGGTCTCATGCAGTCCCTCTGCAGTTTTTCATGGTCAACCCTTATCTTTATTATCTCGAATAACAGAAGTCCAATATAGGTTTGTGGTTCTATTCTATATGAATTATTTCTGGGATAGTCTTGAAGCCTGTCTTAAATCTTGAGATTGCTTCTGACATGGCTCAGAAGACCCTTGATATTGGGAATATTGAGTCTGAGATGTGAGAAAGAGTTGTCTTTGAATGCTATGACTTCACACAGCTGAATTCTGCTGTCTCCTGCTCTGCTCTTCCATTTCTTTTCTTTCTTTCTTTGTGTTTATCTTGTCTGTGAGCCCTTGCTGGGCTTTAGCCCTGGGGTTTGCAAATCTTTCTGCCACTTCCATGCACAGAATCACTTTGAGCAAGGAGACAGAGGATTTCTCTGGAGGATGGATGTTATATGACAAACGCCTTGTCTTTTGGTCCTTGAAAAATGTTACTGTGCTACTCCATCCCTCTGGTCATGATTAAAGTTGTGGTGCTCTCTCTTGAGTAGTTTTGAATGTCTAGTTAATGACTTCTTCCAGTTCCCTTTCTGCCTGGTGCCTGTCTGTTCCTGGACTGAACTTGCCACTAAACCCTGAGAGAGCTGCTACTTCTGACTTGCGGGAACATATTCTCCTCATCCACCCATACCTGCAGCTCTACCCAGCCACTCAAATCCTTCTTCTTCCTCACACTTCCTGCTGCCATCTCTTCCCAGATTTGCTGCCTGCCTTTTCAGGTGCTTTTCTCATTTCATCCTCTGCATATGCCCCAGGTTCACATGTTCACCCCACCACCCTCATGTAAAATCCTTCCCAGTCTCTAATGGATGTGGACCCTTCACCTCTGTGATCTGCCTTCTTCTGCCTTTTTCACTCCACACTGCTTTTACTTTGATTTAAGCACTTCTAAATGAGAGTGTTTTTCACCCCTTCTCCCAGATCTCCTCTGAATTCTATGCAGAGCAGACTTTTTTTATCTCTGATCATCTTCATGTTCCAGTGAAGAAGAGCAGAACAACTGTCACCTGTTGCTTTCCAAGTGACTCTGTCCTCTACCACTCCAAGAGCTATCATTGCACACACCGATGTGTGTGTGTGCACGCTTGTGTGTAAGAAAGTTTGTGAAGAAAAAGCATCAAAAAAAGGTGGTGGTGAGGGAATGCTGGTGCATGGGGATCTTTTATTAATCTGCTAAGAATGCATTAAGGAGATAGGTGAGTGTGAGAGGTGTAACTTCTGTAAAATCACCAGCTCTCTCAAGTCAATTGGGCAGAAGTCTGCACAGATTAGAAGCCCTGTCACTGTGCCCCTGAGCTGGAGCACCAAGCAGCTCCCCGTGGGAGCAAGGACCAGCTGCCCTACAGGGGGTGGTGGTGGTGGCAGAGGAGTGGGACCTCTGCACAGTCGTGCCACTCTCAGGGACCTTGAAGGGCAGGTTGGCTGTGGGGAGGCCAGAAGGAGCAGCTGGAGGGAGAGGAGTAGGAGTTGCTGACAGAGCTGGACTGTGAAGACTTGGTGGAGAGCAGTGGTGGGCTGAGGAGCTTGCTCTCAAGGGACAGAGGAGGTGGCATCAAAGAGCACAGCAATAAGCTGAGCAAAAAAGCAGCATTAGCTGGCCCAACTTTGTGTCTGTGCTTGTGTGTCTGAAAGTGAATGGAATCTGAGTTCTCTTTAATTTTAAGCCTGAGTTTTTCCAGCCCAGGGACTCAATTTATTTCTGTCTCAGCTCCTAACATTTCTCTTTCAGGTGGCTTCTGCCTGGTTTTGGGTGGGGCTGTGGGCTGGGCCGACTCATGTTTTCAAGCTCTTATCGGCATCAGTATGATGTTCTGCTTTTCTTTTCTGTCATACGGCATCCCGCTCCCCTCCCCTTCCTCCCCTCCCTCTGCCGGCTCCCAGAGGAGGCGACAGACGGTCCTGTAATTTGGTTCCATTCGCTCGACTGGAGCAACACCTGCCCCCCTCTCTGGGGACAGAAGGGTCTCATCCCAAACCGTGCAAGGAGCCAAAGATGAATCTGAAGCTCACATGCAAATACAGCCCAGGATAAAACAACACGGCCATTCTGGGCAGAAAAGGCAAAATCCGTCACCAGGGGAAGAGGCAGGAAAAACAAAATCGGCTCTGAAGAAATAAATAAGAAGCACCGGGAGATTGTCTTTTCCTTTTGGGTTGGTTGCTATTGTGGTTATTGATCTGTTCCACCCTGGAGAATAAACTGAGAGTACTGAAAAATAATGGCTGATATCAGAACACATTTATTCACCCTAAAAGAACTGAGTTAATTGGGTTACAGGATGGCTAGATGGATAGATATGTGAATAGATAGATAGAATGTCACTGGTATTTCTTCATGGCTATATAATGGAAAAGGTCCATTTCTTTGTTGAGTTTCAGATACCACATCCTCTTCAGCTCCCCATGCCCTGACCTCTCCCTCTTATACACACACGTACTCTTTGCTAGAAATCAAAACAAAAGATATCAAACCACATCCAAGACCTTCAGAACTTATCTGCTGTAAATATCAGTGGTAACATCCTACCTCACTCACCCACTTTTTAAAATAAGCAATAAGACACTACTTTGTGGTTGTGATCCTGAATGCACAGGTACCATGCACTTTGCTGGTGAGTGATAGTCTTTGGTTAGAAAGTCTTCCTTCTGTATGTATGTATGTATGTAATAGCAGCATAAATGCAAGTCCATGTTTTGGAATATTTTGTGCTCTAGATACTTTAATCTCATAGGAAAGTGTATGGTGCTCAGACACAGTTCCCCCTTTGCTGTATAGCCCTATGGAAATCAACATGTTCATTTGTAGGAGTTACTTTTGGCTTGCTGTCTGTCCTCATTTGCTGGATGAGGATCAGGATCTGTTTCCAAGGTTCAGATTAATATATTAGATGCCCTAATAATACCAGTGTGAATGTGTATTGTGCCCCATGTCCTTGTGAGTCCATATAGGTCTGAAAATGTGTCTTAGTAGGTGTTATCACCTCATGTTAAGGGTGCACTGGATATCCCTTGTATTGGGATATTCTAGATCTATCCATTGGAAGTACTTGTTCCCTGTGAATGCTGGAGGGTTCCATGTAGTGTTTTAGGTATTGAACTGAGTCAAGCATAAAGTACCTCTGTTAGACTCAGCTAAAGGTCCAGAGGTAGTGCTCTGCCTTCTCTGTCTTTGAGTGCACTTTCTTTCATGGTTTGTAGGATAACCTTCTCTTTAGTTGTGAAAGTATCTGAATGTAGATTAAAAAAAAAAACAGGAACTATTAACCGTGTCTCTTCCCTGCCAGTTGTTGGATTGACCACATATGATATAAACTTCCATGGAGCAGGTCCACCCCATTCCTCCTATACTATTGTCATTCAAGGTAATCAATTCCTTTATTGCTGAAGGAACCATAGACATAGGCAGGGTAACTTTCATTATATAATTAGATTTTATTGCTCTCTGATCCAGACTTGCAATGAGGTGGAGTTAAAGTTGTTTATCCATTTTTCATAAATCCAGATTTTTGAACACTTAGACATACAACTTTTTTTTATTGCATCAACCTTCTATCATGTACATACTACTCAGCTCTTTCCCAAAAATAAAAAAAAATGCGTGGAGTGGCAGAGCAAAATCTACATTCTGTTTCCAACAGCCATTAACTGCTAGATAACAATGAATTTCCTTCTTGGTGCCAGCAAGAAAAATGCAAGTGGTTGGGATCATGTTATGGTGGTGAGAGGATTTAAACAAGGTGGTGAGTGTATGGAACTGAGACATGACTTGCAGGGAGAAGCAATTTCTTCCATCATATGAACCTTGGGAAGAAAAGGACACATCTTCAAGTCAAGTGCCCTGACTGTTCTGCAGGTTAAAATTGACCCTGTGGATAACACCAAAAGCAAAGTCATTCCTGCCCTGTCTCTGAATGCAAATAGGCTCTCTATTGTCTCAGGGGTGGTAGAAATGGAACAACCTTCAAGTTTTTCTTACTTCCAAACCTGAGCTGTTCCCACACATCTCCATTCTGCACTATTCTGTGGTCACTACACAAGGGCATCGTTGGCTTCACACCTGGGCACGGGGTCCTGTGGCTGGGAACTTGAGACCCTGGGCTGCTAACCACTGATGGATCCACAGCATCTTCATTGCATGGACCTTGCCTTGAGCTTTATCTCACCCCAAGCCCCTGACACATGTCCAAGACCCCCAGAGGGGGGGCGTGAGGCCGGGGTGTTAATGCAGGTTCGCACCTACTTGTCCCACAACCAGTGTGCTTGAATCAACTGCCAGTGACTGCAGCCACCATACTTTACAGTCAGGTATTGCAGAGCACTCTCTTCCCTATAACATGCATTCCCAACTGTCAAGAAGGAAATAATATGTTTATCTTTTCATTAACTACATCCTCCCAAATGTTGGTAGCATGAAAGCTTGCTGGATGGCAGGATTTATAATATAACTCAGGCAATTAGCACCAAACTCAACACAGTGCCCAGATATTGAACCTAAGAAACAAGCCTGTCCCAAAGGAAACCAAATCCAAAGTTGGTGGAGTTTTTGCAGCCCTGAAAGATGCAGTATTTGAAAACTGTGCATTGATCTACCAAACCAATGTGTGCTCCCCTGGGATGTGGCAAGCATGCATTGGTAGAGAGTGGAATTAGCTGCCTCTCTGACAGATTTTCTTCATGGAGCTTTTCAGCTGGTCAAGACCACACTTAATTAAACTGCTGTGCAAAGTGTCAGCCATAAAAATGGGTTGGGGGAGGGTTTTGTCTCTCCAGCAATGGATGAGGCAGTCACCAGAGTCAATGGCAGTTTTCAAATTATAGGTAAAATTAACCCCTTGTGTTAAACAAGAAAAGGATTAAATAAATGGAATGGCATAGAGGTCTCACGTTACTCAGGTAATAACCTGTCTGCCATTGAGTCTATGTCTGTCTGTGTTTCAAATGACAAGATTTGGCACTGAAGCCTTATATAAAAAGAGTACAGTTGAGGTTTTCCAAAGTAGGAAAAAGGCCCAAGATTTTTCCCAGGTTTCACTAGAACAGGACCTGGCCAAAGAGGGATCAAAGCTGAATTTAAACCACAGAAAGAAAATCCAGTGCCCTTAGGCAAGATGAAACACGTACATTTGGGCAGCAAAGTCAGACACAACAAAGAGCAAGGTGGCAAAACAGGTGCTTGGAAGCATCGGATTGGATTGTACTACCTGAAGTTTGAAATGTATAGCCAGATGTCAGCCGTGACATGACTGGGAGAAAATGACGGCAAGAGTCCTGTGTCTCTTCTGCATTTGGGCAGGGCAGCCAGCTGAGAGCGGCTGGAGGAGGAGAGCTGTGGTGGAGGGACTGCAGCCTGAGTGTCCCTAGGAAGAGATAGGTAACCTGTTGAAGCTTTCCCAAGCTCGACTTGAGAAGCCTGTGCAATCCTTAATCATTAAGGGCACCGCATGTCTGTCTTACAGAAAGACCAACAGGGAAAAATAATTAGGAAAAAACAGCTTTTATTTGATACTTTTATTTATATGCAAAACAGCTCACCATTCATGAGAGATATGAAAAACGCATCAGATAGAAACCAGATTTATCTATTTTCACTACAAAATATTGCATTATATAAAGCAACAGAGACACACAAAAAAACCCTGAAAAAGACTAAAATCTTTGGATAGCAGATGTGTTTTTTTCTTTTTCTCTTTTGTCCCTAGAATGCGCTTCTTGTTTTAAGAGATTCACAGCAAAGAACATGAAACATTTTCAGGTTATAGAATTTTTTTGGTTGTCACAAAGGAAAGCAGTCCTGGATTTACTTTTCTTTCTTTTTTTTTTCTTTTTTTTTAGGAAAAATGTCCTTTCCTAAAAATATACCACACACATACACGCCCACGCTCACTCCCACACACATGCATGTATACACACACTCACATATACACCCACAAAGAAACTACTTCCCTTATAAACGATTTGCAAAGTACTTTTCAGACAGAACTACAGATCAGAATAACAACAGATTTTCTTTAAAAAACCTCTCCTAGTTAAGTGCTAGTGGTTGTCCATCCCACACAAGAAAAGAAAGAGAAAAGGTCAGGAACAAATGTTTTGATATATATAAAACATAAACAGGAAGGGAGGGGAGGTTTGTGGTACACAAGTGCAATATAATTGTAGGGAAAAAAATAAATTAAAAAGAAAATAACCACTGTATTGATCCCAACAAACACTCATCAAGTCAAACATAATATTCCACAGGAGAAAGTGTAAACACCCGACTATAGAAACCAATTGGCACGAAGTATCCAAAGTAAAATTGCCACCACTCTGAAAAATAAATAAATCTTGAAAAAAATAAATTGTCAACTCCTTCTACCATAAATAAAAAATAGTTATTTTTAACTGCACCCATGGGTCACACGTTTAAGGTCACAAGTAGATGTTTTTGGATATATATAAAGGGGCACTTGACAGCCTGAAGAAACAATCCGGTTTTACACTCCTCTTCGAAAAGCGGGCTCTCTGCCGGGCGGGAGCCCCCCCTGGCAGGGAG
>VXAU01001197.1:85170-255988 GCA_013399695.1 Formicarius rufipectus | reverse complement strand
GGGGAAGGCGCTGCCGCCGCAGCCGGAGCCGTGGGCGGCGGGGGTGGGGGGTCCCGGGGCTCCGCGCGTCCGCTACACGTCCAGCACGTGGTTGAGATAGGAGATGTAGCAGATGGCGAGNGCCGCCGCCGCCGCCGCCGCCCCGGCCCTCGCCGCCGCCGCCCTCGGAGGGCTCCGGGTCGGACACGCAGCAGCTGAGCGCCTGGGCATCCGCGCCGCCCAGGGACTCCGGGTCGGAGGGCGCCGAGGAGGGATGGTCCGAGTCGGCGGCTTGGTCCGGGCTAAGCCTCATCTNGGACACGAGCTAGGCGGCTTGGACTTCGAGTATGTGGTTAAGGGAGATGTGGCAGACAGACAGATGGACAGACTTGAGGTCTTGGCTCCGACTTCCAGCACGTGGTTCAGGCAGAGGATTTGACAGACAGATGGACACAAGCCGGGTCACTCAGATATCCAGCACATGGTTCATGGGACAGACAGGTGGACAGACTCTAGGTCCTGGCTCAGACATCCAGCACATGGTTCAGGTAGGAGATGTAGCAGATGGCCAAGCGCAGGATCTCGATCTTGGAGAGCTTCTTGTCGGGGGGCAGGGTGGGCAGCAGCTTGCGCAGCTCGGCGAAAGCCAGGTTGAAGGCCTCCACGCGGATGCGCTCACGCGTGGCGTGGGCCGAGCNGTCCGGGCTAAGCATCATCTTGGAGGGGGCAGAGGAGCCTTCCCGGGACAGAGAAGCGGAGAGAGCGGGTCAGCGCCCCGGCACCGGGGATATAGGGGCGAGGCACGGGGTAGGGATAGGGGCACAAGGGACATGCCGGGGCCGCCGGTCGGGGCCGAGCGAGAGCCGGGCCGGTAGCGGGAGGGTGGGTCGCGGCTCCTTTAGAGAGTACTAATGGGGGCTGTATCGGGGATAAACTATACCACCTTATTTAACCATCGCCTTTCCAGTTTGACGGCAGCTTTAGCGGAATATACTCCCTGCCAGTCATTCAGAGCAATTGCTTGAGTGTACTAAGAGGCCCGGAGAGCAATACATTTTTTTTTTTAACAAGCTAATATCCAGTGGCTCAATATTACCTCGATTTCCTGCGGCCCCTCCACCCCTCCATTTTAATACTGTCTTTTCTGGCCTGCCAGTTTCTGCTCAACCATTTCTCATTCGGTAACGCTCTGTAGGATTCAGACTACAGACATGATGCTTTTAAATATACAGATCAAGGTTCCCCAAACATAACAAGGCCAGTGGGGAGATTTATTTCCCCAGTCCCTGATGTATCTGCCAGGCTCTCCTTTCCGCTCTTGTCTCTGCACTCCTTCTGTTTCCTTTTTCTTTTTTTTTTTTTTTCTGTCCCTTTTTCTAATTGTGCATGTAGCGATTTGACAGTAATCAAACGGGGATGTTTGGAGAGTCTCCGTTTTTTCAGCGTGGGATTCAAAAAGAAACAAAACCCCAAAGCACCGGCCGAACTTTTTCATCCCTTTAAATTTTCCCTCCCCTCCCTGCGCGAAAAGCGGGGGAGGCTAAATAAATAAATAAATAAACGCGAACGTGCCTTTCAAAAGAAAATTGAATCGTATCTTCTTGCGGCCTCACAGAGCACCATCTGTCATGTAGACAGCAATACAAATCCGAGTGCGTCCGTGGACATGCCGGCATGTAATAAAACAATACATCAGGCAACTGGTGAATAACCTTGGACACAAATGTGTATGTATGTGTGTGTGTGTGTATATGTGTGTACGGCTGGGGTGTTGAGCGAGGTGGGGAGCGAGACCGACGGAGGAAGGAGCATCGTGTCCTCCCTTCTCCCGAGTTCAGAGTGTCAAGTATTTCCACATAAAGTTTACAGGGAAAGTCCCATTCGGGCCTCAGATCCAGTTGGGAAAAATAATGATGATAATAATGATACTAGTACTCCTAATAATAATAATAATATAGGCAACAGGAATTCTTCCCAGGCAGGACTAGAGCCAAGCCTCTCCCCACGGGCCGAGACGCGGGGCACACATGGCGGGTCTGCGGGGCTCTGCCGAGGGCCGGCACTTGGAGCTCCCCGGAGTGGCTGGGGAGGGGGAGACAGAGCGCTTCCTTCCCTGGGAAAGGGCCGCCTCTTGCCAGGGCCATCGGAAACGTTTCTTCTTCGATTTTTAATAAGGAGAGTTAATCAGGCCCACAAGGCAGGGGTAGGAAAAAAACCCGGCTAGCGCGCAGGTCAGTTATCAGGGATCTCGTGGGGCAAAAAGATAAATTTGAAAGGTTTAAAATCACCTTCCAACTGCGATACAAACTAGGGGACTCATGCGAAAGCACACTAGAGAGGGAGGATTTACAGTGGGCAATTAAAGGGGTGGTTCCTCAAGAAAGTTGCTTAGAGGTTTCTCGACTGTGTGCATTGAATATTTCTTTTTGCTTTGGGTTTTATCTGTACGGTGGGTTTTAGCGAGCTGATCTGGAAAGAGGCTTTTTTCCCCTCTTCTCCCTCTCTTTTTTTTTTTTTTTTCCCCTTTTCCCTTTTTATTATGACAGTAAACCCATGTCCCTGCAAAAGGGAGAGATATTGTTTAAGGCTGCTTACCTCGGTGGAGTCGTTTGGACAGCCTCTTTCTCCAGGTCCCCTCGCCCCCTCGGCGATTCCTTTACAGTTCAAATGACCCTCCGGGAACGGAGCATGGAAAATTAAAAAATCGAAATCAAATCAAAAGAATTACGAGGGGAAAAGTGTCCTGCTCGGATGGGGAAAGGCAGATCTCATCCCTCGCCGCGGTCTCCAGCGCTCCAGAGATGGGAGATGTTATCGCCGTGTTTGTTTGCGGAGTATAAATAACAACTTAAGTTACTTACGATGCATCAGGGGAGGAAAAAGCGTTTCCCCCATCAAAAGTCCTCCTCCACCCGTTTATTCGGGGCCGCCGGCTGCAGCGCGCCGGCGGCTGCTCCCAGCCGGTTTTACAGGGGGAAAGTGCCGTCTCCCCCGCTTTTTTTTTCCTCCTCTTCCCCGATTGCGATAAATAACAAAAGGGATGCTGCGACAGCACCGGCACCGTCCGGGATTATTCCCTCTCTCCCGCCCCCGCGGCCTGTCGTTCCCAGCGGCGGCCCCGCCGCTCCCGGGCCGGGCCGGACGCGGAGCCCGGGGCACGGAGCCCGGCGCGGCGTTGCCGGCTTTGTTCCACCACGGCCCGGCACGCCGCGGGCCGGGGTAACAATGCGTCGCTCTCTCCTTTCTTCTCTATTCTCTCTCTCCTTTTTTTTTCTTTTTCTTTCTATTTTTGTTTGTTTGTTTGTTTGTTTTTGGATGTAACGTGCGGTTTTGTTAATTCACCGGTGCGGCGGAGAGGGGCAGGAGGAGGGGAGACGCCGTCGGAGAATGAATGTTTGGTTTAGTTTTTCTTCTAGTCCTTCAAAAGCTGGCGAGGGGAGGAAAAAAAAGGATAAACGAAACCCCCATTCGTCCCTGAGCTTCCTAAGTCTTCCTGCATCTTTCGAGGAAGAATAAAGGAAAATATGCGAACGCTGAAAAGCAAAACAAAACAAACGAAAATCTCGGCGCTGGTTCGGAGCGGCTGCGAGAGCTAACGGCGGTGCAGGAAAAGGTACGCTCACACGCACAAAAAGAAAGTGCAGTTCCTCCTCCCACCCCTCCCGGAGTGGCAAAGAAGCCAAAGAGGGATGTGGAAGGTGACAACGGCGAGACAGATAGACAGACAGAGCTGAGATGCGTGCAGACCCACTTCTGGTACCAAAGGGTTTCGCCTAGAGATGGTCGGACGAGATAAAGGCTCGGAGAAAAGGGGGCGGCATTTTTTCCCTCTTAAATTGATATTTAATGGGAAAGCCTATTGGACAGAAACCTGGACACGAGTCACTTAATTGGACTTGACATCTGTCACAGTGTGGGAGTTTTCACAGCCCAAATATTTTCAGCAGATCAGATTCTCGCTGAATCTGTGCCACAAATTATAACAGTCGAGAGCAACCCATGATATAAACCCTAGCCTCTGGATATACAGTCTCTAGACATTCTCGCTCCCACTGCCGTTGTCTCCCCCTCACCCCCCCAAATATCGGATACCCACTGATCTAGAAAAACACCGCTGGCATTTCACATGTAAGATAATAAATAAGCTTTAAACATCAATTTGCATCATGTACACCAAGCATGTGGAGAATCATCAGACTGCTTTTTTAGTTCATTTATTTCGGTGGTCCTCATTCCCTGTCTCCCACCTACCCCCAACCCCAGTGCGTGGCGGACATGGACCTGTCAGAGCTAGGGGGGCAGAAAGGCCCTCCTACTCCCGTTGCCCCCTGCCTTCCCTGCTCTGGTGCACAATGAGGCAACGGAGCCAGCCATGAGTCCATGGCTTTTCTGCTCACAAGAGGCTGGATAGAGCCAGGCCCTTTCGTGCAAGAGCCAGGGGATGCTTGTGTCCAAAGTGACTCCTCTTGCTGCTACCTTGCCCCAACCCCTCCCAGACAGCAGCGCCTCTCCGCTCTGGTCCCCATCACTCTCCCTGCAGATCCCTTTAGATGAGGACTGTTGACATTTTTCTTGGTGTAATAGTCTTCCTCCATGGGGATTTTATCGTGGCAGGAGCTTGTGCTAGTAGGCTCCCTTCAGAGCCCCCATAAAGGGGGTATGGGAGAGGTCAGTGAGAGAGAGGAGAATTGGTCTTGCTGCTCACCAGCAGCTCAGTGGGTCCTTCTGTGTCCCATCAGCAGGATGGGTGGGAGCAAGGTGGCAGGAAAACACTTGCAGGGATTCCTGTGGTTCATGTGTATGCAACAGGCTGGGAAATCAAACTGGGGAGAGGTTCTGCACTTGTTATGATTTACAGGACCTTAACAAGAGTGAGTAGCATGCCTGGATAATTTGGGGTTTTGTCTATTTTGTTGAAAATGGTAAATACTCTATTGAAGAATTAAATATCCCTGCATGTTACCTGGTCCACTCAGAAAAGAACTGCCTGAAAGTGGATCCTTGTGAACATTTTTCCCAGCATAATTTAGGGATTTATCTCCCTACCCCTGCCCACCACAAGTCTCCAAGGTAGCAGGTTCTGTCATTTGTGTAGGTGCTCTGACCCCACATATCAGCACTGGTTTTGTGGATATCCAGCAGGATCCCAGCAGGGCTTCTGGAGGTGCTTGACTAAGCTATTCTTGGCTGCAGTGGGACATGCTAGGAAGATTCAGATGCAGATCACTGAGGTTGTGACACATCCCCATTAGGGTCAGGTTTCTGGTGACTTGCACAGGTGCTCTTTGAAGATCAGAATCCGAGCAGTTCAAAGTCATTGTTCTCCACATGGCAAGACCCAAGAACCCTTTCCATCAAACGACCACCATCCCACACTTCAATGAGAACTCTGTGAAGGAGATCATCTCCAGCTCTCATTTGACCATGGCTCAGTACTGGGGGCTCTGGCTTTCAGTACTTCTCAAGATGTAAGTCTGAGGTCTCAGCCCACAGAAGCTGCAGGTGATGGAATAAGTAGCTGGCTAAGGCTGCTATAGGTAACTGCCAGGAAACTGCTAATTCATGCGAGCCAGTCTGCTCTCTATTACAGATGCTCGCATCATATGGCTTGATTTTTACTTTTAATTTCCAGGAAAAGACCAAACAGTTGCTTCTCAATGCCCTTCAGTTATGATGGACATTTCTGGCACCTCATAAAGCACTGATTACTGCCACTCAAATGTGATTACCCCACTGCTCTGCTCCCAGATGGGTTAAATCTAGAGGCTTCCACCTTGCCTTGGGAATGCCAGGGCTGGGGTGTCTACCCAAACCTCCCTGATGGGATACCGTGAATCTTCTTATATGAACTGTGAGACCCAGAGTGTAGTCTCTGTATCTTTAGCCTTAAAAAGCCAGTTAGAGAACTGGAGATGACAGCCTGGCTCTTCTCTGAGCAGATAAAACTTCAAGATCCTGAAGCAGAGCCAAATTCTTACAGAAGAGAGCTCTTCTGCCTCC
Organism: Formicarius rufipectus; assembly: GCA_013399695.1. Taxonomy (NCBI): domain Eukaryota; kingdom Metazoa; phylum Chordata; class Aves; order Passeriformes; family Formicariidae; genus Formicarius; species Formicarius rufipectus. Next base: position 250,009 of record VXAU01001197.1, on the reverse strand, counting down.
TCACACCTGGAGGAAGAGGCTGGTTTCAAGAGCTCAATATTCATGGGGCAGACTGGCCCAGGTGTGGAGGTCACCAGAAACAATCAGAAATAAAGGGGCAAAAGTGGAATTGATGGAAACTAAAAGTTCCACTTTGACAAAGGAGAGATGACTAAAGCTCTTCCTCAAGCTCTTTGTGTCTTAGAAAGTAGCTTGCAACAACTGGAGAACTGCATCAGGGAGACATGAATCAGTATGGTCCCAAAGGAAGCTGTGTAGATCCAAGGCCCCCTTATGATTTGCATCCCCCAATACAGGCATGGTCAGTGCAAGTCTATGGTTGGTATCTCCACCATCTCACTGGCCTCAAGGCAAGCAGAGATTTCCAAACGGCATCAAAGATGACCTCAATGGCATGAATAGCATTGTTTTGGCTTCTCTGTAAAAGATCAAACTGCAATCTACAAGCTGCACCGTAAAAAAGTGAAGTGAAAAAGAAAAAGTGAACAGGAAAAGCAGAAGCCCAACAGCAGCTTCCAGTTTATACAGTGGATATCCAGAGATATTGTATGGCTGTGGCCTCACTGCAGACTAAATCCATGACTGTGAGCCTTGAAGAGCAGGTAGACAGACATTTCCTGAGGGAGAAGCTGGGATTACATTTTGCCATGCTGGAGGTCTGTAAGGGCAGCCATGAGCATCAGTTCCTCTTTACTTGGCTTGAGACATTGCTCCCAGGGCTGGAGGTATAGGAGGAGGGGAGGTGGCTTCCTGTGGACAGCACTGCAGCTCACACAGCACCCTGCTCCTTCCCAACAACCTCATAAGTTTAGCAAGAATGAAAGGTGTCTAGAGAAAAATTCAGTATCAATAAAGCCAGATCCCACATTTGTAGGGGCCATCTCATTGAAAAGCAAGAAGAAAACCACTGTTTTGACTTCCAGGGGTTGCTGACAACCCAATAAAGCCTTATGAAGAAGACTGTTCACTAGGTAAGACCTAACATTGAACTAATACACGTTAATCCATTAACAATAGCGAATGCTATGAGCCTTACAGCAAAGTGTCACAGGCCAACAGACAATATAAAATCATAAGTGGTGCTGAATTTGTGACAAAGTTTCACAACTCAGGGTTTTTTAGGGGGCAGTGGAAAGGCAAGATTCCAAAGATTTTCTTCAGGGTGTAGTAGGAAGAGACAAGACTAAAAACTTCTAAAAACAGTAGATGGTATCCTATGTAGAGGAGGCACTTTCTTGTGTGGATAACTCATATTCATGACACACAATGATTTGAAGGTGATGTCATTTGTGAAAATATTCCAGGCTGGTGCATACCCCCTACAAGTCTAAAAGGTTGTAGCACCAACTCCCTGAAGTGTCCATTTGGCACAAGGAAATGTCCTTCTGCCTAGGAGAGTAGAATAATGAAAGAATCCAGCTGCTTTCTCCAGCACTGGGCCAGGTATTAGGAAGATCATTTTTCACTTGTAGCCTAAACAAATCTCATAGGGCTGCCATGGGGAGACATCAAACATGAGAACCCACAATGCTGCTTTTATGGTGTTTCTTGTCAGAGCAGAGCTGCACTTCCATTACCCACACGTCCTCTGTCTGTCAAAAGGACAGCTTTCTAGGATGCTTGAGAACATCCATTCTCTTTTATAGTGTACGCCATTCACATTGCTGGCATATGCTGCCCATTGAAATAAATGGAGCTTGTCACTCTTGGATGTGTTCCTTGGAAATAAACGGTCAAACAAATTAGAACGCCGAGCCATGAAAATCCTTGTCCTTTTGAAAAATCTGTCCTGTAGCTCACTGCCTCTGCTCATGGTTTCCTTGGACATTTGGGTGATATTTTTTTGTTTTCCACTGGTCTTATTTACTTTCTGTGAGGCTATTTTAATAACATGTTGGGAGCTTTGAGGTTGCTGGCAGGAACAGCCTGCAGCTGGGGAAGGTGAAAAGAATAGTTTCCCTTCTGGACCATGAACAGAGGTACCAGAGCCACCAGGTCTGGATGTGGGTTCACCCTATCTGAGGTCTGTCAGCATTTGTGGGACAGGGAGGAGCCCTCAGCTGCTCCCTTGCAAATGTGAGTGACTTCTCTGGGACCGGCTCCTGTGTTTAAACCAGTAGGTTCCAGTCAAAATACATGGCTTTTGGACAAAATCCTTTTTTTTTTTTCTTTCTAGCTGCAGCCTTTGGCTCATGTCCCTTGGTCTCTGTTGCAGTTCTAGTCTTTTCCTTTGCTTGTTTGACTAGAGGAGCTATGACATTAAAATTAAGCTCCAGTTGCTACTGTAAAGAGCCAGGTATGATCATGAGGGCATTCATGACCCTTCACTGCCATATTGTCTTGACATTTCCAAAGATAGTCCTTGTAACATCATTTAATATCCACAGCTCTCATGAGGGTAGGGTATCTCAAGAGATGGAGAATGATGAGGGGTTTTTAAAGGGAGAAGGGACCACTGTGAGCGTCACTCTGCAGATTGAAGGCCACAAGACTTCCCTATTCACTTCCTATGAATAAGCATGCATTTTTCAGAAATAATGACTGTGATTGGTCTAAAAGTTGATGGTCGTGAAGGATTCACTGTGATCATTGGCAAGTTACTCCACCGACCATTTTCCCTCACTGCTGAAAAATCTCTGATGTGAAAAATGAGCATGCACATCTTCAGCATCCATCCCTGGACCTCTTGGCCTCTTGGATTAAGGGTTCTCTATTATTATATTATCAAGTTTAGGTAGGGATTTTGTGAATGGGTGTATGCATGTGTGCTGTACAGCTGATATGCCTTTGTGCACCAGTTATTAGCCTGGACTTTCTGGTCATGCAGAGCATAGCTATAGCTATTGCTGTTGCTCTGGTCAGATGTCTGGAAATTTTGGACAAATGGGAAAATTCCGCCTGGGCAAACGTCTCAAACAGAAAGAAAAGACATGCCTGAGTAAACCCTGTTGGTCCTTCCTAGGTCAGTATTCATTAGCAGTGGACATATAAATTCTGCAGCCTTCTTTTTTGTTAAACTGAACAGGTTTGAATGCCTTGTCATTACGCAGAAGAGGCCAAGCCTGCTTTACTTTTAAGGTGGTTCTGATCTGAGATATTTCTTTTTGTTCCTGTCCATAATCCTAGCCTAGAAATGTGATGCTCAGCATGCCAAGTTCTGAGTATAAAAGAAGAAATACATATTGTGCTTTACAGTTTGTCTGTAAGATCCTAATGCAGCCTGGATGCCCCTGGGACAGGTGTATTAGAAGTCATATCATATTTAAATTACAGAAAACACATATAAGAACCTAAGAATGATCATAGTGGGTTAAACCAAAGGTATCTTGCTTTCAGTAGTACCAAAAGAGAGTGCCAGGGAAACCTGCAAGAATAACATAAATCTACAGTGATACTGCCCTCAAATATTCTTCTGACATCTACTTAATTAAAGTTCAGTGCACTGGATGAACTTTCCTTCTCTGAATTTGTCAAGTTTCTGTTTGAATTAATGTGAATTTTCAGCATCCATAATTTCCTACAGAATGGACTTCTCTGCAGTTTAGGTAAATGCATAAAGAGATGGTGGTAAACATGTTTGCAAATAAATTATCCAAGTTTGCTGAATTACTGTGGTTTCTACTGCTGACGAGCACATGAGGAGTAGTGTTGAGTGTGTGGGCAGTAATGCCATATGTTTTGAATTAATGCATTTGGTTGAAAGCATAAACAGTGGGTGGATTATAGCCAGTTAGGAAAAAGAGGAGGAATCTCCTGCAGGCTGGGAAGGAAGTAAGACCATGGTTTGGCTCCATGAAAATATCAGATCACCTTAAACTGACCCGGGGCATGGTCTGAAAATAAGACCAGTCATGCACAAGCACACATATTTGTTATATGGGTCGGAGCCACGGCAAGTGTCCATGTGGAGCAGGCACTAAATGAGTCAACAAAACAAGCCAGAAACAGGTATGTTTTGCAATTAACTTGATAACAATCAGCACACATAAATGACTAGTGAGTAGTTTGTGGATTAAGCAGGACAAATAGGAGGAACTTGGCAATTTTATACATGCCTGATGTACTAAATGGGGTGTGTGGGCTTGTGTGGCTGCCGAACATACATGGATGGGAGGCAGCAGCTAGTGAATTGTGGGGGAGGCAGACACTGTGCTTTGCCACTGAGGACCTTACCTGTGCACACGTGTGCAACTGCTGGCTGCCAGGGTGAGGAAAGAAAAAGTGGATGTCAAGCCTAGCTCGCAGCCAGTGCATCTGTCTTCCGTCTTTCACTCCCCCACAGTCGAGGTGGAACTTGGCTATTTTTAAATCTGATGTCTCTGTGTGTAGCCATGGGGAATGCTCTTTCTTGTGAAAAATGAAAAAAAAAAAAAAAAAAAAAAAAAAAAAAATTTTGAAGTTACCTGAATTCCATAAGCAGATATTTCTCCGCCTGTTGATGCTGGGCACCCCAGCCCCAAGGTCTCCCTTCTTCACTTGGAAGTAAAACTTGCAAAACAAAATCCAGTGATCATTATGGGACACCTGAGGCCAGTTGACTAGGGAAGAAGAACTTTGCCATGCAATACATGCAGTGTAAGAATGGCCTCACTGGAGGGTCCAGGTGCTCTGATCATTTAATACCCTCTCCCCAGCCACAGTTGGTTACCAGCATCTTGCAGGGGAGCGCACCAAGCCCTCTGGAAGATGCTGATGAAAATGTCTAGTGCTGCAGTGTGAAAATAGGATATGTCCACATGAAACATAGTTCAAAGCATGTCTGAAGCAGAGACACGATGGCCACCTAGCAACCAGGCAGTCATAAATGTCATTTTAAGGTTTATCTCACATTGCAAATGGCCTATGGCAACCAGGTAGGTGCTCTTCAGGAGCAGTTTAACCAGAGAGGCAGGTGGAAGAGACTAGCCTAAAAACACCTGAGTGGTTCTGTGGTGCCATGTCAAAGGCCTTGCCCTATTTTGACATTGGTTTTTAACAGAGGCTTAGAGGAGGACTGTGAAAACCAGGTGACTAACATCATCCAGGCCTGGTCTCCTGTCCTCTAGGAAACTGTTACTTGGTTATTTCTCAGGGTCAGAAGGGTTTTGGGGAAGTAAGCAGTCTCTGAATGATTTGTTTTAAAACTCATACACATCCATCTCCTTTTTTTTTTTTTTTTTTGTTCTGAACACACTATTTCATCCGCCTCCTACTTTTTGATTTCTAGGAACAATGAACAAGCATTATCTGCTCTTCTTTTCCAATGCATTAGCTTTTCCACTCTTCCTGGTTTTGAACACCTCCATCATATCTTTCTTTCCAATAGTCTCTTTTCCCCTTGCAAAATCTCCGAGCCCATGTAGTTACTTGATACTTCCATGGGAGCAGGTGCCTACCTTTGTCCAATTTTGTTGCCCTTCCTTTTCTGCAACAGTGTCATTTGGGGTGGGAATAGGATCAGGATGTGCTCTTCAAGGTGTGGACACATCATAGATTCATACAGTTACATAAGATACTTTTGGTTATGCCATGTATCCTTTTTTTTTCCATGCTTGGCAAAATGAGCTCCCAAAGTGGCTGCTTTTTCATCCTTCCTTCCCAGTAGTTTTATACCTGAATGGGAGGTCTAGAAGTTGTCTGAGGGTGATACTGAATGAAAAGGAGGCCAGGACTTCTTGGGTCTAAGCCCAGACCCACAACTACGTAAGAAAGTGGCCTCAAACAAAAAATTTCACCTACCCCTGCCTCAGCTCTGTGCCCAGCAAAGGGTGAGTTTCCTAAAGTAATGCAGAAGAAACAGTGTGAAGCGAGGTGAGTGTGTCTGAGATCCCTGGATGAGTGCTGCCAGGAAAGGGAAGGCCAGTGTTAATTAGGGTTAGCCCTGACATTGTTTGCACAATGAAAGTTGTAACACTCTTCCCTTCCTGGGTTGTTGCGCTCCCTGTGTTCTCACTCCTCTGTAAACAGGGACTAAGACTAACTGATTAATAATGAAAAAGTGTAATGCAAATTCAAACAACTTTAGCGCCTGGATGAGCAGCAAGGGTTTCATCAGTGTGCAGAATGTTTAAGACTGACCATTTTATTTTCACTTGTATAGCTCAGGCCAGCTGTAACTGGCCTTACGTTGGCTTCTGGGAGTTGTATGGTCATTCCTGGCAAAGGAGGCAAATTGATTTATTCCAAGAAGTCACTCAGATCTAACAAATTGTTTTTCCTACAAAAATGTTTCCAGGGAATACAATCAGGTGTCTGAAAAGGCATTCATTTCCCACAGGGGCTTACACCATATCCTAGGCTCCATCCCTGTGTAGGCTTTACCCTCCTCCAGCATCTGCTTCTCTCTCAGCTTCCAGGTCTCTGGTTCTCTGGTGCCGAGCATGTAGAAGGTGGTATTTGGTCATCTGCATTGACCACCTTCTCCTTTCCACTGAGGATATGTAGCACTGCTCTCCTGATTTTTGAGATCCTCTTTGAACTTAAAGCAGCTGGGTCACAAACTGATGGATGCTCATCTCCTTCTATTCCCATGATTTTGAACTCTGCTTCTGGTGTAGGCTCTAGAGTTGGTTTTGCATCCTCTTTTTGAACAAGTTTCCTCATATCTTTCTCCATATGAAATGTCTGTTGTCCACAGTTATCTTTCCTGCCTCCACCCCCTATTTTCCCTTTTGTATCCCCATGCTGTTATTTCTTACTGTTCATCATAAATTATTCTCAAACTGCCTAGTTGGGTGGTTCCTTGTTTGAAGGGAAGAAGACTTAACAAGAAGACTGGCTGGTCAGGACTCAGTCCAAGCCAAGAACACAGCCTCCCTAAAGGATAAAATTACCTCTGTTTTCTTTTCAGGATTTCCTCATGAACTCAGGCCATTTCTATTTGTATCTAGGACAAATCTTGATGCTTATAGGAACTCTACTGAAGCATCCTAGGGCAGTAATTCTTTATATATGTGCATACATATTTATTCAGATAGGCACATTTGTAAGGCAACTTCTTCAGATTCCTCTCAGGCTCCATATTTTCTGCTTGTCTTCTCAAGAAAACTCCACTTTAGGGCTACAATTAAAAATGGGGTGGAGGAGGGGAAGTAAAGCAATTGAATGTCTATGAAATTTCATGTTACAATTCACATTCTAATTTACTCCTTCTTCTGTAGCCTCTGCGTTCATCTCTGCAGGGTTAGTATAAGGCTCATATCTGGTTAGGGAGTCTGGATTTCTTCTAGAGTCATGATTATGTAAAATTACAGCATTCCCTTAAAAAAGTGCTTCTAGCCCTCATGGTGTTGAGATGAATTTGAAACTATGCCTGGAGAGTGTTAGATGCAGAGAAGTATGAATGTGTATGTGGTGTCCTGAGGTCAAAACTCTATGAGATATGAACTATCTTGCATCATTTTGATGGAGTATAATTTCATCCTTCATAGTTACTGACAAGATTTTTAAGAAGACTAGAGTCATAGTAGGATGCTGTAAAGCACTTGAAAGTCCATATGGCTTAGCAAGTGTGTGCATTTCCAGGTGGTGAAGAGTGCCTGATGTTGAAGGCTGTGAGAGAGAAGATGTTTCCATTTCTGTATATTGTAGTTAAATGTTCATCTCTGTATAGTTCCACTTCAGCAGCCTTTCTTATCCCTGTCAGGGCTGTGCCCATTGCCCCAAGAAACTGTTGTTGAATGACTTCAGTAAAATACCATTGTTTCACAGGGAGGATTTCTACCCATTGATCTCAAAGTGTTTTTAAAAGGTGAGTAGATTCACTGGTCTTATTTTATGGGCAAGAGAAGATGGGTTAAGGGTGAATTATAGGCACTGAAGAAATGTGGTAGAGGACTGATGGAATTATGATCAAATGGAAATATGACCGGGATTTGTTCAGCCTGGAGAAGAGAAGGTTCCAGGGTGACCTTATATCAGTACCCTTCAGTACCTGAAGGGGGCCTAAATTATCTAAAGGCCATCTTCTAGTTCCTAAAGGGTTTTTTTTATAAGGGTACGTAGTAATAGGACAAGGGGGAATGGCTTCAAACTGACAGAGGATAAGTTTAGATTAGATATTAGGTAGAAATTCTTTCTTGTGAGGGTGCTGAGGCAGTGAAACAGGTTTCCAGGAGAAGTTGTGGATGCCCCATCCCTGGAAATTCAAGGTCAAGTTGGATGAGGCTTTGATCAACCTGGTCTAGTGGAAGGTGTCCCTGCCCATGGTGAGGGCATTGGAACGAGATGATCTCTAAGATCCCTTCCAACCCAAACCATTCAATGATTCTATGAGCTGATTCAATCCTTTCTCCACCAATATTCAGATCATTTTATAGAGTTTTTATGCAGGAAAACAGTCCTCTACCTCCCTCCATGAGGTCTGCTCTGCTAAACCAAACAAACTCCCAGGTACACTGATGCTGTCATTCACTGATCCCAGTGTTTGGAGAACACTCTCAAGGGATTTATTCCACAGACTGGTGTTAGCTGTGGTCTCAGTTGGGTCATTTATGAAGCACAGCATCTCCAAATCCTTGGTGCCACAAAAAAATCAAGTCTCTGAGCTTGTTTTAGACTGCAAGGACTAAGTGACTATGGTCACTTGCTAGTGACCATAGTTCATCTGTACTCAGGGTCCAAGTTTAGAGAAATAAAGGTGAATGTTAGACTGTGTTGAAGTCCTCTTCCAGTTTTCTCAGGTAAGGTCTGTCCACTGCTTACTTCTCCATGGTCTCTTAGAGTGAGGACTGAGTTGTGAGTTGTCCCCCTTTGCCTAGTGGGTATGATCTTCCTGACGATGGCTACTCTGCAGTATTGAGCAGAAGCTAATGAAGTTTGATTCACCACTCTCTTAGTGTTGACAGATGAGCTGGCAAGTCTTTTTGTGGCAGTTTAGGCTACTTTCATATCCAGCTGTCTGCCTCGTCCATCAGCCACAAGTTATTGCCCCTGCAACAGAAAGTCTCAGCAGCTCCAGTTCATCATCTGGTGTCTCAGTGCTTTTAAGCTAATGCACCAGACTCTGCCATGGCATGGTCACGGGAGGATGCACATTCCCATCTGCTGATTCTGCAAAGGGAGTAATGGGAGGAGGGTCACCAGTAAGTTCTTAAACTACTACTGTGGGGCTCATCAAAGCTCATCTGTCAGAGCACTTGAGTGCATCAAGTTACTGGTAATTGGGATCACTATCATTGCTCTGTGCCTGAGCAGACTCCAGCTCACAGGATATGGAGGCTCTAGCCCAGACCTGGGTCCTTAGAGCCCTAGGTCCTAAAAGGAAAAGTCTCTGCTTTCTTGATGGATTCAAGATTTCATGTCCATATCCATATTTTATATGCTATAGTTGGAAAATGAGTATGCTTTTCATTCAGAGCTTGTCATATCAAGAAAAATTACAGGGTGGGTCACAGAAGGAAGCAAATTACAGACTACATCTAATAAATGGCCATTTACTAGAGCTACAAAGACTCGGGAGATGATGGGTCTCCCAAAGCTGCAGTTTCACAGGCAGAATTAGCATCGCTGCATGGAGCTTGACAAGTATATTCAGGCTTTTTATTCAAGTCTCTCAAGAAAACAAGAGATCTCTGTGTTTGTGAAATGGTGGAGCACGGAGAAGTTGCTGGGGAGAACAAGAAGATTAAAGACTAAAGGTTGAGTCAAGCAAGACTTGGTTTTGTCCCTTCTCAGAAAGTTCAGAGGGAGAATACTCTGAGGAGTGTAGCCTGGATCTGGAAATATGCATTTCCAAAGACCTCAGCCTGGCTCATTGTCCCTCTGCAGGAAAGCAGAGGCAGGATTGCACCCTCTGCAAGCACCAAGCACAGGCTCCAACGTGGCAGCTGGCTCATTGTCCCTCTTATGGCTGCTCGGGCATCTCCCCTGTGGCATATCCCTGCAAAACCCAGGGCCATCCTGAAGCCTCAGCAGAGGCTGGACCTTTGTCATGGTGCAGACGTTGGTGTTGGACTTCTCCTCACCAGCTGGACTGATCTTTCAGCAGCTGGGAAGAGCAATCATTGGCAAAGGTAATGAGATGGAGTTGGGTGCACTATATAAATAATGTTTGGGCTAATTCATAATCCCACACCATGAGCTGTGTTTCAATGAGAAAGGCAGTCTGGCCCCCCCTGAATAATATTAATCATTTCTGACATGAAGGGTTCTTCTCCTATTTCATGACTTATTTCCCCAGTATCATTTAAATGTATTAAAACACTGTTAGCTTAGAAAGTAGGCATCATGTTAGCATAATATCTAATCAGAATCAGTCTGCTTGTCCCTGGAGGGTTTATTTATTTATTTATTTAGTGTTTGTTTGTGCTGCTTTCTTGTTATATTGGAAAGCCCTTCCTTGACATACTCATTTGTTCTGCTGTGTAATAGAATAGGATCCTTCAGAGCTGCTGACATCTGCTTTATTCTTGAGATCTGCAACTCTCAGGCCACAAAGCAACAGTGATAATAATAATGGAAATAATAATAATCATAGTGCTAGGAAGCCTGAGAAGTGAAGTTAAGCTTGAGGAGGAGACAAAAAATGGCAGAGGAAAAAAATGGGCTGGCAAAGAGTGTTTTGATCAGTGTGAGTGTATTTTTATCCGCTCTGATTCTCCACTCATTTACGCATGCTTTATGATTGCACTGTCCCGTGCACTGCAATTAATTTCTTTGTGACTTGCGATATTGCAAGGGAGAGGGGATCAGGCACTATGGTGTGTGTGATCAGGACACTTGTTCACGGGTACATTCAGCTCTGCTCTCGCTCAAGTACATTGCTTTGATTTCTCAATGGCATTGCAGTATTGATTTTGAAGGGAATTAGTTTCTTCAGAGCTTCTGAAGATCTGGCCACTGTGATTTCACAGGGACTAGTTCAGCCTCCTCCCCCACAACTTCATCCTCACATGTCACAGCTGAAATAATTGGCATTGCACTATATCAGAGAGGATGAAGTCCTGAAGGCTGGGGGGAATCAAATCTAGAGCAAGCCTTGACAAAGAGCTGTATGAGGAAGAGCATTGTTGGGCTAAGCCCTGTCTGAAATAGACCTGGTTGCAGTGACTGCCCACTCTGGGTCATCTTGTCCGACTCCTGCTCTGTTGAGATAATACAGGGCTTTGTGCTAAGGAAAGGAGACAGCGTACTGCAAGGAGGAAAGGAGGTAAATGGTGAGAAAGGGCAGGAAAAGGAAGAAAACAAGAAAGGAGTGGGAAAAGAGGAAGGAGGTAAAAGGGGAAAAAAAAAAAAAAGGAAAAATTAAAAAAGAGGTCCTTACAGGAAGATCAAGCAATCTTGAGCTTTGAGCATACTTAACGGGTGAAGCTGATCTGACTGTGTTATTCTAATTGGCTGTTTCACCATCTCCTAATGTAAATTATGCACACTTAGGAATTCTGCATAATTTTTGACTTGAGATGGAAACAAAACTTTGGACTTGCGGTATTGAAAAGCAAGGTTCTGAAGAGAAGTTTCATGTCTGGTCTCAATAATTCTAGCCAGTCAATAGGCAAATGAACTAAGAAAGGCTTGAAATTAGTGAATTAATGAATTTAGCTTATCTTGAGCACCTGGGAGCAAATGGCTCTCTTGCCCTTTAACCTAAGGCCCTCTGTTGTAAAAACAGGGTGGCTGAGCAAGTACAGGGACCTGACAAAACTCTAAATAGCTTCATTAATGAAGACATAAAGCCACCTGGACCCAGAAGGAACATTCAGGCTCCAGCATTTGTTGTCCTCTTCCTTTGATAAGGACAGTCTGAACTGAAGACTCTTGCTCATAAGAGGTTTCCCAAGTCCTGCTTCTTCTGGCCCAGAGCCTGGGTCTCCTCAGAGTCCTCAGTACACACTATTACTATTACTTACTAATTACTTATTAATGGTGTCATTATTTTTTTAACCTGAAGTAGCCGTAAGTGACATTTACAAGTATTGATAGAATCACCCTTCTGCTGACTTCCTTATGTATATGGCATGTATATTATATTATGTATAATACAAAATGGAAAAGGAGTTCATGAAAACTAGAGATGGAAAAGATTTATGAGGTCATATCTGCTCCTTTTTTTCTCCCTGCATATGCTTATAAAGTAAAGTACCTTTATTAGTGCTTTGCCTGGTTTTAAATACTCTAGCCAGCAGGACTTTCATGTCTCACGGGAGGCTTTTCCATCTACCGCTGGCTCTCACATCCTCAAAACCCAGAATTGCAGATAGGTGCTTCAAGAGACCTCCTCCAGCACCTCACTCCTTGTCAGGCCTGCAGATGACATACGTGTTTAAAAGCTTTGTTCAAAAGATTTATCACTGTTTGAACTACATCAACCCAATAAAGAGCTGTGGCATCACTCAGACACTCAGAAGTATTTCAGTATAGTTCTGTTGCATTTCAGGTGACTATTTTCTTTCAGGGAGCAGTAGCAGGAGTGGTTTTCCCAGAAAGCTAATGGATTCTTACACCTCTCATAAGTAACATCATGCCACCACATTACATGGGCCACCAGTGTCCTCCACTGGCATCACTGTGCTCACCACTTTCACACATCATGATTCAGGCCTGTGTAACTGGCCACAGGCTCACTGGCAACCTCTGTTTTTGAGGGTCCAGATCAGATTTTCTTTCTGCTATACTGTGTACACTTTCTTGTTTTGCTTCTTACTGCAGTCCCACAATACTTTCCTTTCTCTTGTGAATAATTGCAGTCTGTGTTCTTCCTTGGTAACTGCTCAGACAAGATAGCTACTCTTCCCATGCATACTTTTTCCTCAAAATAAAACCCTCTTGCCCAAATTTAGAGTTATTTCTATTGTTCTTCAGTTTCTCTGTGTAGTTTGCTCTTGTCTTTGTGTAAATTAGGTATTTACAACTAGTTCACTAGGCAAAAAGGTCATTTTGGAGATCTTTACATTGAATCTGTCCTTGTCCTGCATGGTAAGCTGATACCTTTGAGTCTGAGATCCTGAGGATGAAGTAGTAATCTTCTTGCCTCATTGGTTAGATAAAACTTAGAAAAGCTCTTAGAAATTATTTGTCATAGAGGAGGCTGGAATGGGCCACAATCTTTTGGGATAGCTGGACTAAGTGTGCCAGTGGAAAATGACATGCAAGATGAGGAGGCAGAGTTACGGAAAAGCACTGAGTTTGGAGAAAACAAAATAAAAGGGAAGAGAAAGTGGAAGGAATGTTACATCTGCTGAAGAAAAGAGAAGCCTTATGGCTTACAGATTGGCTGATAGGACTCTGGGAAAGTACTGTAGGCTGTAGGGAAGTACTTTCTTGTGAGAGAAATCTGCTACCTCTCCCAGATTAGCCAATAGCAAAAGAAACATTATCTAAAGAGCAAGAACGGAGTGAGCTCCATTTGATGAGGGCCCACCATGGGTGTAATTTCACAGAGAATCCTCAGAAGCACTGTTAATTACCTGTGTAAGCACAGTGGCTTATATTCTTATACCTAAGTGAACAAATCTCTCAGATCCTACCATCTAAATCAAATTGTCATTTATCTTCCATGGCAGAGTTCCTTCCAAGGAACTCTGAAGATGAGGCCATATTTGTTTCAGTGTCTCTTGATTTTTGGGAAATTAACTATGGTCACCCAAAACAAAATGTTCTGTGCTTTGTTCTAAGGATATGATTATGTAATACACAGCAGTTAAGCCAAAACAAAGAAATCAACTACTGAGAATTTGTCTCAGACACCAAACATGCCTGTTTTCTTGTACTTCTGTGTTATATCATTATGACATATTGATTTCCATTATTGTGTATTTCAGAAAGTTCTCTGGGTAATGCTCTGGTGATTTGCTTCAAACTGGGTGTCTCAGTCATCTTTTGGCAGGCAGGAGAAAGAAACACAGGTTGCCCATCAAGCAAAGCCTTATCAACTCCATAGACCAAATTCAGCCCATTGTCCAGTTCCTGTTCCTCATGCAGTATCTCTGAGGTGGAATTGAGCCTGTATTCATATTTTCTTTCACTAATCACATGAGATTTAAAATCATTTGCTTAAAAATACCGTATCACATACTGCCACCTCTCAACGTGGCAGCCCAGTGACAAAACACTGCAGTAGCAAAGTTGTCCTCCGGCCCTGAGGATAATGAATACCCAGTTCTGCTGGGAGATAGATGCATTAGTAAGTAGCAAATGTTGGAACATGCTTTCACCCTGCCAACCTATACCAAACTTGGTGTCACTTTGACAAAACTATGCTTCTCACTAGGACTTCTATCTATCCTTACTGCTGGTGAGGTGCCCTTAAGCATCTCCAGTGAAGCCACGGTACTTCTCTTAGGTTACATCAATTGATACAACATGGATAAAGTGGTGGAGAACTGGGGAGTTTGGTATGAGCCCTTGGTGGGCTCTAAACAAAACCAGAACCATTAATTCTGTCATAGGGTTTTGGCATGTTATCCCAGAAAAGAATGTCACAGGAACTGGTTGAAGTTATTTAAACACCAAACACTAATCAAACTCCTGTGAGAGAACAGAAAGACTGAGAAGTGGATTGAGACACTGATGTTTGGAGTAGGGGTCTTTCATCCTGTGTAATACATGTCATAGAACATTCCTTGGCTCTTTCTACTTTTAATCTAGTAAACAGAAAAAAAAAATGCCTAAAATGATGCTTGTCTTTAGACATGACACTGCTCTAACAGTCCTGGAACTCAGCTCTTTCTGCAAGCCTGATCTGTTTCCCACTGATTTCAACAATCACACACATGACAGACTCAGCCTTCTTAGAGCAATTTTGTCCCTCACCTGGCATAGCAATGCTAATCCAGGGTCACAGGTTTACACTCAGAGTGGTGCCAGACACTTTTCCTGATGAAGGACTGAAGTTCAAAGGAATAACCAATGTGGTCAGAGGGATTACATTAGACTTGATTGGACTGCCATGAGATAACTTATTATGTTGCCTTTTCAGTTTCTTCATTGCAAATCAAGAGTAATTTTGTGGTTGCAGAAATATTCCACGTGACTTTTTAGAGGGGTAGTTGAGAATAAAAGATGGCTTTGTGCCTTCCTCTTCCTTGAAGGCATCGAGGGAAAAAAAGCTTTCAGAGGTGCAGTGCACCATCTTTAGCATCTTTTTGACCATCTGATTTGCTCCCTTTCTATGCTTACTTGAAGACAGGTAAATGAAACTTTCTTTTAAGGGGACTTTGAGGAGAAATCCAGAAATCTGACAATTCTGAAAATACAGAATTGGGCTGTAGGCCACTCTGGGCATCTGCAGAACTGCTCTCTGAATTTGCTGGTGCTCATGGTTAGTGTTATTTGCTCAAGTTTGGATTGCTCTGTCATCTGGAGTAAGGGTCAATCTATGAAGAAACCTTAGATATCACTGTGGTCAATATCCTGTTTTGAACATTTCAGGAAACCCCAGGAAAGGGAGAACATGCATTTGATCAACCTCTGTGGAGCATGAATACAGATCTGGCCCTCTTCAACCACTCCTTAAAGTAGAGGCAAGCTTCTTGAGAACTAGACATATTCAGGAAAGGATGATTCTCATTTCCCTGTTTAAACTCGATGTGGTTAACTTTAGTGAGTAGGTGCTGGCAGTTACTGAATTTTCAAGGTGTCCACTGATCCTGAGAGCAAACTTCAAACTCACCTGAGTCAACTTGGTTTGAACATGAGCCGTTTTCCTCACCTGATGTCCTCACACTGATGTCCTCACAGTGATGGTGGTATCATCCGCATAATGCTTACCATTCTTGACAGCATCTTGGCAAGGGATCCGTAGGGACCAACTCTTGTTTGCTGAGATGTGTTTGCATATATGACTGTAAAAGATGATGATAGGGATAAAGAAAAGTTGTTTAGCAGAAGTCTTGGTGCCACAGACACAGCCGGAGTGGGATTTGTCTCAGTTAACTTCTTATGCCCCCACTTCATCTGAGATAGTTCCTCCTGACTTCCTTTACACTCACTGGAGAAAAGCAGGCATGATGATGTGACTCATCTTACCTGTTTTAGATGTTTGTAGTAGGTTGAGATGAAGCACCCACCAGAACAGCCTCATTAAGGGGATGACCATGGGTCCTGATGCTCAGCACTGATCATGTAAACCCAGCTTCTAGAAGAGGCCCATGCAAGTCCCATACATAGGTCTGACCTTCCCCTCAGCTGATTCTGCTCCTTTCACCCTTGCTTCTCCATGCTGAGCCTATTCGTTTTCAAATCAGTTCATAATGAAAAAGGATTTCCACTTTTTCTCTGACAGCAGCAGAAAAAATGGACACCCAGGATCCTTGCTGTGAGATTTCAGAGAGGTATTAAACTGCTTCATTTTGGTATTTCCCTACAGAGTGACAGTCCAAACACCAATTGTTTTTTTTTTCTGAGACACTCAGGATCTTAGTCCAATGATTTGTCCTGCAGCTCCAAGATACCTTTATGATTTATTTGGTTTTTTGGCATTTCCACAGAGGCCTTCAGCAGATGGAGAGACTAAGTTGTTGTAGGTGTTGTACAGACATAGAAGTTCCTGCTGTGAAGGATTTCAGGCAGTTTTACTGCAGCCAGTCACCTCCAGCCTAGTTCTCAGATTGCACCCACTCTGGCCTGGGATGGGTGAGGAGCTCTGATCTCTGTTTGGACCCCTTCTCACATCCTTAGAGAAACATCTTGTTTAGCCTGAACAAATGCAGAGGGCTTAGATGTTGCAGGGGCAGAAACTCACAAAGACGCATTTACCTCTTTTCCTTGGATTTGACCTGGTATTTTCATATTTTTTTTCTCTTCCCTGATCTCTCTCAGCCTCACTCTCCACCCTCAGAGCAAGACAGACTTGCAGGCAGTGTAAATGATCACTGCTCTACCCAAGAAGGTGCTCCAGAAATCACAGCAGCTGCAGAACCTCTTCTCACCTCTCCCCGTTTCCTTTCTCTCTCCTGATCTCTTCGCTTCTTTGTTTCCCTCCTCCCCACCTTTTCTGTCTTTGTTTTTTTTTTTCACCCTGTTCCCTCATGATCTCCCTCTGCCTGTGTCTCTCAGTCCCTCTCCCTGGCTCACTCTCTCTGGAGACAGGTCTAGTGGCCTGGTTGCCATCTGCTGCCTGGGTTGGTTTTTTTTGTTAGTGCGTGTGCGAATGCGCGCGCACGGGTGCACGTGGGGTTTTTTTTTTATGAGGTTGAGATCAGATGGCATCTAATCGATCGTCATGGTCTCCATGGTTACCCGGGTGACAGAGTAGTTGGGAGAGAAACATGCTCCAGCCTGGGGCTGTCAGACCATTCCTGAGTGAAATAATAAAAAATAAAATAAAATAAAAAAAGGAAAGAAAACAAAAATCAAAGCCCTTCCATCACATTTTATGCATTTACATCTTCCTCGGATCTAGGAAAACATAGCCTGTGCTTCTGTTTTACATTGTCACCCTTTGACTTGGCTTAAGGAGGAACAAAGCAGACTTGTTTTCCTTTCTGCATGGCACAGGCACAAAAGTGAACCTCATCTTTGGGAGACACTCCCCTTTCCCCCTTTGCTTCTCTGAAAGGTTGGATTTTTTTATTTTTTTTTTAAATCCCCCTCTGGTCACTGTTGTAACTGTAATGATTATTTTTATTCTTCTAAATTGGATAGTTAGTCTCTTGAACTGACTACAGGCAATGGCATCCTTCGGGAAAAGAATTGCAATCTATTAGTATGAGCAGTATTTTTCTCCCTGGCCTCAGTCCCTAACACTAGACCATCTTTAGCTCTCGTTGTGACAGATCAATCAATCTGTCTATGATTCCTGTTCAGAAGCAAGTGGAGTGTGATGCTAAGGATGAATTATGGAATTAGGTGAGTTTCTTTTCTTTAAAAGCAGATTGACTTGGGCATGGCAACATCTCTGACCATGGCAATTAGTGTGTTAGGAGCATGGCAATTAAAAGAGCACAGTGTAAAATATGAACCTGCATGAATTAGGGGAGGATGCTGCTGCTGCTGATGCATTTCACACAATATCATTGTGTCAGATGCCGCTCCGTAACCCAAGAATTTAACAAAGTTTATCTACACTGCACCACCCAGGTACACCCTGCCTGGCTCCCTGCCAGTCAGTTTGTCTTTGATTTGACCTCAGCATGGCCCCAAAAGGCAATCAGGTTATGTCTTCTGTCGTCTGGCTGCAGCTACAACACTAGTGCTCATCAAAGCTCATCCAGTGTAGTGCTGGGACTGGTGCTGCCCTGGTCTTGTTCCTGCTCACAGTTTCAAAGCATAGGGGACTTTGAAAATGGCAAATGTAAACACAGGCAAAGGGAGCTCATAGAAGCAATGCATATGGCTGTGACCCAGTAGAGTTCTCCAGAGACCTAGAAGTGCTGACTTACTGTTGCTAACTATGAAATGCATCAGATCAGACCATACCTGGACAAGCAAATATCTCATGGAGGTGCACATGGTTTGAGAGCTGCACACATCTTTACATAGATTTTCTCTTTCCAAGTTCTGAATTAAACTGATTTTCAGTTGGAGCCTGTGGTCTTGCTTTGCGTTTTTGTCTTCCTAGTAGAAGCAGAAGGTGCCCAAGTTGGATTGTTCAGTTCAGGCTACAAATATGAATTGAGGGTGACATTAAATTGTCTGAAGGGTGTCATTGCAGGTGGCATCCTATCCAGCCTACATGCACCACACTGAAAAAGCTCAGATCTTCAACTATGTATGATCTGCCAACCCCCTTTGCGTGCTTTAGGGATTTAAAAGACCACTAGACATGCATGCAGCTGAGCCCCAACATGACTTTAGGAGCAAAACATCAGCCTGAATTGGTGCAAATATCCAAGAGGTGCAAAAATTCAGCAACATCCACACTTGCAAGGAAGGGTGACACTGGATGTGAGATGATTAAGTGTGATGAGGCAGGAGGAGGCAGAGTATTGTGTCAGGGACTCCTCACCTTTGGAGAGGGGAGCAGCTTGCAGAGGTCTGCACTGGCTGGACGGTTGGGCTCCAAGAGAAGCAAGGGATTATGAAGACAGGCTTTGTACAGGTATCAGGTACTTTGTTTTCTCACTGGAACAGCAAACAGAGCTTTTTGTGTGGAAGGATGTGGTGTTCAGGCCACAAAGTCCTTTCCCCAGTCTTTGAAAAATATGTCACATAACTCCTCCCCACCCCAGTAAAAATTGTCTTGATTAGAAATATTTCCTCATTTGTAGGCAGCCAGGGGTGATGTTTCAGTGTATCCTACTTTGAAAAAAAAAAAAATAAAAAATCCATGGTCATGCCTATTTGTATTCTGATTCTCTCCCTCCCAGCAGCATAACATCCCTGCTTCTAACCAGCAGGGTGAGAAATCCTGTGCTCTTCAATATTCCCTAATGTTAAATACCACGGGCCTCGTGGATTTTCATACTGTACAAACACAAACTAATTAAAGTCATTCAAATACATCCCAGGCAGAGAATGAGAATCTGTTCACTTGAGGGAAGACCGCTGGCTTCCATGTCCCAGGGAAGGCTCCCTCACAGTTTACATTGTTCTTTTTGCAAGGGATTATTTATGGTAAAGCCAGTTTCCACTGAAACATCAGATGTGTGCATGGAGAGGGAAAAAAATGTAAACACAACAGCATCTTTGTGAGTGCAGCAAGGTGCTGGTGCCTGCCTGTGCATGCTCCATAATATATTAATACACACTGGCTGGCCAATCCCATTGGAGCATTCAATCATGCCACATTATAATAGAATTTAATGGAGTTGACAGCTAAGACCTAGTTGCTGGAGACATGCGAAAGATCTTTGCAATGAGAATAACAATTAATAAAGGAAAGTGCCATAGATTTTTGGAGAACCTCATAAAAAAGTAAAATATCGGCATTGATCACGGCATGCAAGGATATTAGACACGTAAATCTAGCTATTGCCTTTATTTATTTATTTGCACATCTTTAATATTATAGGCACAGGTTTCCCCAAGGCCAAAATGCAATTTCTCTCTCCATTTCTCAGCAGGAGCTTTTCATCTCCCTATTCACCGGGTTTTGAATTGCACATTTAATAAGAGATAAAGAATTCCTGTCTCTTTTCCTTGGGCTTTTAGCCCACAGTTTTTCCCTCCCTTCTGTCTTGTGCTGGAAACAACAATCCCCTTTACCTGGCAGTGGAGTGGGTTCCTTGGGGATGTAGGGGCAGTGTAAAAGGGGACCTGGAACCCATGGCGGGTGTCTGGACTTCAGTGTCTGCTGATGTGCTTTGTATGCCAGGACACACTGAGAAAGGCAGAGAATGCATGGGATAAACATAAAAAGAGGGAGAAGGGGTCTACAACTCTGTAAACCAGCTTTCCCCTGTCTGCCTCACCAGAAATTTTTGGCAGGAGGAAAAGCTTATGACTTCACCACCTTCATCCTGCTGCCTGGGGAGAGAAGTCTTCACCTTTCATGGAATATCTGGAGTAATTTTAAAGAATCAGTCCTGTAGGTAAACTGCATCCACCTCCACCTTCTGTCCTAATGGAGGTGGCAAACTCATCTTCAGCAGCTGCAAGCACTGCTGGGCTCCAACATATTCAAGTCTCATTCCTGCTGCTTAGCTCCTCACCTTGGAGAAGTTCTGAACTGCATTTCCAGAAGTATTTAGGTGTGAATCGGTATCTGATGGGATCTTTAGAAACACCTTGACTGCTCACTGCTCCTACATGCTGCAGCGTTCAAGCACCTGATGCTCACAGTGCCTGCATTTGTAGATGCCCATGTAGCACTGGAGAGCTGTGCTGGCAGACTGACAGGCTTGAGCTCCTTCTGACTTCAGCTTTACACAACCACAAGCCCACTCATCTCACTGGGCTTCTTAACTTACACCGATGGACCACAAGGACAAGATCAGCCCCTGGTGAGCCCAACCCCCTGGTAATGTAAAGGTCCAGCTTCCAGAGGTTAGACTCAGTGACCCTTGTGGGACCCTTCCAACTCGGGATATTCTGGGTTTCTATGACTCAATGGTTCCAGATATGCAGCCTCAGAAGCTGGAGCTTGAGACATTGAGTTCACATCAAAGCCGTTTGGAGCAGTCAGGAAAAAACCTGATGGGCCTAATCCATTGCTGGTTTAGGACTGTAGAGAGTGATGGGGTTATGAGAGAGATGACTTTAGCATCATGTTTAGAAATTAAAAACAACTGAGTGGATACTTGTAAGCAGGCATGGTACAACAATAAAACCTGGACTGAATACTTAGATATTGCAGACTTTCTTGTCAGGTAAATCAACCTTGTTTTTCTTTCACTTCCCTATCTATGTAGAGGTGCACTTCTGCAGGACAGGTGATGTCTTGCTTGAAACAAAAGAGACCATTTGTCCACATTACAGCAGCAGTGACTGCATGGTGTCATCTCACGCTCTCCTTCAGTAAATTGAGTTTGTCAGTGCTCAGCCACACAGCTGGGTGGAGTGCTGTGTGATGCCTCACCTCTCCTGGGAGAGAGAAGTTGGCATAAGCCATATCGTAATGGGATCCAGAAACAAAGAAGCGTGAATGAAGTGCTAATTGCATTCATAAAGACATTAACAAAGGAATTAAAATGGCAGAAGCTTCCTTTCTCCCTCAAGATTCATATAAACCACCAAAAATATATTAATAATCACTGAGGTTTACACTACTTTGAAGGGATTATACAGAGCTAGGGCATCAGGACTTGGAAAGACCAGTTCAGTGATCTTTTTTATTTCTTTCTGTATCAGAGATGAGACACTCCACTGCTTCTGTTTATCCAAACTTACTCCTTTCTTTCTGCCTCTTACCTGTCCTTACCTTCCTTCAAACAACAGGAAGATTGGCCCTAATTTTTCCCTGAAACTTTCAATATGCTGGAAAAACCATGACACCATATTAAAAATCGTACATTTTTCTAAAAAAAAAAAAAAATCTCTAAAACAAAATGACCCCAGAAGTATGGCTAATGACACAACAGAAATTATTCCTGTATAAAATAGCCTGAAACATCCGGCCTGATTTTTTAATCTCATTCAGTTCTGCTTACCTTTCCATGGGAAAAACAAACAAACAAACAACAAAACCAACACATGCTTGCTGCTTTTTCATTAGTCAGTTTCTACGTGATTTCACCTTTCCATTACCAAACTCTAGGACACTGTTGTTATTGGCATTACTACTACTGAGAGAAAACACTTCATTGTCAAAATTCTTTCCAATGAACAGGGTCTCCCACCCCCTACGAGAATATTACTATTAGCCTTAAACTTTGAAAGAGCTTGTTCACAGATCCTAAATTTTGAGTCTACTTTAAATTTCTTGCATCAGCAAAATTATAGCTCTTTATTTTTTAGACTACTTGGCTGTACTTATCATACCTCCCTGACTGCTGCACTCCCCTTCTTTCCACCTGCTCATGTGGGTGTTGTGCTAGTGACAGCTACAGCTAAAGCCAGCTAAACATTTTTGTTCCATTCACTCATCCAAAATCACTAACAACTTTCCAAAATGTTCATTCTGAAGACTGCAACCTGCCGGTTCCTCATGATCACTCAAAGATGGATTTATCGGGGAAAGATGAGTTCAGGCCATTCAGCAGCTCTGTAGGAGGCATTTCTATCACCTCAGTGACTAAGGAGACGAGGCTGAGGCATCATGCGCAGAGAAGAGGACCCTGAGCCAATGCAGAGAGGTTGCCAGCCCTCTGTCCCCAGGATTGCTTCATCCACAGGCTGTGACTCAGGACTTCTGAGTGCCAGGATTGGTGTTTCTAGCTCTGAAGGGCAGGAGGCAGAAAGAAGTAGGGAGTACACCCAGGGAGATGAAATGGGCTGTGCCACAAACACCCAAAGGGAATGAAGCTCAGATCTTCATGGATGTGAGAGATGTGTGGGAGGATGGTGGTCCAGGATGGGGTTTCTGACTGGAGAGGGCAGAAGGCATGAGCCAAAGGGGAAAGGCTGTGTAAAGTGGGAGAGCGTAGGCTGAGGGCAGAGGGGCACAATCCTTCCAACATTCTTTGCCCTCAGGAAGAGGGCCTTCTCCAAGCAATGTTGGGACATGAGCAAACAAGGGAAGCCTTACGTGAAGACATTTTGAAGGAAGAAAGAGAAGAAAACAAAACCCTTTGTGTTGCATAGAGTATGAAGGGAGAGATCCTGCACTGCCTCACACCCCAGCCCCTCTGACAGAACTGAATCACTCAGGGAAGTGTCCTTGTTTCAAGAGTACATCTCAGTTTTTTCCATGAAAGCCAGATTTGGATTGTTAGGACAAAGAGGAATATTGGAGCTCAAGCACTGACAAGGGTGGGGCAGATGGTATTAAGTGCCACTCCTAAGGTGCATTTTAAAGCCTGTAGACCCTCCCACATGAACATGACATCTCCCACTCCTCATGTCTCCACCTTTGCTTCCCTTCTTTGCCTCCAAGCACACCAAAATCCCCCAAAAGTGCACCCACAGCCCATCGTTCCTCCTTCGCCCCTGTTCTGTTCCCAACAAGGTCCTGCCAACACCACAGTGAGACCCCTCCTGCCATTATTGCACTGCCTCGAGCTCCTGAGGTCAGGAGCTAAAAGCACTGTGGAAGGAGTGATGAAAAGAGTTGGTGCTAGGAGGAAGGATGAGCAGTGCTCCTGCATTAAATGTAAAAATTAAAATTAAAGCAAATTTCCATGTTACAGACAGCTACAGGAAAACTGGTTACCAGTTAGCAGCAGCAGGATTTTTCAGGAGGTGATGGGAGTCAGGATGAGGCTCAGATATTCTTCTCATCACAGTATCCCCAGCTCAGGAAGGAAACATACCCCTGACTGCGACTTCAGTGTAGGTGAACGGAGAGCAAGGGCAGCCTCAGCCCAGGTATTTTTTCAGAGTAAATGAAATATGTATCTTCCATGTGGTCAGCTGGGAGGGAGAAGCCTATCTCAGGAGTGATGGCAGGTGCTGCTCATCTATTTCCATTTTCCAGCTCTGCAACCTCAGGAACCTCTTTAATCCAAACCACCCGCCAAGTTCCATCCATTGGCCCTGAAGATCAGCAGTGGTTTTAGATTAATTTTTGAGGCTAATTTTTTTGAAGTATCTTGCTGGCGGATTTTTGGTCTCACCTGTTACTCAAGAGATTTGCAAATCTCATTCTCACATTATCAGTCATTTAAAGGGGCACATCACATCAAGAATTTAGGTTCTGCTTTTAATAGAGAGAACATGGGGGTAAAGGGACATGAAAAGAGAGCCAGGAGGTACAGAAATTTGTGAGAGATGAAAACATCCCTTGATTTCTGTATTCCCTGGGGCAGTGAGGGGAACCTACATACAGCATGAAAATCGGAGAGGGAACTTGACAAGAAGCTCCACCAAACTCACCTAGCAGCTCAGTGAGGTGCAAAATGTAAAGCTAGCAGAGTAAAGAGTGACATATCTCAGGGGCAGGATTTTGGTTACTGTGTTTTAAGGCATTAGTAACAGGAATAGAGATAAGAAAATACACAGAAGGTACATCCCAGCAAGACTACCTGGGGGTTATGTTTCATGGTGTTGACGGCTATTGAGAGATGTCAAAGGTAGACTGTAATTTTTTAGTCGATCATTCTTTTCATCAGTCATGCAATTTTTTAGTCAATCTTCACAAGCAAATATGCACACATGGACATGTGTGTGCTGCTACTGGTCCAAGTGCTTTTTGGTGTCTAGCTTGCTGAAATGCTTTCAATTAGGGTTTGGAAATGGTTGACTCAGTCAGCCTATGTGACACTTGCCAAAGAAAAAATTGGTTTCAGTCAATGCTGTCTTGCTTCCCAAAAAACAAAGCCTCACTCTCCCTTTCTCTCTTTCTCTTATGTTAAGCAGAGAGTCTGTCTCAGGTAAGTGTGTAGCTGATTTTTAATACCATGGAAACTTCATCTGCAAATTTGTTCGAAACTCATAAGGAAAGCAGCCTAGTAAAACAGATGATTAATATTGGTAAGCTCCTCATTTGCATATTAATTAGTCTCTGTACTCAACTAATTAAAACAGGGCTGCCTGTTTGTAGACTTTCTGAAATCCAGATTGTTGCTATTGCTCCCATGTAAGTGCATTTAGCACAGCTAAGGCAGGCCATAGATATTACAAACCAGCCACCCCAAGCAGTGCTCGCAACATTTTAAAGACATTTATGGCTACAAGGGAAGTACTTTCAGTGTTTTCTTAAAAAAAAACCCAAATAGGACTGATGCTTGAAACAGCAGGATATAATGACTAAGCAACACTTGCACTTCTGTTCATGCTCTCAGAGAGCAGGACAACTGCAGAAACATGACAAATCCAAGGCCAGAGGGAGGAGAACATCGCAGGGCACAAAGAAGCCCAGGCTGAGCCACTCTTAAGCTTTGCAATACTCATTTTCTCCAGAGATGCAGCCTAAAATCAAAGCTCAGGCTGGTGACTCAAGACTTGAAAATTCAAGATTAATTCTGAGCTGTGTTGCTCTGGCAGAGCCCTGTTCAGCCTTCCCAGGCTGGAGGTGGAACTGAGACTTGTAGTCCTTGCATGTCAGGTGGAGTTGCCCTTGCAAGCCCACCTCGTAGCCTCATGTGCTCTGCAGAGATGCTGCAGGGAACAGGTACTGGCTGAATTTTTATAGGTAAAGAGCTGCATTTTCCCAATCCCATATTTCCCTGCTGACACGCACAGGGTGGATGGATTACAAAGAAATTCCTCTGTTGATTCCTTACCTTCATATTTTAGCACACAAAATGCAGCCCTTCTATCATCCATAAAGTTCTCTTCCATCACAGAATCAGAGAGTGCTGCCCTCTCCAGCAGGATCTGCCTCCTCCTTTTCCCTTTGCCTGGCCTGAGGACACACCATTGCCCCCTCTGCCATCCAGGCCACCAGACAGCCCCCTCATGTGTTTCACAGCCAACACACCTGCTGGTGGCCAGGATTCTCTTCTGTCTTCCTACTACCCCTTCTATCTCCTCCTGCTGTTCTTTCTTCTGGACCTGATTCTTGGCACTTTTTCTTCTCCTTCCCCTTCTCATGCACCTGTTTGTTGTTCCTCCCAGCTGTCTGCATTCCTTACTTTGCTACCCCCACACTAGTGCCGGACTCCTGTAGAAATTCAAGGACTGAGGCTAGAACACCCAAGGCTGAGAGGCACTTTATGAATGCATATTTACTGCCATAAAATATTTTGCATGGCAGTGACAAGTAGGCTTTCTCAAACTGTCTGGGCACAAAGACTTTTCCTCGCCCTAGCTGCCAATAGCAGTTTGACAGGTTTTATTATACTCCATTATTCACAACAAGCCAGGTCGCTGTGCCATATGCTGTCCAGTCCTGCTAGAGCTAACCATGTGCCCATGTTGGCTGCAAACCAAGGCTGGTTAAAACCTGCTCCTTTCTTTGTATGCTATTTGTTTTGAAAGAGTTGAAGACAGGGGCTTCATGTCAGATGTCCCAGTTTGTCTTATCACACCACTTTGCTCACCCTCAGCAGCCTAAACACCAAAACAATTGGAAAGTCAAGGGTCCTGGTATGGTTTGGACCTGAGATTCTTCCAGAAACCTGCCCTGTTCTGGAGCTGATGCAGTTTGAGACAGGAGGAGAGCTTTAAATCTCTCTGGGACCACTGACAATGTGTTCAACTTGGAGTGCAGCTGTAGATGTGGTTTCATGCAGTGCTTAGCAGGACACATAGAAAAGAACAGTGCAATGTGTCTAAGACTAAACCTCTGCTTCACTGGCAACAGCTGTTTTAGAGACATTGCAGCTACAGCAGTCGGGTCTGCATGTGGTTGGACAGACCTTCTATTGCATCTCTAAATTCTAGCTTCCTCCAAGCCTGCTCTCCCTCCTCCGTGGCACATGCAACTTGCTGTTGTCTGCTTTTCAGCTGCTTTTGCTGCTCGGTTTTGTTTGAATGTCTATGGAGTTGCCATACCCTGCAGTAACCAATGCACAGCCCCATCTAGAAAGAACATTTATTGCTGCCTTTCAAGTTTGACAGACTTTGAATCCCTCTCCTACCCATTGTTTGCACTGTAGCTGTTTTCAGGTGGGGGTTTCACATTTAGCTGATCCTTCTTGCTGCTCCCACAGATTTTTCTCTAGGTATGTCTGTAGCAGACGGCACACTTCATTTCTGCTACACAACCAGGGCTCTTCTTGCCATTGGCTTTTTGTATTCATATTGTAAGAGTCTATAGATGTTCTTCATTGTTGCTGCTTGATAGTCAAGGCCAGCAGAACTCTCTACTTCATTAGTCTCATGGATGGCACAAATGTAACTTTATCTTATTCTGTAAGGGCTTTCATCATCTTGAAATAATTTGTTAAAATGCTGGATAAGATTTAAAATAAACTCTCCATTCTTACACATGGTGAGGATGTTCTGACATTCCACCATGAATCTGTACCATAAATTAAGCAACAGCATCTCTTGTTGAGGTTTCCAAAATGAAAATTTCAAACACTTGAAAATGGTGTTTCTGAGTGCTATCAAGACCTGAGGGAACCAATTGACTTTAACTGCCCTGCCCAGCCTCTTTTGGGCTCTCCACCAACACACCCTCTGCCCATAGGCCCAAAGACTCCAGGTAAGCTCAGGACACAGGTGCCCAGATCCGGCCTGAACTGTGTCCTAGGTGTAGGACTTGCTTTGTCCTGCCTTACTGGCTAGTTTTCAAGGCCGGACTCCAAACCTATGCTAGTTCTGACCCCATGTCCCACTGCTTCTGACTGAGCTGTCTGACCAGATGTATCACTTCACCCTGTCTGGGACTGTCACTGCTCTGCCCTGTTCAGGTACTGTGAGACTGTGTCAGTGAAGGTGCTGCTCTGCCTGTGTTGAGGTTACCTTCAGCTCCCTGCCTGCCCTCCTTTACAGAGTAGCTCTTATCATGTTGCTCTTGGACAGGTATTGTGTTGGTGCTGTCACATGTCCTGTCTGGTCAACTCCATAGCAATAAAAAGCAGTCAGCTTTCCACTGGTTATCAGGAGAAATGGCCCAATATTGTTGTGGTAGATCCAGAGAGACAATTAATTCATTTCTCATTAATTAATTAATTAATTAATTAATTAATTAATTAATTATTACTTAATTGATTATTAATTAATTAATTTCTGTAACCTTCAGGGAGATGCTGGCACCCTGCTAACCTTGCTTTAGTACACTGCACACACCAATACTGAAATTCTTCCCTCTGTTGTGGATTTGATCCTGACTCTTCTGAAGCACGTTTGTGGCTTCCTTTGAATCCTGTCTGAGATCCAGATGAGTGTAACTGTTTTGAGCACATAATAGGTTGCTGTTTCTTGTACAGAAAAATGAATTGCGTTTGCCTTCCACTGGCCAATGCATATTATCAGCACACAGACATTTCTCCCAGCTCATTTTCCTCCTTATCATTTTTGCTAGGATTGCATGGCAGCTGGGTCAGCAGTCCAACAGAAATCAAATTGGTCATTGATCTTAGAGCAGAGTTCCTATAATGGTAGCTGAGTGGCAGTCTTCAGAGATGTGTCTAGCATGTGTGAATCTTCCTGGCTTTGTTATCACACTGCAGAAATCCCCTGCACTGGAAGCCTGTGTCATGTATTTTACCATCCATTACACAGCTGTGCTTTCCTTCTGCAGAAGATATCCCACTGGGAGGTGAAATGGTGCTGTTTCTCCAGCATCGTCCACACCTGCTCATGACCTGTATAATATCCACCTTGTCTCTTAGATTGTTTCTGTGGGATGTGTCCTGGATTATGATTTATTAGTCAGCTTTCCTGCTTCATGAAAACTGTTACTTCTGGCAAACACGTTTGTCCTTCTGCAGCAGCCATTGTTTTGGTGCTGCCTTTGGTTTGGGCCATCAGCCCTTGCTACTCTTTCCCTAAGCCTGGGTTTGTGTCTCTGGGCAAGCTGGAGTTCTCTCAGTTCAGATGTAGGATGGCTTGCAGGGATCTTTAGTGAGGCTCAATGACAATTTTCTTATTGTTGTTGTTCAAGTATGCTTCTTCCTCTGCATAGGTTTTTTCCTGCACTGTATATTTGTATAAGCAGTGATACATTGTCACTTCCCCAAAAGCAGCTCTCTCAATTCTAATTTCCCTGGAGCCACTCTGCTCACCAAAGACATTGCAGTCTTCCCTATAGCACGAGCATGTGGGGGTGTTTTCCCACAACAAGTATATCTCACTCACTTCTTAAACTTTGCCTCCAATGAGATGTGAAAGGGGTAGCTTTAATTTCTCTGTCCATGTGGCCCTTGACCAACAGTGTTTGCATCAAAGCAGGAACATTGCCTTGCAGGCTTGGGCACACAATTTTGAGACTTGAAATAGACTCCTCCTGCACCATTTCTGCAAGTTTGCTTTCTTTCCATGTGCTCTCATTTTTGCTGTAGATCTCACAGAACTGCAGACAGTCATCCTCTTTCATATTGCCACATGCTCCCTGGATAAGAACCAGAAAGGCACCATTTGTAAAAGAGAATAAGTCTCCTTAGGGATGAAGATAACTGTTTACAAATAGCCTTAAAATATATGTGTACACTGACATACCATTTCCTCTAATATTTCTTTCTCACTTCCACACACGCTACTACATCAGAAAAGATGTCCTTTGCTGAATTCTCAAAATCACTGCAAATGCTGCCCAAGGAACTGTGAGCCCTGAGCCTCAAACAACAGATGGAGAGGTTTCAAAGGCTGGAGTCTCCACTTTGTCTAGTAGCTACTTTATTAGTGGCAAACAGATGTGTGTGCAAATCCCTTCTGCTGGAAGCAATGTCTTTGATTCCTGATATCTAAACTATCCACTGGAAGAAGGAAACCAACAGCCCAGGTTTAATAATGACTTATTGTTACCCATTTCTTCCTTGTTCCCTGGATCCTCTCTGACATGAACTGATGATCTTGACAGACAGAAATAAGACATTGGCAGCTTCTCAAAGACATCTCAGGCTACAAAGACTGAAATCT
This sequence comes from Formicarius rufipectus, assembly GCA_013399695.1. Classification (NCBI taxonomy): domain Eukaryota; kingdom Metazoa; phylum Chordata; class Aves; order Passeriformes; family Formicariidae; genus Formicarius; species Formicarius rufipectus. The sequence continues at coordinate 220,144 of VXAU01001197.1, read as the reverse complement.
TCGACCTTTTCCCCTCAAAACCAACTCCAGGGATGAATGCTGCAGTACACTTTTACAGGACCTGAAGACAAACTTGGTTATTAGAGATCATAGAAAAGTGTGCTAAACCCTACTGATTCCTGACTTTAATCTGACCATAAATGCTGCCTCTCTTGCCCAACCCTGGGAAACAGCCTGAGAAGCTGCATGACTGACCTTCCCTGCTTACCCACCTGCCACAGTGCACTTCCGTGAGCTTACAGGGGATTCGCTGCACATAACACCTCTTCTAGGCCAGAAAGAAATGTTTGTTGTGGATGGTGTGACTCCAGACTTGCAGTTCAGACTTGGGAACTGCTACCTCTGTCTTGCTTTGACAAGAAACATTACAGGGTGTATGATCCAAAGAGCTATCTGAGTCTTGCATACAGGTCAGTGCCTCTGTTTAAACATTCAACACACTTCTTCCAACTGCCTGGCAAAAGGAATGTGTTTGGAGGTGTAAACGATTTTGACAATTCAAGTGTTGTGTGTTAATACACTGATCAAAATGCTGAGAGTTTTCAGGTCGGGGCGCATCTGTTCATCTTGGTGATCTTGTTAAGAGGTACACCCTTACAGCCTGGGAGACACTGAGGAAACATTGCAAGATTTCTCTGTCTGGCAGGATTCCCTTCCAGTATTAACTAGTGCTGGATCTTCACCACAGAAAGATTGCTGTCAGGGTCTTAAGCACTAAACAGAGACCTCAGCAGATCAGTGTTAAACCTAACGGGACCGAAAAGCCCCAAAGTGCTTCCACGCTCCCAGCATCAGTACTGATGAATGGCAAGAGCCAGCAACCATTCATCTACACGGCTAAATGAATGCAAGGAGTTAGACAATGCTAAAAGAAGGAGCAGAATCAGGGGGCCGATCTGCAGAGCTCTTCTTGCTCATGAGATGTTTGGGTCGGTTCCCTGCCTGCGCTACCAATTCATTAGACAAATCTGGGCACTTTTGAGGCTAATGGCAGGTTTCCTGTTGTGTGACAGGCGCTGGGCTTCAAACTGTCTTTGCCTCTTCTTCCCTGCTTAGGAAATACGGATGCTTCTGCTCACTATGGAAGCTTTCTTTGGGCTTGAACCACCTAAGATGTAACAAAAAGCTCTATCTCCCCACCTGGGTGCAGTGTCTATCAAGAAATATCCCTGAGAATAAACACTTCTGGTGCGTTGTTGCACTTCATTCCTAACAAAGCAGAACAATTTGCATTACAATTCAGTTTATTTAGAAGACAGTGGATGAAATCTGGAGCTTGACACTTGGCTTTCACTCAGTCTGTATTCTGTGGGACTACTGCCAGCCAAAGAACTGCCTAAATACAGTATAAGATGCAGAAGTACCAACAGTGCATTTCTACAGTGCTATTTGTCCAAAGGCTTCAGAGTATATATGTTAACTAAGGTAAAGCCCTTGAAATCTCTGCATTGACCTTTAACAGCTTTTGGATCAGTGGCAAAATAAGGAAATATGCAGATTCTGGAAAACCTTGGCACGTAGGCAAGAAGAATCCACTATTTCCTGTTGGGGAGAATGGAGGCACAGAGGTGAGATGGCTTGTCTGATGCTGCTTGGATAATCTGAGATTGACACTAGGTAAATACATATGTTTTAGAAAGTACCGACCATGGTATGAGGATGTTCAGTTGATGTGATATGGGACAAACTTCAAAGCTCAAATTCAAATCGCTTCAAGAAACTTTTTAATCTAAAAAGAAATCCCAAAATCTCATATGGATTTGGTACAGCATGAATTAAGGACAAACTTCTTATAACTGAATCCAAAAAGCTCTCTTGTCAATTCTCTCTTTCATTTCTGTCTTCTGCCTCCTTTGGTGCCTGTGTAGCTGTTATGCTTTATTTACAGATAATTGGAAATGGAACATAAACAAGCTCAACTGGAACTCCAAAGAAATCAGCAATTAATGAGTGCATTTAAAATAGTCTCATTTAGAGACCATAAAGATGGTTAGATGGATGCATGCATGCATGCATGCATGGGTGGATGGATGCATGTATGAATGCATGCATGGAGTGGCAGCAGGTGTATTCTGACACGTGGAGTGAAAATATTTTAGATTATCCTGATCTGACTCCAAATTTTCCTGGCTTAGGGAAAAACTCAATCCCCAGACCTAAAACCTGGGAACTAACTTCTTCAAGTGTTGTGGTTCTTGCATAAGACTGACCTGCCTCTGATCACAACTCTCAATTGACTCAATTGCTTTCAAATAGCTGAAAAATAGATCCCTGTCTGAATGATGGAGTGTAGTCCTTTTTTTTGTAGTAGGAATATAATTTATCTAGTGGTCATGATGGGTCATAACATGACAGAGGAGAACACAGAATCTTGCTCAGATGACTGAAGTCACAGCAAGTTTTAGAGAAGGGGTTGGTCAATTCTACCTCAAATGTTGCATTCCCTTTCCCAGAAGGTATATCACCCATCCTGGCTGATTGCTAGTTCTTCTCTCCTCCCCCTGGGCAAATCTGTGGCTCTCACCTCTTGACTATTTGCTTCCAAGTCTAGCAGTGCATCTCTGCCAAAAAAAGACTCTTCATTTCCATTTTCACTTTCCCCCTTTCAGTCTACATAGACATATATGTAATTTTTCTCACTTAACTTCTTTCTGTTTATTTCTTTATTAGTAAATATTAAACTATAGAGAAGTTTGGGTTGCAGTCCATATGGCACACACGATGAAGTTGTTTGAAGTGGCACTGTGAACTAATCACTTCCCAACTGTTATCCACGCACGAAGAGCAAAAGCAGCTCTGCCTGTATTCTTAGCAAATCTTTACTTGCTTTTATTGGCAATGCTTCTGTTTTGGCAGCAACCTGTCAAGTTTAGAGCTGGCAACCACAGTTTTTTCGCATTCTCAGATGAAATGTAGGCAACATGTTTTCTATGAAAACACCCTTCCTACTCTTCATTAGTGCTTCCAACATTATTGTTCTCAGTACAGAAAGCAAACATTGGTAGCTTTCCCTCTCCCAGAAGTGGAACTTGAATGGAACAGGGCTGAACTGACATGGAGTTTTTATTAAGAAAAATGTCCAGTGAAGTAACAAGAGGCAAAGGCAAAGTCCCTCTTAGCAAGACCAGAATGGTTGAGTCTGTTTTGCAAGTGGATATCAAGGCTAAGAGTTGCAAGTTGGTTTTGAATGAACTGGTAGGTCCTTACTGTGCCATGCAGAGATCCCTCATGCAGAGTATTGGAAATGCTGTGGTGTGATAACTTCATGGCACCATGTTCCATTCATGTCCCATGCATCTCTTTCAGCTCCACAAACTGATCCTTAAAAACAAATCACATAGCAAGGAAAGTAAATCAAGTCCAAGAAATCAAGTTTCTTTTTCCACTCAATATAAAATACGTGGCACACATCTGAAGTTTCAACTGGATTGAGATTCTCTTTGCTTGAGCAATGAGCTTGTCCCTACAATCTGTTTAAAACCTATCTTGCTTCCTGTGCATCTTGCAAATTATTTAAAATCCAAATCCCTGCAAGGACCTTATTTTATCCTCCTAGATCTCTGCTGTCCTACTGTGTCTACCTTTTTTGGGACATTTTTACTATTGGTCCCTTCTTTGTAGGAAGGTTGCCAGCCTACTCTGCAACAAGACGTGGGATAGTGGCAGTCCACTTCACAGCTGCATGTGGAAAAAGACCTTGTAACATCTCCCAGCACTGTTGCTGACTCTCCGTGCATCTCATAGAGCTTACAAAACTCATCTTCGCTCATGGGCTCCATTTCCCTAAGCCTCTTATAACTGATCTCTGAATTCTTCTGAATTCTTCCAAATTCTACTCTTAGAAAATCTGGTAATATTGGGTGGGATTCAGTTCCCAATACCCACACATGAGGAGTTTAAAAATAAGCTGTAAAGCAGTAAGGAAGTTACTCTCTGCTGAGAAGCTTGGAGCCCTTTCTCTTCCCCACCCTGGGGTCAGGACAGACATCCCAGCTCCAGTGAAGAGTAACGCAGCTGTTCACACTTGTGTTTCCTCTATTCCTCCTAATGGAGCCTCTGTCCTCTCGACACAACTCACTTCAGTGACTTCAATCATTAAAGGCGTTGGAAATAGGGTCTGAGACTTATGCAAACTCCTGCCTCAGGTGTCATGACCAACGAACCGATCAAAAATGCCAGCTCCTCTTAGAATGCCATCCCTGAATTCATACCCAACGGCAGATCTGTCACACAGTAGCCAAACATGTTAATAACAGCTGAAGCCTTTAGGTGCACTTGTACCCTCAAAACTCAGTGGAGTTGCTGTCATCCTCCAACTGTTCAGTGGCCTAGATGAAAATAGTTAGAAGTCTAAACGCAGCTGCTAATAAAGACACTGCACTTCTGCCTCAGAAAAAGCACCAGCTCCCTTTTTGACCAGATGCCCTCTTTGGCAGTTTGAGTCAATGAGGAGCAAGTGATGGAGAATGAACCCAGGCTCCAAGAGGAGGCCTCAGGCCCTGAATGACAGTAATGGGAAGAGCAGAAGGGAAGTTCTCCATTGCTGGTCTCTGCTGGAGTTTGGAGTTGATGTCAGTTCCTACTAATGTTGTTTGCCACCAGCATCTAACAGAGCTGCTTGTGTGAACTGTCTCCTGCTCACTAAACTTCTTTCTTTGCCTCCACACAGGTCTTCTGGGTGGTTCAGATAGGTCTGTGGGTGGATGGGCAGAGAAATTCCAGGAAGAAATGCAGAGTCTGGAGCCAACTGATAAGTATACCTTGTGGATGTCCAGATTTTGGGAGGAAAAATCCTACTTGTTACTATCAGAAGGAATTACACTGGGAAAACATACTCAGCTGGATGGACTGGTCTCACAATCCAGAGCTCCCACAGAAGGAGGACATGAAGCAAGAGCACTGCTTCCAACTTGTGCTGAGAAGTCTGCAGATGTCAGCGCTATGTGTAGCTTGAATTCAGCATCATTGCCACCTTTGGCAGCAGAAGTGCTCTCCAGGTTTTGTTTCCTTTATAGCAACAGTCCTAAATCAGACTGCTCCAAATGGCCAGCTCTGGACCGAGCAAAGTGGTTTGAGAGCTAGTCACAGAAAACCACATATTTGAGAACCTTTCACACATTTCCTCCCTGTGGTTCCACCTAAGCAGTTTTGCCCAAGTAGTTCTTCCCCTATGCACTGTCCCAAAAGAATAGCAGGAAATCTAGCAAAGTTGGCTGTTCAGTCTGGAGGAGAGAAGGCTTCGGAGAGACCTTATAGCACCATCTAGTACCTGATGAAGAGGACCTACAAGAGAGATGGAGAGGGACTTTTCACAAAGGCATGTAGTGATAGGGCAAGGGGGAATGGCTTTAAACTGGAAAAGGAGAGATTTAGATTGGATATGGGGAAGAAATTCTTTATTGAGAAGGTGGTGGGGCACTGGAACAGGTTGAGAAGTTGTTGATGCTCCATCCACTTATGGGAATAGAGTGCAGGCATTCATGGCCTTTGAATCTGGATTGAGGAGGGCATCCAAACCCACTCCCCCATGGAGCTGTGTAAGAACCTTTACTGAAATCCACCATGAACAGCAGCATTAAGATTTGGAGAGGCACCCACACTTTCAACAGATCTAGAGTACAGAATCTGTCCTGGCATAGATACAGCAGAACCATTATGCTTGTCCACAATTACCCACAATTTTCCAGGACAAAAATATTAGTGGAATTAAGATCTCCTTTTCCTTTACCATACTTATCTGGAAAAACAAGAAATGTGGTTGCCTCTTGCTGAATGTATTTTAAATTCCTTCAGAGTTCACTGATTCAGATCATGTACTTTTAATGTGAACAAATCCTTCTCCTTTTGGAGGACAAGGATGAGTCTCAAATTCTAGGATTGTCCAGTTTTTCTAAAGAGTCTTTTAATTTGCTGCACAACACTTGGATTCCACCATTTCAGTTTTCTGAAAGGATTCCTCTCATTCAGACTACACTAACAAAAAAAAAAAAATTTGCTTCTGTAGTCCAGAGAGTTTAAAGTGTATGAAAATGCCACGTGTTTACTGCCAGGAATCCAGCTATGTGATTTAGTCTTGGGAAGGGCCACATTCTCTCTGTTCCTATTCCAGATTTGCCAACCTAAACACATTATGCAAGTATTCTGTACCAGTTATGGCAATTTAATACTCCCCAGCAGTCTGGATAATGTGGCCATCATGGCCAAGTGAAAATATCCTGATAACACTGGTATTTACTGTTTTCACGTCAAGTAAGTGAATCGTTTATAGAGCAGCTTCTGCGCTGACCTCTGGCAGAGAAACGTTCTTTGGCTTTCCTTGTGTGTTACAGCTCCATGCCTGTATAGCATGATGTAGTGATGAGCAGGGCACAATGACTTGGTAGCAATGGCAATTAACAACTAGACTTTTACAAGTCTGAATGGCAAATCTGAACATCTTTTGCCAGAAACACCCGACGGGGCTGCCTTCATATCCTGACAGAGATTAATCCAGGCTACACCTTCCACCCCCAGATTTAAGGCGCGCCTTACTCAAAAGGCACATGTAAGCAGCAAGACGTGCAAGTTGCCGTCACGCCCCACGCTTCGGGAGACTAAGCTAAGTGGGGCTGACTCTCGGACGCCGCTGCGGACGGGCGGATCGCACGAGCGCGGCACTAATTAGCGGCGATTAATTACCAGGCGCCCGGCCGGGCCGGCGGCGCTCGGCCGCCCCCTGCCGGCCCCCGCCGGAGCCGCAGCCCCTCTTTGTTCCCGGCGCCGACGGAGCCACAGCGAGCTGTTCATTTATTTAGCGGGGGCTTTATTCCACCCTCCTCCGTCCTCTAAAAGTGATTTAGGCATCTTCCTCGCATCTTTCTTCCTGCGCCCCCCCGTTTGTTTCACCAGCGTCGGGAGGGAGCCTCCTGCCCTGACCTCAGAGGGGCTCGCTCTTGCCTTCCTCCCACCCTGCTCTTTTTCCAGAAGTGCCAATTGCCGAGGGTGCTGAGTAAAACCGTGACAAATACGGCACCAGGGGAGGTTTAGATTGGTATTAGGAAAAATTTCTTCACTTTTAGGGTGGTCGGGCATAGGAATAGGTTGTCTGGGGACCTGGAAGTGTTCAAAAGCCATCTAGATGTGGCACTTCTGGTGAAGATGGCAGTGCTGGGTTAACGGTGGGAGGCAATGATCTTAGAGGTCTTTTCCAACCTTAACAATTCTATGGTTCTATAAAATTGTGGCCTGTGCAAAACTAAATTACCCTAATCCTGCCCAACTGGGTTGCAAAGCCTTGTTCTTGGGTCCGTCTTAGGAACTACTTCATTGGTTATGCTCAGCTGTTGTGCCTGGATGATTTCAGCTCCTGTTAAATTTGTTGCAACTCCATAGTAAAAAGAGGTGAGGCTGAAGCATTTTGTATCCAGAATTCCTCCTCTGACTCTCTGAAGAGCCACTAAGGTTCAGACTATGAGCAGTGGTACAGCCAGCCTCAGCCCTGCTCCAATGTCCTCAAAATTGAAATGTAGACTCGTTTCTTTGTACAGAGTGCTGAACATTTTGACCCCAGACGGATTTCCATCCTGTTGCAGTGGTTCTCAGGTTGTCCTGAACCAAATGTGTGAGCAGATCTCAGCTGAGATCTCCCAGCTTCCTGAAGTCCTGAGCATACAGGCAGCGAAGCACCTTTCCTGCTGCCAGAGCACTGTAACATCAGCTACCACATCGACTGCACTTTCACATCTGGGGTACATAACATCTCCTCCCATCACCTCTGCTGCAGAAACCCCACATAAGTCCAAATCCACTCTATTTGAAAGCCTTCCCTGGGACCTCTTTCTACCTAACTGCCTGTGACAATCTCTCATGTTAGCTCTAAGGGCAGTTCAGTGCCACTGTATTTATCCCATTTGTATTGTACCATGAAGCTCAGTGGCAAAACCCTGTTGTCTCTGATTTTTACATCCAGCTGACTTCATAGAATCATAGAACAGTTTGGATTGGAAGGGACCTTAAGATCACCTAGTTCCACCATCCCTGCCATGGGCAGGGTCACACTTGTGTACTCATGTGGATTCACATTAGTGACTCCCTGTCCTTCATTATTCTCATTGACTCAAGTCTTGCATCAGACTGTAAGTTTCTGAAGCAACAGACAACCTGGAAAAATAAAAGCTAGTAGTATTGTGGATGACTGAGAGATCCTTCTGACTGTAGGTGATGCCTAAAATCCTGGAAAATAGGCACTCACAGAAACATTAATGGAGAAAGATAGATAAATAACTTTATTAGGAGTTTCCAGGAGGTGCACACCACTGCAAGGCCTAAAAAAACCCCCCTCCCTCAGTGATGTTACAGTTTTTATAATCTTCCAATAATTAACATATAAGATGTCTATAACCAACCATGATTCCCATTTCCCTTGGTGTCCCATCCCCAGAGTCCTAAGGGTTGCCCGCTTGGAGCAGCTCCAAGGGTTCTGGACTCTTCTTCTGTTTTGTCTTCAAGTTGTCTTGCAAGTGTCTCTGCAAAACACCATGACCTTCAGAAAGCTTAAGAATATGTGAGAAAATTACTTTAGTGACTCTGAACACCACTTAATATGTGAACAAGAAAGCCTACAATTCTAAAACTCTAAAGATCTACAAAATACACATCAAACCATTAGGCATCATAGGTGTCCAGAAACTGCAGGGCAAAGCCAGTGATTTCTCTGGGATGCTGTGCTGGGTAAGGGATTTTTGTCTTTCTTTTCCCCATATATCAACTGGGATGTCTGAACATACGGATGACTTGAAACCTCCTACTTTCTTGGGTAATGGGAAGCACCTGAAATTCTCTTTTCCCACTGCCTAGCTGCCCAAACTTCAAAAGTGTTCTTCACTGTGAAACTCTGATCATGTGCATTGTTCCTTCCTGGTATTACTGAGTGAGGATCTTCCCTTGCAGACACCTTTTGTAGATGTTCTACAGGATTCCAAGATCACTTTGAGAACTATCGTTCTTTGGAGAAACAAAGTCCACAAGACCTCTGTGTCTTGGGAACTCCCCCAAGGTGCAAACCTGTTTCCTGGAGAAATGCCCTACTACTGCCCATAGAAAACCTCTCTATGGCATCCCAGTTATTCACATAATGAGCATCCCTTATCTCTCATGTTTGAAGCTAAAAATACAGAATTCCATAACCTGTGGATGCTTAATTTTTTTTTTCTATGCAGAAGCCTCAAGTATGTCTACACAGTTCAGTAGATCATACTTTTGATAGCCCTCAGCTAATGCCTGCCAGAGCCTGGCAGTCCATGTAGCAGTCTGTGCCAACCTACCAGGTAAGACAAGTAGGGCCCCACGAGACTTTCCATGTTGCTGCCACAGTCCTCTTAGGTCTCCAAACTTCTGCTAATTTTGACCATGAGCTTCTACCTGATACTCAGCAGCACCTGTCTGGTATTTGGCTGTCTTTGCACCTTCATTTCTGAAGGGTTTTCCTAAGTTACTGCACTTCTTTTGCAAGGGAAGGACGGGAACAGAAGCCTTTTTTTGCAGTTTGGAGTTTCTGTGATAACCTGCAGCAGCCGTGATTTAGAAATTTAATGAGTGTATAGACATACTGAGCAGAATACCAGCACTGCACTACATGGCACACCTGAAGTAGAAACAGCAGCTGAAATCCAGGAGGTTGTCCTTATTAAGGTCATTTTGAGGGAATTGTAAGAAAGCTATCACTTGCCAAGTGCCCTCTGCCTCCAAATTCAGAGTGCTGCTGCCTCTGCCAGACAAACCACCTGGAAGTGCTTCTGATTACTTCTGTGGGATCTTCATCAGTCTCCAGAGTGAGAGACATGGTCCAAATGAGTCTTCTGCATGCTACTGATAAGGCAGAGAATGAATGTTATAAATGTCAAGATTATGAGCACTACTCCAGCCGAATGATGACTGCTTGGAAAGAAAAGAGCCTCCAAAGAACACATGGATTCTTTCAAAAGCAGTGCAGCACAACTGCTCATGAGAACCATTCTGAGGTACACACATTCAGCTTTATGTTCAGCATTGTTATCTCTGTCTCAGTCGCTGCTCAGAGACCACAGTGGCCAATCCTGCCTCTCAGGACTACATTGTTTTTTCTTTTTGTTTATGTCTGTATTTTAGTATATTTAAGCACAAAGGTGTGCTTCATAAACTCCTTTGCTCAGCCTGAAACCTCTGAAGGTGTTTGTGGTGAAAACAGACCTCCCACCACATGATGGACACTGCACATAATGTCTAAGGGACTGGGTAACCTTGATGGATTCCCATCTAATGTGATGGGAAACTGAGCAGAATTGAACAACTATCCACTGCCACAGACACGTGATGTGTGACCAAGCTCAGATTTCCCAGGAACCTGAACTGGAGCTGTTTTGCAACAGACAACTGCCCATCTGGGAAAGGATAGGGGATCACCTTAAAACATCATTCACAGTTCAGACAAGAATTCAGCATCCCCAAGCCTCATCTAAAATTGAAAAGTGCCTCCAAAGGAATTGTTTGTTGCTTTGTTGGCAAAAAGTGCAAACAGCACATCAGAGAAGCAAAAATGCCTTGGTGGATTGTTTGGCTGAGCACTTAGTCAGGGTATATTCTAATGAGCCATATGCTAGCTTTGCACAGTATTATGTGGTAAGCCAGCTGCAATGTGCAGCTGATTAGTTTGGTTGAAAAAGTCTTCCATAACAGGAGGCCAGCAAAGGCAAGCATTCTGGCAGGTATTGTCAGCCCTCTGACTGCTCCTGTCATCTTGCTGTGAATCAGATGAAGTTAAGACATCAAGGAACCTCTGTTTTATTTTCATCCTAAAGGAGGAACCCTCTTTCAGCCCTAGGCTTGTTTAACAGTAACTGTTTTCATGAAAGACAGACCCGTTATATTTTTATGGAAGAGGCTTCCACCATCTCTTCTAACTGGTGCCATTTTCACTGCCTCAGTCAGAGCTCAGTCATGTGCAATTCAGTATTCAGTTCAGCTGATGTGTTGGAAACCTTCTCTGAGTTAGGGGGATGGAGGTCAGGAGAGGATGGAAACCTGAAGTGCAAGATCACAAAAGTGGCTGTGCAATGGGACAGCAAATGCCCTTTTTAACCCAAATCCCATCTCTTGCTGTGGCCAAAAGCTGATGCTTAGGCAGGAATATCAGAATTGAGACTTAAGTGTTTTGTCCAGGTACCAACTTTGAACAATTTGTCTCTAAAGGACTTTCCAGAGCCAGAGATGTTTTCTCTTTGCATTAGATAAACCTCAGGGGAATCTTTTACTTGTTGGTCATTCACATGAACCCACTTATCTTCTGTCATCCAGAGCAGCCTGGGCTACGGAGTTCCATAGCTTGCTCACAGTGTCTACTTATGGACAAGCTGAAGTTTTCTCCATCAGGAACGGATCTTCTTTAGATCTCAGCTGTGCTAAGTGCTGAATCAACAGTTTGTGTGGCCACCCTGTGAACAGGTAAGAAATCCCCAGCTAGAAGGTGGGAACATCAAAAGCCCTTCGGAAGCCTTTTTTCAAACTATTATTAGTTGTGCTTCCAAGGTAAAATTAACAGCCTTTGTCAGAATTTGCTACAAGTGAATGTAACAAATCTGGAAACAGATGCCAATGAACCAGAATGAGTTTTTAGCTCTCAGAAAGATGATTTTTTTTTTTTAAATTTTTTTTTTTTTAATTTATTTTACAGAGATAAACGTAGCTTAAGGTTATCCCTTTTAAACTTTAGCTTTTAGTCCTTCCCCCCGTCTCGCTCCAGCGTGGGGTCCCTCCTTCGCCTCCTCCTGCTCCAACCTTGGTTTCTCACTCTGCGTTATCTCATGGCTGGAATTTCCAACAGTGCAACACTCCTAAATTCTTAAATATGTTATCACAGAGGCATGATTATGATTCATGATTATGATTTACAGAGGCTCAGCTTTGGCCACCAGTAGGAAGTCCCTCCTGGACCTGGCTGTCACTGTCTTCACAGGACAGGGGAAGCTTCTAGCAGCTCCTAACAGAAGCCACACTGGTAGCCTCCCCTTCTACTAAAATTCAGCTACAGAAACCTATGACACTAAGGCAACCTGTTCCAGTGTTTGACCACCCTTACTGTAATATGTACATATAAATACATAAAAGTTATTTTATTCAGATTGAGTTTCATGGGGGGTTTTTTGTTTCCATTGCCTCTTATCCTGTTGGGAGGCAGCACCGAGAAGAGCCTTGGCTCCTCCTCTTTATTCTTTCCCATCAGGTATTTACACACATTGGAAAGTTCTTCCCTGAGACTTCTCAGCTTTAAGCTAGACAGTCGCAGCTCTAAGCCTTTCCTCACATGACAGATGTTCCAGTCCCTTAATCATCCTCACCATTCTCCACTGGACTGTTTGGGAAGCAGCAGCACAGGAGGAGACAGCTCCCCGACAGCTGTTCTCTGCAGGTGTAGGGCATTGTTGCACGATGGCAACGTGCATAAAGCCAACATGGAAAATTCAGTAAAGTCAGGACTGGAGGCTGCAGGAGTCAGAGGTGTTACCTCAGCAGAGCCACGGCAGGAGCAGAGCACGAGCACTGTTTGAAAGGCAGCACTGCATGGAGGTGAATACAGCAGAAAGCTGCCAGCTCTCATTGCTGCCCATGTAGCAGGCAGAGCTTGTAGCTTCAGTGGCTGTAGGGAAGCGGGGACCTTGGAAAGGAAAACTTCCAGGCAGGGGTCTGGAGGTCCCCAGTGAGAGGGAGAAGACTGGAAGTGCCTGGGGAGTACAGGGAACACAGCAATTCAAGAGGCATTACCCTCCTGAAAGGGAGCCAAGTACCATCTCCTTCCCTGGCTCTGTTCACCTTTGCTCAAGAGTTAAGAGGGACTGGGGGCTTAATGGCAAAGGCAACAGCTCTCCCTGTTGCTAGGCAAGCTGGAATAATGCTGTGGATGCCATAGAGTGTCACTGAACTGACTGGGAGAGTGGGAAGGATGCAGGGGAGATGAACACGGCGCGTCTCAAGCACCAGGACATCTCCATATCTTAGCTGAGCAATAAAATGAGACAACTGCGGCTGGGTGAACAGCAGAAAGGTCCTGACATTTCAGAAATCCTTTGCTGTTTTGCCTTTAATCAATTTCTTCTAAGCCTCAAATATGAAAAGAAGTGCTTAGGGCAAAGGTGAATTTCATATTAAGAGTAAATTGCTTTGATGCTTGTCAATTTGCCAAGATTTTTACAGCAAGGAAATCGTATTATTTCCCTGGCTCCTGACATGATCCCAAAGGTCATACCTCACAACACAGCTCTCTTCCTTTCTCTCCAGCTGTTGCTCATACAATAAAAGCCACACACATAAAGATGTTGCTGCTACTTCTTGGTATCACCAGTTTAAAAATACTCAACCATCTAATTTGTTTCACGTTCCTGGAGTTTTACTGTAAAGATAGAATGAAAATGGAACATGAAAAGCTCATTGCCATTTTGCATGAATATTGCTATTTAACATGTATTTATTTCCCTTCCCAATGCAGTAGCGTTCCTTCACAAGCCAGACTCATTACTTCCTAGTGAGAACTTTTACCACATGTTCACAATGGAGGCTCTCCAAATACTTCTCATAAAATACATTACAACCACAGTTTTGTGAAGACTAATGTAATGGAGAGGCATGTTCTCACCAGGCACTAAATCTAGAACAGCAAGATTTCTGTAGGTCCAGAAATGACCTCCAGTGGCACCTACACAATAGTCTTATGCCACATTTGGCCTTTTTTTCCCCCCTTTAACTACCTGCAGGTATGCTATGAAGTATCATGTCAGCATTTAGGGGTCTTGTGTGAACTTACAGAATTTAAGCACTATGTGGGTACAGCTTCCCAGACACAGGGTTAATGCTGTTGAGAATCCCAGAATCACTGAATCAATTAGGCTGGAAAAGACGTGAGACCATCGAGTCCAACCTATGACTGAACACCACCATGTCAACTAGACCATGGCAGTGATATGTCCAGGCTTTCCTTGAACACCTCCCGGGACGGCGACGCTACCACCTCGCTGGGCAGTCCATCCCACTATCCGCGGAGATTCCACCTTTCCTGTGAAGAACTTCTCCCCAGTGCCTAACCTAAACCTCAGCACAGCTGCAAACCTACTGAACAGAGACTGTAACTTCACTGTGCTCTAAGGATGGAACTGGACTGCGCTGGCCAAGCTGCAGCACGGAGAATGCCATAAAAACTCCAGAACCACCTCGCCAGCACGAACCCGGCGCAGCCTTTTCGCCCAGCCCGCAGGTGGTGGGTGCTGCCAGGGTCTAACCAAGGCTCCAGGGTAACACCTCTGTGCCCCTGCCCCTCCCAAACCCCCGGCACCAGAGGTGCTGCCCCTCCGGTGGCGCAGCATCCCGCACGCACCTCGGCAGTTCCGCTCCCGCTCGCATCCCGACGCTGCGGTCCCGATACCCCTCACACAGCCCTGGCCAGCGCCCTGCACCTTCCCACGCAGCCCCGCACACCCCACCTTGTCTGCCCACATTCCCGAAATCATTCCATCCCGGGCCGTGCGCGTGCGCTGGCACCGCGCGCGCTTCCGCTTCCCCGGCGGGCTCGGGGAGGGAGGGAAGGAGGGAGGGAAAGAGGGAAGGAAGGAGGGAGGGAGGGAGCGAGGGAAGGAGGTGGCCGCATCCCGGCTGCTCTTCCCGGCGCCTGCGCCGCATCGCGCCTCCCGGCCTTTCCTCCTCCTCTTTTCCCCTCTCCTCCTTCTCGTCCTCCTCCTCCCTCTCCTCCTGCCCTGCGAGGACCCGGCCGCTGCTCCCCGCCCCGCCCCGCCCCGGGGATGCGCTCCCGTGGGAGCAGCGCGGCGGGCAGGGAGCGGGATGGAGGTGGAGGAGGCGTTCGCGCTGGTGGGGCAGATGGGGCCCTACCAGGTGTACCTGTGCGTCCTGCTGGCCGTGCTCCTCCAGGTGAGAGCCCGCCTCCTCCTCCTCCTCTCCTGCCCCCCGTCCGCACGGCCGGGAGGGGGATGCTGCGGGCAGCTGCTCTCCGAAGTACTGGGCGGACGTGCCCGTGGGAAGTGGGTGGGTGTCCCTACGGTGAGTGCTGCCCGGTGCGAAGGCTGGCGTGGGAGGGCTTCTGCTGTGGCAGTAGCTGGTGTCCTGCTGTGCATCTATCCCGCATCCGTGTGGTGTGCTCCTGGGACACGGGTGACGGCTGTCCAAAGGCAGGGCGAAGCTCTGCAGAGTGAATTTGGGGCGGCTGGTGCTCTCTGTGCCGCACTGCCTGAGCAGGTGTGCCTTGTGTCACTCACCGAGCCCACTGGGAGTTTGGAGCTTGTCAGGCAAAGGGCTGGTTGGAATGAAGTTGAGCTGAGGTTTCCATAAGCTAGACTGGAAGGAGGTGACTTTTGCCAGGTTCTGCTGGGAATCATGTGCGACCTAGAATTAGTGACCTGGCTTAGGGATTTCTAGGTTGTGTGTGGCATGATTGTCACTGATAAATGATCAATGATACCTCTGTGTGCAGAAGATCTCATTTAGTCAGGTGGTAGGTGATGATGGGTTATGGTACTTTGATTTACCATGACTTAACTCTTGGAATGCAGGGACAGTGTCTCTCCGTGAGGCATTTTGGGTAATAAGTTCTATGAGATACAAAACTAGAGCTCTCTTAAGTTTTGTTATAAAAGTAACAGTGGAGTGCTAGATTATCTTTCAGAGGCTGCACGAGCAAGTGGTGTGCTCTGCGACTGCGTTTGTCGTCTTTCAACTTTGCTTCATCTTTGTACATATTCCTGTGAGGGTAGGGATGGAAGATGAGAATACTATGTGTACCTTCACAGTCAAGTAGGACTGCATCTGACAGAAATCTGGTTTACTCCTGGTTAGCATCAAAAGCTTAATAGTCATGAATTCAGCTAGGCCGGCAAATGTCGAGTTACTGCCACTGTGGAAATTCAGTAGCAGCAGAAGGGAAGAGGGTAACTTTAGTGTCCTCTCACTTCTGCTGACCAGTGTTTTGTAGTAATCAAGAACTTCTGGTCATGAAATGTGGGACTGAAGATGTCTTTTGGCAGCTAGGGGACTGACTGAAATACTAAGAAGCTTTATGAGATGACTGAAGAAAGTTCAGCTGCCCAGTCTTGTCAGATGGGAACTCTGTACTTGGTTGCAAAGGTGTGATGATGAGCAGCAAAAGCTCTGTAGGTTTCTTTCCTCCTCCACCCCTCTTTTTTTTGTTTTGGGTTTTTTTTTACTGATTTGGCTAATTAATCCTTTAAAATTAGATATTGCTTAGAGCTTGTTCCACTGGCTGAGTGGCTGGAAAATGTATATACTCACTGAATATTAGGAATAAGGAAGTAGTACTTACTTTTTCTTCCAGTGCTGGTCATGTTCTGGAATGAACTGCAATCATGACAAGTGCTCTGTGTTTCTGCAGCTTGGAGTAGTATGGGTCAGCTGTTCTCTAATGTTTGTTTTGTTTTTAATGGATTAGCTTGCATTTTTCAGAGGAGGAGTAAATAGAAGGATCACTTCAAATCCTAGATCTAATTCAAAATAACTGAAGAAAAAAAGGTAGCAGGTTTGTAGTCTGTTTATTTTCCTTCTCATGTTATCTTTAATTCTTGAACTTTACCAAAGAGGATCATCCTCTGACTAGTCTCTTTCCTTTGTGCAAGAGTCTGTAAGGGATCTGGATGTGAAGGCTGTTGTCTTTTGGTCCATGAATAGATTTGGAATTACACAACTGGTACCTGCTTGGGCGGTTGATTGCTTTTTGTGTTCCTTTACTGGTGCCAAGTTACATAAGTGTCACTGGGATATGCAAGAGCAAGACTGAAGGCAGGTTCCATGACCAGGATTAGTCTTTTGTCTGGTATATCATCAGCCTTTGGAGAATGGACCCAAAGGTAAGTAATGTCTGGTTTGTGTGATTTAGATTTAGGTAATCATGGGCTTCTTTAGTGGATTAGATGCAGCATCTGTCAGCAGAATGAGAACTCCTGATAGTCTATGTCACTGGTTCTGCCCTGGACTGATTGTTCCATTTTATTCCTTGTTTGCCTGTCCGTTTTCATGCCCTTCCTCAGTTGACCTATATTTTCATGTTGGCCTATTTTTTTAGCATTGGTCTGTTGGTATAAAACATATTTCAACATTTTTAAAGATAAGAGTACCCCATGTGTGAAAAATAGTTATATCTTTGCTGTGTTAAGTCCCTTTATCTCTGGCGCCAATGTCCTGAGCTTAAACTCTGTGCTTTCCCTTCCCAGTAAGATGCCCAGCAGATGCTCTTATTTACCTGGTAGGCTTTTGTGCTTTTTCTTCTCTGCATGGTACTAATATTTTTGAGTTTCTTACGTACTTTCCCTCATTTTAGTGTTTTTCCTATATAAATTTCTACGGTAAACCACTTCCACCATGTAGTCTTATTGATATGCCAGTGTATCTGGTCTCTGAATTCTAATTACAAACATAGTTTCGCTCACAGAACTTCTTTAAGGCAAGCTGTACCCAACACTTCTCTCTGTATGGGCGAGACTTTCCACGTGAGTCAGTTTTCATGTGGGCTTGAATGAACTGGTACTTGTGGACTAAGTTTACTGCCATTCTGCCAAAAACCTCCAGGTTGCTTGTACTCAGAAAAACGTTTTGTGTGTAATCGGTGTAAAACTAGATTAAGTGTAAGCATTATGGGCTGTTTCTTTCATCTTGCCAGATTTGTATTATTCCTCTGCTACCTGCTGCTGTTACTCATTAACCTGTTGAGCTGTTACTGTATTAAGGTATGCCTGGCCTATTCACTACCAGCTTAATAGGAATTTGGAAGATTTTTTTGAATGTTCTGTAGCAGTAACTTTATAATGGACTGATGACAGCTAATGTAGAGAAACATTTTTCCAAATTCTGTGGAATTACACAAAGACCAAACTTACCTGAGGAATGAAGATAAAACTAGTGATGTGAATTTAAGGTTGGATTAGTCTTGCATTTCCAGTAGATCTTTGAGTGGAGGAGAAATAATGAGAGCTGATAACTGTTAAAAAACTTGAGACTTTATCCTGTGCTGAAAGTAGTTGCTTGCCACCTCTTGATTGCTGGAAAGATGCTCACAATTTTTTTAAGAAATTGTATTGAAGTATTATTTAAGAGCAGTCTTTTGGTGTTTAGTGTGTGTAGCAATATAAGACAAAATCTCGCACCTTGATAAGATGCTTGAGAGCCTACAAGCGTATTTAAAAATAAGAAGTGTCTAGGTCTCTTGTGAATGAGGTTTGCCTTTGCCAGTGAATATGTGACTGTGTTGCCCAAGTCCAAATTGAACCTGCAGAAATCTGAGAATGGAAGTGTGTTCCTACTATGTCTCTAATGAAAGGCTTTTAAAAACATGTTAGAGTTTAAAAGGGAGTTCTTGTTTGCACAGCTGAAAAAAGCTTTGCCTAAAGTTGAGTAATGGGCATTGCACAGCAGTGCAATTAGCAAGGGTGGTTTTTCTGTCCGTCTTAGGAACTCATTATGAACTGAAGGGAAGATGGAAAAACAGTCAAGATGGTTACATCAAGTTGCTTGAATGATAGCTTGTTTTAAGGCAAAGGCATTTTTGATGCAGTGCCTGCTGAATTGAGCTGACATCTCTTCACTGTTGACAACAGTATCGTCTGTAATTTCTATCATTACAATATCCCAGTGCAAAAAAATGCTCTTTAATCAGCCCATCTGCACAAATGTTTTGAAGGAAAGCGGATTCTGGGACATGTGGCTTAAGTGAGGTGGGTTCATCCCAAGTATTTAGAAATAATTTGGAAGAAATAGTGTCTGTTTTCAGACAGGATACAGATGTGATCCCATTCATAGCCTTGTTTAAATCTGTTTCTTGGCATTTCTTATCTGCACCGTCTACATACTCTACTTCTTTTAATGGCATGAGGCTTCACTTTGTAGTTGTAATGACAGTAATACAAGCCGAGCTGGTTGCTTATGCTCTGATAGGTCCTTAAAAAGAATAAATAAACGAAAGTAGCTTATACAAAAGCTGGCATTATCTTTTAGTCTGGATACTTAAGCAAAAATGTCTGAAGTGATCAGTATTTAACCAAGTCAAATGCTTTAGCTAAGGAAGTGCTCTTCTCATAATCCTATCAGAACTGCCTCTGTGAGACCAAGGTGATCACCCAGTGTTCTTTGGCAGTGTCCCAAGCCAGTGTGCTATGGTGAGGACTTTGGTCGCTTACAATCCTGTCTGTGACTCAGGTGTGTTCAGAGCCAACAAAGGCTGGAAAGTATGGAAAGAAAGAGGGACAAAGATGAAATCCAGACCAAAGAGTAATCATACTTTTGAAAGCAGGACTAAACCCTGCCTGAAACTTGTCAGCCCACAGTTTCTCCTTTTTTTTTGGCCAGCTGTTGCAAAGTTCTTGTTATCCTATGATGCCACTGAGGAGGTGCAGTCCTGGGCTGCTTTGTGGTATATTCATGAACTGGAAGAGGAACTTTTGTCACTTCCTTGCTTTGTTCTCTTTAAGTCCTTCTTTACATAAGAGAGTGGAGTGGCACTTCTGACATGACATTGGTGAAACACCATAGCTGGCATTCGACTGAGGAATCTTGCCACTTGATTGCACAGAAATGTAGTTTAGTTTCTTGAGTCTTCCTGTAGAAGCAGAGGTAGTATTTGGAATACTTTTTGCAGGTTTGGTTCATGTTTATTGTCTTGGTTCACTAACTTACCAGTGTGTGGGCTTTCTTTTTGCCTCGTGTTTTTAAAGGCAGAAAAATAACACTTCCAACTTCTTGATTCATATTCAGAGACCTGTCAGCCGATGGTGTGAGGGTGCAGTGTTTCCACGGCCCTGTCAGACAGAGGTGTGTACCCAGGAGTCAGCTGCCACTTAGACTGACCTTGCAGAAAGCTTGTACAGGGAAGCTTTTTGCTCTTGAGGTGCCAGTGTTTGCTGGAGGAAAGTGAAGCAGCCCTTGTCTGTGCAGTGACAGCACTCATCTGACTAATGGGCACACATGCTGGCTGAGCAGCAATAACAAGCCCCTGCCCACCAAAATAATACTGAGTATGGCACAAAGTTGAGAAGTCGGTGTTTGGAACAGAGAAGGAGAAGCTAAAGGGATGTTTTCCTCAAACCTGTAGGAAGTGAGGCTCAAGGAGTGATGGTTTGCTGTACAGTGTTAGTTTTCAATGCAGATGTTTAAGAATTTCTAGATTGAAGATACGGTTTCGGACAGACTTTGGAATTTCTTCTGTGGATTCCGGAGGCCTGCAATTTCAGGCTTAAAAAGTCTGTTTTGGTAGGTTTTCTCTGTTTCTTTACAGAAGCCCTAAGTTATTTCAAAATATGTGTCAGCTCTGTCCTTGGTAAGTCACAAATGATAACCAACACTAGCTACATGCTGCATGGGAAATATTTCCTGTCAGGGCAGGGCTGGGGTGGGTAAGTGACTGAGAGATGACTTCATGTTCTTCTGCACATGGTGATTCTTTGCCTTAACTACATCAGCCTTTCCTCCTTCTTTTCTGTGCACCCAACAGGTGTCTTGTTACTGTGCCACCAAGAAAGGAAGGATACTTTGGTAGAAGAGTGTTTTGTCAGCAGCAAATAGTCACTTTGCAATAAGAAGACATTTTGGGGTTTTTCTACATTGGAGTTATTGAGGAGGAAAAAAATCATATCAATTTAAAGGGAAATAACCCTTTGGACATTAATGTGAGCAGATGAGATCAGATTTTCAAAAATAAGTTTACCCTCCCTCTTTTCAGCTGCTTGTCATGAGTTCAGGAGAAATTACTTCAATCCTGAAGTATAACCATCTCTTTATCAAAGACTTCTACCAGAGCAAGGTCATTCATTGTTCTTCCTTAATTTTTCTCTTTCCTCAGGACCAGATTTTAGTGTTTATGTATTTCAGGGTCAGAGACTGGTGTCTTGCTCACTGTTTTGTTCAGCAGTGAATGCTTCAACTGATAACTTGTCTAGAATGGCTAGGCTAGTAGTCAATTGCTGATGAGCTGACTGAAAACATGAAAGCTTCTCTTCCTAGCATTGAAGTCCTGCTTTTGTTTTTCTTTTGTGCTTCATAATGGCTATTTCCTACATTACTTTTAGGTGTGCTTTCATTATAAACAATTGAAACTATTAAAATTCTTCCTACCCTTCTCTTTCTAGTCTTAATAGACATCCTATAACTTTTTGCAAATAATTTATTATGAAAATGAACACCAGAAAAGCTGGTCAAGACATTGCAGGCACTTCTACTAATATTAGTTTTAAGTTACTTTCAAAACCTCTTAATGAAACAGCTATAACTGTCTGACTAAAATCACTTCTATTTAGAACAGAAAGTCACAGTTTATTTAAGGCATTGCCTTTTAATAAATTTCCTTACACCACAGCCTTCTCACCTAGACAGACTATAAAATGTTTGCCTAAAGAGAATATCAACAAACAGGAGAAACTAAGACTGACAAAACTCTCATCATTTCATTGTCAGTGACTATAAGCTGGTGCCTCATCCCCCTGTGCTGGGTATTCATCTTGATTAATACAGTTCCCTGCAGGAGATTCGGTAGGGAAGTGTTAACAGGCATACAGGCCAATAAAAACGTTTGAGTAGAAGTTGTTAGCTAAGGACATAATTTTGACTTGACTTGAGTTATAGAACAAGTGAAAAATTAAGAGCTTTGTTTGCCACAGTGCTTTTATACCTTACAGAGTTGTTATATCATATTTCTGTTTGATTTGATAGTGTTTTATATTGTTCACCAGTCTGCACAACTATGTTACTATTAAGTGCAGGTATTTAGGATTCTTAAGGGAGGAAACTCCAAATGCATTAACACAAACTCCTGCCTCTTACGTAAATGGTGAAAACTCTTATCTTGAAATTCTTTTAAGCTTGGAGTTTGCTTCATCATGTTTTTAAGACCACTTTTAGAAAATGTTTCTGATTTTCAGAATTATAAATTAATTTGGAGGGATGTTTTGTGGGCCTCGTTTTGTTTTCATGATGAAATGAATAGGGTTTATTGTGCCTCTTACCCAAAGGGTACATGGCAGGTGTTCACTAAGAGGGAGAGTCTTGTGTCAGCAGTGACTGCAATGAACTTGAGCATAGAGCAACAGTATTTGATAACATCGAAATACATCTCTGTCTTCATATGTTTTTCATATTCCACAAATCAATTCAAAGTGTTTCTAGCTTTGTTCTACCCTTGGTTGCTGCAGCCACTAGGATTCTTAAGGCTGATTTTTCTTCATTGAAAAAAAAACCTGTAGTGCTTCTCCATCTGCCTGCAATTGCGTATTTTTTTATTTAGTTTTCTGTAGCTGGGGTGGAGTTCACCTAGAGGAAAAATGAAAAGCAATAGGCTTGCCTTCTTTAAACCAAATGCCTTGAGGATTTAATTTCCTGATCTACTTCAAAAATATGTTTATTATTTTACAGGACAAAAGCAAGGATGTTATCACTTAGCCCTGATGCAGAATCGTCTGAGTGAGTCAGAGTATAGGGATGCATCACACATCATGACCTGCAATTCTCATTTCTCAGTAATTTCAAACTGTTCTCGAGACTAACCTATCCACACAACCCTAGCAACATGGCCACTCAACTTTTTAGCACTGCCTTCTCATATGATCTTAGTTACTGCCTTCTTTCCCAGATGAGTTCTTTTACTTTTCATCGTTGTCAATCTAGTTGTCCTTTAGCTTATAGAATAACATAATTAACAGATAGGGTTTTTTTTCCAAATTCCTTCTGCTATTCAATAATTGTAATATAGAAAATGGAAGAGAATGTTTTTGGTTATTTTTTAGAAATCTACCTTCTGCCACTACAACAGCATTTTATCATGTAGAATGCAAAAAGGAGCTGATGGGAAAAATGTTTTCAGACAATAACTCAAGGGCCTCTTTTTAATTCAATACTAATTCACCTTTACACCTCTGGGTTTTAACTTCAGCTACTCTGATGTACAGAATACAATAGTATTGTCTGGTGCTACTTGCATCAGAATTCAGAGGTCCTTGGGCTGGCTTTTTTGTGCCTATGGTCTTCCCAGTTTTGGGAACTATTTGTGTAGCAGTCTTCTGAGGGAATACAGCTCCTGTAGGTCTTCCCATGAATCTATGCAGGAGGTGCTGGGAGCAGAGCAAGGACTGTGTTCAGGAGCTGCCTGAAGTGGGATTTGAGGAACAGAGAGGCATGGATGAGGGTTTTTTTATGAATTAGTAGGCAGGAGCAGCAACAGGAACTTTTTGAAGGGGAGGGAGGGGTTTGCTGGTTTAGATTGTTTTGTATGGTTTGCTTTGATTTTTTTTTTGTCAGGAACTGCTGTGCTGAGTTACAGATCCTCAGTGACTGCTTGAGACAAGAGGCAGTTCTATTTGAAGAGCGTCTGGGGATCTTTTTGTTGCTACCAACAACTCCTATTGTCTCCCAGAAGACTTTGTCATCTGTCTTCTGCTGCAGAATTCGTGGCACTTCTGTGTTCAAACAGGTCTCAGACCACTGAGTTTTAAGGTGGAATTGAATTGTGGCCTGTGTGTTTTTCTGAGCAAACACCAGTAATCCAGCTCTAGACCAGGATTGAAGTGTCTGGTTTTCCAGAAGTTTTTGTTTATTCTTTCCTAATCAAAAGCTGCTGTTGATCACTGCATTTTGACCTTGTGTGTATGTATAAATGTGTAGATATATAAAAAAATGTATGTGTATGCTCACATGCGTCTCTGTCCCTTTTTTAAGAGTGAAACAGGTTCATAAAAGATTAAAAAAGAAAGATTAAATTTTATTAAAGTTGGAAAAGATTATATATGAAACCATGAGGAGATCTATTCCAAATACCAAATTAGAGGAGTGAACAATGTGAGTGGAAGGAGAGCATGTAAGAGAGTGATATACTTGCATTAAAGAATAGCTTTATTTTGTCTCCTTAGTACTACAAGCAGCTCTTCATGCTTCCAGGTGCTGTACTTGCTATGTGTGGGAGTTGGCCTCTGACTTGAGTGAAAGGTTTCAGAAGAAGAACTTACTTTCTCTCAAGCATGAATCACTTTGTTGAAGTTGTGCTTCTTCAGTGTGTGATATTTCGTACATGACATCTCATAGTGGTAGAAGGCCAATATAAAATAGGAATATTTTTAATACTGATTTGATCCAACTGTGGAAGAAACATTGCTTGCATGTAAGTTTAGCATCTTTGATGATGTTTTTTATCTTTTCATGCCAGCTCTATGTGGCCACTGAAGCCATCCTCATCGCATTGGTGGGTGCAACTCCTCCCTATGACTGGGATCTCCAAGGGCTCTCAGCTAATCAGAGCCATGGGAACCACTCAGTGAGTGAGCAGAGAGCTTTTGGGGAATGGCTTCTGACTGCCAATGGGAGCGAGGTGCGTAAGCACGTGCACTTCAGCAGCAGCTTCACTTCAATAGTCTCTGAGGTAAGTCTGAAATGGGTTTTGCTGCCTCGTGTGTGAGGAGTAAATGCAACTGAGTTGGTTTTGGGGGACTGCTTGTACTGCTTCTTTCTTGCATAGTAATGCATGTTTTGATTAGTAAATGAAACAGGTGCTACCTTCAGGAAGAGAACAGTTGGTGTACTCGCATCTTTACTGGCAACAAAAGTTAACTCCATATTGCAGTGCAGATCCAGTGTTCTGCTCCAAAATTTCCCACCTTTTCCATGTGGAAGTTATGTATTGGATTCTGTAGCCGTTGGAGCCGGAATTGAAACATTCATTTGTGCTCAACATAATGTGCTCAAAGTCCTTTGTGAGCTCTTTCTGGCCACGTTTTGTGATTCCCTTGCTGAGCTCCTGTGGTGTAAGTGCGTCCACCATGCAGGTAGCAAGCAGTGGAAGAACAGGAGAGGAAGTGGGTTTTGCAGTCCCTGCAACTCCACATGTGGGAGAAGATGCGGGCAGTGGAGAGTTAAGTGGACAAAGCAGCTCGCTCCTATTCTATTCCAAAACAAGCTTTGGCTTTATTACTGTGGCTTCTGTGTTTTCTTTCATGGTCTAGTCACAGTCCCTACAGGAATGATTCTAGACTCTGCACTGATGTGTGAAACACCTGCCCTTCCTGGGGCTGTCAGTATCTATTAATGTCAAACTGTTCTGTACAAAAGCCCTGAATGCATTGGTTACAAGACCTGAATTTAGAGCTGAACTCTGGAGACAAGTGTAGTACCACTTGATAGTTCATGGCTGTTGTCCAGAGGTATTAATGCTATGTGAATTACTCCTGTAGAGCACTTCATTAGTTATGACCGTCTTAATAAAAATGGCCCATTTTGGAATAGTACCAAGCCTTGTGCACATGAGGCGTTGCTTCTTATTCTGGTAATAAAGAGGATATGATTACTTATTGCACTATTTAAATTAAAATTCTAATGGACAGTGGATTTCTTAAGAATTATTTGCAGCTCAGTAAGGTTTTCCAACTTTCTCTGGCTTTTTATTTTTTCAATTTTTTTCCAACTTGCCCAAGAATCTTCAGTTCTCTAAAACTTGATGAGTCAGATGTGCTAGTAAAGCCTAGCAGATGACATAAATTTTACAAAGATTTTTATCATTCTGATTGCATAAATAAGAAAGGCAGGTAAAGAACGAAGTGTACTTAAAAAATAAAAATTAAAAAAAAAATCCTAAGGCAACTTGTGTAGATTCTCCTCTAGTTCTTTTACATAAATTTTTTGCATTTCAGTAAAGGCCCATGTGAATAAAATCTTGTTCCCTTTCTTGTTTCCCACTGTTAAAATACAGTTTTTCAAAGTTTTAGCCGAGTGTGTGGTATATTTGGAAGTAATGTGCTAAATGCAAAGATTTTGGTGAGATCAGACTTAGGGGATAGTTCACCGTGATGTAATTTCATTACCCATGTGTGAAAAGGTTTTTTCTGCATTTGAGGAGGATGTTTTTTTTAATGCTTATCTTGTGGCATCACTTACCGATACTGTGACCATTGCGAATATTTACATTTTGAAAGCTTCATTTATTAATAACAGGCATATATGTAACATATTTTTATGTAGAAAAGCCTCGAGCCCTTTAAAGAGCTTAGATGTTGAGATTAATTTTCAGAACAAATTTTGCTATACAGCCATATTATCCCTTAATCCCTGACTGATTCAGAAAACATGTAATGTCATCAAGTTTTGTGTTGGCGTCTTCTTAGGTTTTTATACCATAAGTTAGGGCATGATTCTTGTAGCTCTTATAAAACAAACTGACCGTGTTATTTCAGGATAAAATTAATCTCATATGCAATTGTAGAAATGTATTTTTCTGGAAATTGTTTTTAAAGTCTGCAGAAGCTTCAAAAGCTGATTTGTGGTCACATGTTTCATTTAGAATTGAGTTTTGTCAGTCTTGTTGCTTTATGGGCACATTACCTACTGTATCAGTAAAGACCTCACCATTAAAGTGACAACTCAAAATGAAGCATATACTGCAAGTTATTTTCTTGCATCTTATGAATGATGTTTTGTTAACTTCCTAATCTCAGTGAGATTTAATTGCATGGCTCTGTTCTCATGGTGAGGTAGTTTATAAGTGAGCTTTGAAATAATACAAGCTTTGCTGGAAAGGATATTTAATGGGATTTTGGTAAAGAAAGAGAAGATTATGAGGAGAAGATTAGAGTGTTATTGCAGGGATAATGACATAATCACTAGCTTACCAGCACAGGAAGAAAAGTTAGTTGTCACTAAAAGGAAACATTATCTCAAGGTACAAGAGAAACAGAAAACCAAAAGATGTGGAGTGTTTAGAATACAAAAGGAAACAACTTTTAAGCAATGAGAACATGGCATATTCTACACTTTTGTGGGGGGAAGAATTTTCATTCAGGTTCAGCTGGAGACATTAAGTCCATAAGAATCAGCATTTGAAGATCAGATTTGTATTTGAAATTGAGAAGAATTGGAAATGACAAAGTATACTGTTAAAAAAGAGAAGTATGTGAAGAAAACCTGACTAACCTGTCTAATGCTACTGAAGTATTTCTCAGTGACAAGACAGTTCATAAGGAGGAGCATGTGCAGGATTATCTTCAGACATTAACCACAATTACCTTTTTTTTCATTGTTTGCCTGCATACTGCAGGTAGAACTGAGTCTCTTTAGGTTGATGGATTTATGTGAGAAGAGGCAGAAAAGGGGAGAGTGGGAGAAAGCTGCAAAAATTAGAGCATTCTGAGGGATCAGTTCTTGATTTCAGAATCAAAGACTGCATGGGATCTGGGGGAGCTGTGCAATTGGTTAGTACCTCTGGTGAGTGTGGGAGACAGCAGTTGTGTTCTGGTGACTGGTGCTTTACTGAATATGATGCTTAGGAGTTTTCAGCAGTTTGATCTTCCTTAAAGTATGTGTCAACCCCTCCAGCTCACAGCTGTTGGTAAACTGCTAAACTGCTTGGATTCTGGTTAATTTGCCTTTTTGTTTTTGCGGTTTGTTTTTTTTTCCCCCCTCTCAATCCAGTGGTTCTTAATTGGCAATGCATCATACAAAGTCAGTGCTGCCAGTTCTTTCTACTTCAGTGGCGTGTTTGTTGGAGCAATCTCCTTTGGCCAGCTCTCGGATCGCTTTGGGAGGAAGAAAGTCTATCTCACAGGTAACCACTGCCACCTAACAAATGGAGTGGAGGTCTCGTGTCTCTGAAGCTCTGTGGCAAGAGCCCAATTTCTTGATATGCAGCTGTGTGCTGTGATTTTGTCTGTTTGTTTTGTCCTTCCAATATACCTCAGGAATATAAGTCATTAAAAGAAAATAATATTTGAATGTTCAGTCACCATCTGAATATCTGCCTGGTGTTCTGGTTTTGAGAGTCATGCCATAAGGGCTTACACCCATGCATAATGTGCTCATGGAATCCCTTCAGGTTGCAATTAGTATTTCTAGTACATTTTTCTCGTAAATTTTCTTATGTGTATATCCTGTTAGGAATTTGTTGCACCCTTTATCTCCTCTCTGGATGATTTAATTTTTATATATTTGTTTTAAAGCTCATAAGGTTTTTTACTGTCCTTGGATCAAACATTTGAAACTGCCTGTTTTGTGTATGTAGGAAGTTGTGTGTCAGTGGATGAGGACGTAGAATTTTAAAAATGGATTTTTTTTTTAACAGAAGCAACCTCATTGAAAGCAGATAAAGGTGGGCCTGCTGTGCGGTGCAAAGCAACCATGTTTTGTCCCCCCTGCAATGTTTCTCTTCTCTGTTTTGTATACACTGCTTTGTAAGAATGAGGGGAGATCTTTGGTCAAAAATTTCGTCTGTGGCTTCTGTACAGGGGGTAAATGTCAAGCCATCTTAACTGGAGTCAGGGGGTCGTTCTGAGTATAAGCAAAAAATTATCATGACCTGAATTTGAAGGCTTAATACTGCTAATTATATATAAACTCCACTCCTTTCATGTCCCCCCTCTATGATTTTGACTCTCGGTATTTAAATTTCTGCGCAGACATGGTTTTGTTGACTGTGATTGCTTAGGACAGATGTCAGTGAACATCACGTAAAGATACTAGTAAATGCTTCTGTTTCTTTAGGTGCTCTTCTGAAGTGAAACTTTGCCTTGTTTTCCAGGTTTTGCTCTTGACATCTTGTTTGCCATTGCAAATGGATTCTCCCCCTCATATGAATTCTTTGCCATCTCTCGGTTCTTGGTAGGGATGATGAATGGTGGGATGTCACTGGTAGCCTTTGTTCTACTGAATGAGTGTGTGGGTACTGCCTACTGGGCATTAGCAGGTAATGTGCCTTTATTGTCAGAATTTATAGATTTCAATCTCTCACACCACTTTAGACACGTCAAAGCTAACACCATAGCAGTTGCAAATTTAGCTCCACTTGAGCATCTCTGTGACCAGTCCTTGAACTCTGCTTTGTTTAATATGAGCCTTGGTCAAGCAGAGTAGATCACTTGAAGCCATTCAGATTTCTACATCACTCAAGTTGACAAAGGTCCAGCTGAAACATCTCCTGTGAATGTTACCCAGCTAAATACTCATTCAAGATTTATCACAGATGAGCTTTATCCATCAGAATTTTGGACTCTGCTAAACAGAGCTTAGTATTTTTATGCTAAATATCAATTCTTTCCTTCCTGGTAGTTGTCATAAAGAAATCAGAAGTGCTTTTATATAATGGGAAGATGAGTCAACTATTGTTTGTATGTTTAAAAAAAAAAAAAAAAAAGTTGTCCCATGCAGTAATTAACCTTAGAATTTAGAACAATAGACACCCTTAACTGTCTTGTTGCTAGTGTTGGACCTGTCCTTCAGATATGATGTGTGTACCCTGTCCTGTTACAATCCCAGGACCTTATTTACTCTGTCCGTGCCAAGTGCCAAAGAAGTGCTATGCTGAAACTGTTTTAAATCAGGGTATCTTAAAAACCATGAGACCTACAAATGAATACTATGTGTTCCTAGAAATATGGTTTTCAATAGTTTGTAGTATTTATTTTTTCACATAGGAAACTGAAACATACTTTTATTTGGAATCAGAAGACTTAATTGTTTATGAGGTTTTGTTGGGAGTAGTAGAAGAGTGCATTTTGGTGTTTTTTTGACCTTTGTAATTAAATGTAATTCATCTACCCTGCTTGAATGAAGGATAGAATATTCTTTTGTCAAGGAGGTGTGGTGTTGTCTGCATTGCTGAATGAATTTTTGTTAATGAAGGGTTAGTTCTTGTCTGATCCCATGTGTTGAGATTTACTAATGTTTCCTAAGAGAGTGATAATGTTTTGGTTTTGATTGTTTGTTAGGTTCTATTGGTGGCTTTTTCTTTGCTGTGGGAATTGCCCAGTGTGCTTTATTAGGGTACTTCATCCGTTCCTGGAGGACTCTGGCTATTGTGGTTAACCTGGAAGGAACAATCATCTTTATTCTCTCTCTGTAAGTTATTTTACAAACTGAGTTTTATAAAGAAAGATGTTTAGAAAATAAACAAAACCAAGTAAAAAACCAAACAACTAAGTCAAGGTGCCTCTCTAGAATGGCATGAAATGGTGTAAATAAGGTCTTTCTCTCAATTTCTACCACCCCATGTTCTGTGATCTCTTCAAACAGTAGTGCTGTAATGTTTGAAAATGTAAGTCTGTATTGTATGGTCTATTCAGTATTTCTGTAGGTGGGAACAGTCTCAGACTGGTAAGGAAGCACCTTCTTTAAATGGTATACATAGATGATCTAAAGTGTTGGCTGGTCTGCTACAAGCCACTACATACACAAAAGATACAGAAGCGGTTTTGTGGTTGTGTGGTAACATGATGTTTCTCTCATAACTGTGGTTACACAGAAGGAACAGCATCTAAATTGCTTGCACATACAGTCTTTAAGGTGACATGCAAAAGAAAAGATGGGCAGCTTCCTTTTATTTTTTCAAATGTGATGTTTTTGAAGATAGTAGGTTTGTGTTTGTGGATTTTAGCACTGAAAGATATGTGATGCAGTGTGGTCTTCTTTTCATACACACTTCCTGACATCTAATCTCAGTAACTGAAAGAAGAAAATAAATTTAGCTGCTATTTAAACTGAAGTGGTTTTGTTTTTCCTTTCCAACATCTATTTAACTTAAATAAGTTTTTTGAATAAAACCTTTGCTGAAGAATCCATATGCTCTTTCAAAGGAGGTATCAGAACATCGGGAAGGGTTGTAGAGGCTGTTCATTAGGTGAAAGGCAGAGATGACACTTTAGGTATTTCAAAACCTAGTGGTGCTTGGGGTCTTTGTAGAAAAATAATTAACTTTTAGATTGATATGTACAGTTTTTTGAAACTAGCTATGCTTAGAATTTCAGACCTGTGCTGAGAGGCTGTAAGAAAGGGTTTTTATTATTCCAAATTTCATACTGTCTCCCTCCCATATGGCTTAAAAATTACTCTGTGCAGAAAATACAATCAGATTTTTATCATGGGGAAGAAAGTATGGTCCTTTCTAAGCTCTTTTCTAAAAGCACAGAATCACTTTCTTCTAAATTTAGAGGGAAAATGTCATTTCTAGTCAGAGGCAAAAGTCCTAAAAAGCTTCTGGCAAAAGGCTAAAGTTTAAATTAGTTCTGGAAATTGAAAAGTAATAGAAGAGGATTTGTTTTGTAGGCCATGTTGAAGTTGTAGACCTGTCAAGTGAATGGTGCACGTGAGAAGCATAACCTTCACACAGCATCTGCCTTCCTGTCCACAGGACAGAATTTGAGAAAAAGTTGTAAAATAAGAAATGAAAGTTGATCTTATGGAAGATGAAAAATGGAACTAATTGGTCTTACTAAAACATCCTCTGTTACTTGTAGTAATGTGTGCCTCCTTAATTCAAAATCCCCCAGAGACAGGGTCCTAATCATACCATAACTTGTAATATTGTGTTTTCTATGTGTGTCTGTGCATACACTCAGTGTAATTTCTTGCTATCCAAATTAGGTATGACTTACGTTTCCTTTCAGTCTGCTTTGTCTCTCTTCCAATTAAGTGAATTTTATGCCCGAAGGGTTGTTTGAATAATTCTTTATTATACTGAAGTGCATTTCAGCCTTACTCCCGTAGACATATCAAGCCTCAAGAAAGAAAAACCTTAAAGCTTTTCTGTGTGTGTGTGTGTTTCAGGTTCATCCCCGAGTCCCCCCGCTGGCTCTATTCCCAAGGCCGTCTGAACGAGGCAGAAGATGCTCTCTACCTCATTTCCAAGAGGAACCGCAAGCAGAAGTGCACTTTTTCATTAAAGCTCCCAGCTGAGAGTAGCTCCAGAAAGGCTGGCAGCTTCTTGGATCTGTTCCGATACAGGATTCTCTTGGAACGCACCTTGATCATGATGTTTACCTGGTACTTGAAACACTTTGTAGGCTCAGCTTTGCTATTGTGGCCTCTTGAAGTCTTTGAGAAAATATGGTGCTGAGAATTGGCTCATCCTGCAGGTTGGACTTAGTCTCAGCCTGTATTGTTAGGGACACTGTACCTAAAAGGAATCCTATATAGTATTGTAGTGTGTATTGAGAGTATTTTCTTAGTGCATTTCTAACATGAAGCCAGTCTAGTTCATAGGTGTTTCATCTTTGCATTTCTGTCTTGCTTTTTAAATCTTGAAATAGCTAAGAACTACCTCTTCTCTTCTGACCCCTGCTGAGATTAGTCACTCTATCCTCCTCTTAGGCCCAGTGCTGTCAGTATTTTGTCACATGGATTATTCTTTGTTTTGTGTGTAAGGAGCCCACTGGCAGGTGGGTGGCCGACCTTGTCCAATGAGCATGTTATTTTCTTCAGAGAAGGTGCTGCCAGTGCTTGCAGTTGCTGTAGTGAGGAACAGGAACTCATCACACCCCCTCTAGTCCCTGGCAGAAATTTAACTCTAAAAGTGCCTCTTTTGGTTTGGGTAGCTCTGCTAGCCCTGAGGTCTTTTGCTGCTACTTTGAAATAAACCTTATGTATGACTTGGTGTGTGAGCCCCCAGGATTACTGCTCATACAGTTGCTTTTACAATGCATATATTTGAGAAAGGTACATTGATTAAGAATAAAACAAATGATTTTGTCAGCAGACAACACAGAGGTGTTTTCCTATTGCTTTTCCAAATGCTTACTGCAAATAAATAATTCATTGTTTTGTTCCTTAAATGAGAATTGCTAATTTGCTGCAGAACGAATTAGTAACCAGTTTCTTTCCTCTCTATGAAGATGACAGCTTTCACAGGGATATACAGGATGGCAGGGATACAAAAGAAAAGTTAAACAGAGATAGAGAATAAAGAAAACTGAACTGGAGTGTAGAAAATAAAGGGAGGTTGAAGCTTGAACTGCTTAAGAAATTTGGTTTACATACAGTTGGAAAAGTATGAGTGAACATGAGATCTGATAAAAGCAAAAAGGCCAAGGGATATTTCTCAAGTAAACTAATATGATCATACTTAACTTTATTCTAGTTTATGCACATTTGTTTTAAGAGTAGTCTTATGTTTAACTCTGTAATAAGTCAGGAATTGGGTCTGTGCAGGGCCAAAATGGTTTCTTGGCCTAAAAGGCATCATACACTTGTAGAGAAACATGTTAGACCTATCTTCTGAAACACTAGTTCAGCACTAGTTTATAGTGATTGTGTCAGACCAGTGCCTTGATTTGGCAGGCAGTGACAGCTCTGATTTTACTCTTTTTTTTTTTTTTAAATTCTGTCTTCTGCAGGTTTGTGTGCAGCTTGGTTTACTATGGTCTTACCCTTAATGTGGGTGACTTAGGTGGAAGCGTTTATGCCAATTTAGCCCTTTCAGGCTTGATAGAAATCCCAGCGTACCCAATCTGTATTTACTTGATTAACCAACAGTGGTAAGTATGGAATTTATTAACCCGTTCAGGTTTTTTTTTAATATAACTTTTCTCAAAGAGGTTTGCTGTGTGTTGCATCTCCTAGTTTCTGTCAGTTGGGTGGGGCTACCCACTTCAAGTGAAGTTGAGAGTGCCATTGATATATCTTTATTTCGGATAACAGTTCATCTTGTTTTCAGTAGCTCACCTAATAGTGAGCCCTGTGGGTTTGGCTCAGGTGAGGCTGGTCTAGCTGAGTCGAGCCTGGCTGCGCTGACTCCATGCTAACACTAGATAGCGTTCTCCCCACCACTGTCCGTGATCCACCCCCCTCACCTCCACAAAGCTACCGTGACTCAGCTGCACCTGTCCTATGGTATCCTGCAGCAGTACCTCTGTGTGCTAGGATGTGAGGAGAGTAGGTATTTATTCAGTCTTTTCCTGCACCACGATACTCCAGACAATGTCGCTCACTTTTTGCAGAATTCACCTCCCAGTCTCCATTTCCCAAGGAGGTTCATAAATGTGCACACACAGTGGGAATCAAATCAAGATCTAGTGCGTGAAGTTGGTGCTCATTTTGTTAAGCATGCAGTGGAAGCTTGCTTAAGAACAGTGTGAGAGGAAATGTTGGTGGAGGATGGTGTTCAGAATTCCCAATCACAAATAAAGAGTCAGTGTGAATGTAGAGGCTTTATTGCCCTGCAAACTACAGACCTAATGCAGAATAAAGTTTTGTTGTCCTTGCACATCAGGTTTGGTCGGAAGCGAACACTGAGTGCATTTCTGTTCCTGGGAGGATTGGCTTGTCTTATCGTCATGTTTCTTCCTAAAAAGAAAGGTATTTCCTTTTGTTTCTGGAGTATGGGATAAGAACTGGTAAAGGTAACATCCTACAGCCCTAGAATGTGATGCTTGCTAGTACATTAGGCTCATATACCACATGTCAGTGTCAATTTTTTTAATCAGAGAAGCTAACTCAGAAAGAATAAACATCAACCTTCCTAGGACCTTAAGGAAAGCTTGTTGAGAAGGTTTGGATTTGAAATTTTGCCTTTGGATTCTCCCCTTCCATTTCTGCCTTTGGATTCTGCCCTTCCAATCACATCAGTTCCTCCTTTCCCATGTTTCTGATGTAGTCCCAAAGAGTGGTGTTTCATGTGGCATCTCCGTTGGCCAAATGATACATCAGTGTAAGTAGTACCTATGGAACTTGTATTTATCTATTCAAGTGAAAGCCCAATGTCAAAAGATCCAAAGAACTGAGTCTTGAGATGTTTCCATCTTTTCCTCACACCTCTGTTGTGTTCAAGACCAGTGTCATTTTGGTATTAGTAATGTGACCATGTAACTTTCAGTTCAGAGAGCATTCTGATAATCTTCTAAAGAGTCTTTAAGAAATGTGAAATTAAATGTCTTTTTTGTCAAGATGCACTAATGTTAATTTTCAAATGTTTATCAAAATGATAGAAACAAAATTACAGAGCAATTTTTCTTTTTAAGACCATATATATAAATTCACCTCAGTTGTATGATTTGTGATGTGCAACACCTTTCATAAGGTGAGAGAAAGCTTCAAACACTTGAAAGAGTGATTCAAAAAATTAAATATTTATGATAGAGCACATAAGTTGCTCTAGATGGCAATGAATCTAATAGATAAAGCTTTTTCCAAAGGGTTGCAACTCAGGTTTCCAGAATTAATCCAGATACTAGAGCCTGGACACTCAGAGATGCTCTGCCTCAACTGGTACCTGCCATCAAATATTTTTGCATATCATTCCACATAAAACATGTAAAATGAGAGGATAGAATTATGAGACTCCAGGAAATCAACTGTGTACTGGACTACCAAAGTCAGCCAGGGGCAAAGTGCCTTAGGAGGTGAAATGGCTCCCTGGCCAGAATCAAGCACTGGGCATGAGCCTAGTGTAAGGAAATAAGCATTGGCTGTTCTGACAAAAGTAAGCTGGATGGAATATTTAGTGTGATCCTTTACAATGTCTTCCTTACAAAATATTAGTGTTAGAAACATGTTATCATATTGTAGAAATTACAATGAGTAGGAGTCCTGATACTAAAAAACTTGCTCACTTTTGAAAAATTTATCTGTTACTCTTCAACTTACTGATGGAACTAGTTTAGTATTTAATTCGCGGTGGATTCTGAAAATACCAAGTTGTAATTTTAGGTTCTTCACTAGATTCCTTTTAATTGCATACTATCATGTGATTGAAATTATTAGAGATGTATTTGAGTGCTCCAAAGCCTTACAAGGATTATATTTTCTCTATCAGATACTGGAGTGTTTGCAGTGGTGAATAGTCACTCTCTGTCCTTGCTGGGAAAACTGACAATCAGTGCTGCATTTAACATTGTCTACATCTACACATCAGAACTTTATCCCACAGTGATCAGGTAACACAAGTTATTTTTTAAGTCTTTGCTTTTCTAGTTCTCCTACCTGACCATCTTTTACTTCCCTATTACTTTTTTTCCATTAACTATACCTTTTCACTTGAATTTTTCAGTTACATATAGTGATTATATGTAAGTTTACATGTTAAATTTCTTCTTTTATCCACTTCTCACTTCCTCTTCCCTCAGATTTGCAGTGTTCTCTTCAGACTAACCTTATTTTTATGTAAAGTAGTCCTTTGGCTGCTTGGCATGCTTACAACTCTCCTTCTACTAATGAGGATAACAATAGTGCTGCTGGTATTTTCTTTAATGACTGATGTCTAACTTCTTCAGTGCTTTATAAACCAGACAACTCTATTATCATACTTGCTTAACCAGGAACATTGAAGATGACTGGTCAATATGCTGTGTAGCAGTAACTTGGTGCTTCATAGGTCCTATATAAGCAACAGTAAGGTTTCACTCACAAAGGGAAGAAATACCCTGTGCCTGTGCTGGCAGAACAGATAAAAACATCTACCATGCGGGTGCATATGATGGTCAGCCACCAGTGAAACTATACTGCTGTGGTGTTTTTCATGGGTGGGTGAATCTGCTCATGAATAGTATTTGGATAAATGAATTCAGACAGAGTTTCACACTGAAACAAGATGCATGAACTGAACTCATACTAGTTTTGCCTCCCTACTTGTGTATCTGTGTTAGAATTCTGAACATAAAGGGGGACTATTGGTTCATTTTAATTACAAAAACATGTTTCATTCCTTTATCGGGATGCTTTCAGTTACATTTGACTTTTCTTTGCCAGTTAATGTGGTCAGGGTTGTGACTGATTAGGTTTTTTCCTTGCTCAGTGGCACTTTTCAGAGGATTAATTTTTTTTTCTTTCTTTTCTCTTAGGAATGTTGGAATAGGTACTTGCTCCATGTTTTCCCGTGTTGGTGGAATCATTGCACCTTTTGTCCCTTCCTTGGTTAGTCTGAACTTCGATTATGTATATTTTTGGTTTGTGACTCTGATGTATCAGAAGCTTACAGGGATGGCATATTTTGGATAAATTGTGTATATAAACAAAGATATGTAAGTTGCATATCTTAATGGTACCATGGTAGATCATAGGCCTTGCAGTATCATCTGTGTGATTAGACAAAACTTCAGCACTAATTAATTCAGATGACATTTTAGCTCTTGTAAAAATTTGGGGACTTAGCTATATAATTTTAAATTACCGAGGTGGTGATACCCAATTTTAAACCATAAACAAGCAATAGCAAAGGCATAGTTAAAGGATCTACTGTGTCAAAATAAAGCACATGGGCTCAATAACTCATATTTCTGAGAAAAAATTAGTTTTACTGTCAGTGAAATGAATGAAGATGATGATGTGGAGATCTGATACACTGGCAAGGCTTTTGAGCACAAACTTCACAGCAATCTGTCAAAAAAAATTCTGAAGAACAAAACATGGGGATCATACTGTTGTTTTCCTCTGCTTATAGTTTTATGTGTATGCAGGTAAAAGTGTTTTTCACACCAATTGCTTGCTGAGGTCAAGTGAGAGATTTAATCTGAGCTAAATTTCCCATCTGCCATTTGCCATCTTACATGTGAGGCAGAAAGCTCACAAAAGGGCAGGTGAGCACTGGGAGCCTTTTAATCTTCAAAATGAAACACTGGGTAGGTGAGAGTGTGCAAAACTGTGGGGTACAGCAGGCAAAGCCGAGTCTCCCAGGTGGATATAATTGGCAGCTTTTATGTAGCAGTTGGGGCATCGATTATATTGTGCCTAGCAGAGATTTCATACTGCATGAGGCACAAATCTTGGATCATTATGCTTGAAGGGATTCCATGAAAATGGAGCTCTGTTTAAATAATGACTTAACATTGATTTGAGAAAATAATTATGTATTTTTGTGTTTTGGAATTTCTTCTGCTATTTAAATGTATTTTCAGTGTCTTTTGTGGGATCTTATAATAGTAATAGTATAATATAAGAAGTTAATTGCTGAGATAAGAGGTGAAATGTTGGTCTTTCATTTGGTCACAGCCTGTTATTTTCCTCGATTTAGAATTGCTGTTTCCTATACAAGGATTTACTCTTGGTTGATGACATGAAATAAGCTGAAATACCTATGCTTTAGTCTTGACAGGCAAAGCCTGACCCTGTGACACTCTGCCTATCAGCAGTTGAGGAAGCAGAAACCCAGCAAACAGCAGGAGGAGCAATAGGTTCAAGAACACTTAAAGCAGAAAGCTTTCCTTTCCATTTCCAGGATTCTCTGAGAGTTGATAAAAGAGCTGATTGTGATGGTGAAGCAAGTGTCCATCATCTGTGATAGCCATTATTGTAGTGAAGGATCACTGATAGCTGTGGCAGGAAAAAGGCTAATGCTATGTGCATCTTAAATGTCAGAAAGTGGAACCAGGGTGTTATAGCCTGATCATCAGCTCAAACTCTGTCTCTGGAAAGGTTGAGACATGACCTCTCAGAATCTGTTTCAAAGCATGTGAAGGCAAGGAAGGTAATTGGAACCAGTGAACATGGATTTACTAAGGACAATTCCTTTTCAGCCAGTGGGATTTGCTAGTCAGTCATTTCATCATAGAGGCTAATATGGATGAAGAAAGGTAAGAGAGCAGGGAAGGCTTTTGTGAGGCTTGTGACACTATCCCACATTGTTAGCATTTGGAAGCTGAGGAAATGTGTCTTGGAAGGGAGGAATGCTAAATTTTGATGTCCTGTGGATCACCAGGTTCAAAGGAGTATTGAGAGGGTCAGTATTTGGTGGCTAGGGACAAGTGGAAGATAAGACTAAATACATCCTCCTCATGTTTTTAGAGAATGCAAAATAAGGAGAGATTGACACACAAAATGATAGCTCTTGTGTCCAATGGGACTTTTTGGGCCAACGGAAATCTCATGAAGGCTAACAAGAAGAACAAAATTCTGCCTGTAGTGTAGACTTATTGCATGGTCAGTACAGTCTGGGAACCAACTGGCTGAGTAGCAGCCCTGCTGGAAGAGACAGGTTAAGTGGAAGCCAGTAGTGCCCTCTCATCATGAGCTTCACATTAGCCTACATCAGGCCCAATTCAGTATGTGGCCCACAGATTTATTACCTTTCCAGTTTGAGATGGATGTTGAAAGATGTGGGGACGGTCTAGTGGAGGGTTACCAAAATGGTCAGGAGCCTAGGGCACATGGCTTCAGATGAAAGGTGGGTCCTTGGATCTTCGGAGCAGTGTGGAACAGTTCAGCAGGGGTCAAGGGCCACAGGTTTTAGGGGTTAGATAGGAAATTTGGAAAATAATCTTTTTGAGCAGCTTAATGCAGCCCTGGAACAGTCTCCTTGGAGGGGGAATATGCATTCTTGGAGTTTTTTCAATACTTGGTTACACAAAGCTATGATTAATGTGGTCTAGTGGTAGCTGTGGTTATGCTTAAAGTAGGTGGTTGGCCTAGATGACCCAAGAGATCTCCAGGCACCATGTCTCTGTTTCTGTGTATCTATTCCCTACTACAAAGGGATGTTGCATTTGTTGGAAAGTATGTGTGTTATCGAGTTCAATTCAGCAGGCATTTCTTTTAAAATTCATCCCAAAATCTGTGTGGATCTAGTAGTATTGATAAGATACAATTGACAATATTGGTTAAAGATACAAACAAATGAAAAGCAACAGTAGGATTCACAACTTCATACTGAACAGGAACACAAACATGCCAGAGGGAATGGTGTAAAGGGTAAGTGCTTTAATATGCAGTATGAACTACAGGGAAGCAATTTCAACCTAACCCTTGTTATTTTTTTTCCAGAAATCTGTACAGTGGTCTCTGCCTTACATTGTGTTTGGAGCAACTGGTCTGTTGTCTGGGCTCTTAAGCTTATTGCTACCAGAGACCTTAAACAGCCCTTTGCTAGAAACTATTTCAGACCTGCAGGTATGCTCGTACTGGAGGCTGGGAGATGAAGCCATGTCATTGCAAGCCCTAGATGGCTCACAGGTATGTTAGTTTTTTTCCTAGTACTTTTTCTCTTGTGTTTATTTCAGCTGTCAGCTTGAATATGCCACTCTAAATAGATTAGGATAGTGATTCTTGGCCTGTGGAGGATAGGCCCCAAGGAGATAAAAAAAGATGTTTAGTAACGTTACCATCATGTCTGAAATGTTGCCTGGAAATGTATGCTGAAACATAGCTGGGTTAATTAATCTCTTCAAGGGCACAAGCTTACATTATTTCCCTTTGGGATAAAGGTATGTCTGTGCCTCTCTCATATCTGAGATGGATTGCTGCAGCATGCTGCATCCAAAGCTGGCCACTGAAGCTTGAGAAGCCTTAGATGTTAACAAAAACAGAAGCCTGGTTGTGAAGGGCTGTTCTCAAAGGCAGCACCCTGTGCTCCTGACCTGCCCATGCTGTTCTGCTGTGCTAGTTGTTAGGTCTGCCCTAGAGAGGTTTAAAATGGGTTAAAGCAAGGCTAACCTCTGAGATATGTCCCACTGCTGACCCTGGGAAATGAGATCTGTTGAAAGTTTTCGGAACTACAAAGCTCCCAGGCACAGGCATAAATAAGTGTGGCAGCAGGATGTTTTTTAGTCCCCTTTCCTTGAATGTTGTTCTGCATGTCACTTTTTACTTAATTTTGTTAAACTCCTTGGCATCTGCATCTTCCAGTCATATGGAGGTTTTTTAACACCTCTGCTCTGTGAATGAAGTGAGATTAGAAAGAAATAGCTGGAGAGCTGGAAGTTGGTGTTTGAACTTGGGGAAGGTTTTAATGGTCCTGAAGTTTTAAGTATCAATGGACTTATAAAAATAGATTAAGGGGTCAGAAGACTTGAAGTGAAACTCATAAGAAAAAATGTCAGTTGGCCCATTAGGCTGAGATGGCATTAGGATCCTTTAACACCTTTAACTTTCATTTGATTAGTTTTTGGGCAAGCTCTCTGAGATTCACAGGTAATCATACTCATTTTCATTTAAATCAGGAGGCTGAGTAGTATGTATTTCTAGAATGAGAACAGTTGCTTCCTATCAGAGGCTTCAGAATGTTGCCTGGTTTGTGAATTTTTGCTGTAATAGTTCCTGACAAGGCAGCACAGTTTAGTGATGGAAGCACCCTTGAAGAACGCTTGAAAGCAGCAGCCCTGTAACAATATTATACCTTAGCTACTTTACATGGATGTTTTATAAACATTTTCAAACGTACTGGATAATGTGTTATGTCACCGCTTTCTTGCTGACTACACAGATCCATCATACAGGTTTACATCAGCTGTTATTTTGGTAATTACATCATTATTGCATCTTAATTGTGCAGATGGTTTACCAACAAAACCAATTCCAGCAAGCAGTGCAGGTGTTAGAGGGAGGGAAGTCACATTTTTATTTTCTTTTTTAACTAAGGTTAGTATTGCCCTTTAAGGTGGCAAATGTTGTCTATCAGTTTGTCACAACTTGATTCACTTACATCAGCCAGTCTTCTCGAGCTTAACTCTTCCTTGCTTGTGTTTCTGTAGGCTTCTTAAAAATCCCAACCTTAACAGGACACACAAAAGGAAAAAAAAATAAAATTGAGAACGTTCTTTAGGAATACTTTGGCCAGATGGATTAAAATTACTGAATCCAAGTGAAAAAGCCATTGGTTCAGGCCTGAACTAATCCTGCAACTTCAGTGAAGTTATCTGGAATGTCTGTGAGACATTAGGGATTTATTTTAAAGCTCACAAAGAAAGAGCTGTTAAAATGGAAAGCTGTTAAACATTAACCCTATTTGACAAGGCCATGGAAAGGTCTTATGAAGCTACTGTGAGAAAGATTTAGAATTTATTTGGCACACCCTGAATTCCCCCTGTGGAATCCGTTGTCCTTTTGTACCACCTCAGAGATAACATGCGTTGTGATTGCCCAGAATGGAGGTTTTGTCCCTGTTAACATACATGAATGTGATATTCAAGTTGGACAGCATCCAGTGATAGCCTGACTTTCCTAAAATAATTTTAGAAGTCTGGAAAAAAGCATAACATGATTCCCTTTATATCTTCTGACAGGTCTTAGTGCTCAAACTGTCTGAAATTCCTTTGCAGTTAATGCACATTGCTGTAGCAAAACTCCTCTGATCAGAGATCTAAAGCTACAGATTTTGCTTGCATGGTTCTGTCAGTCAGGAGCAGGATTTACATTTCTCTATTTTTCACCCTCTCTATCACCCTTCTTAGCATATGACTAGGCAGGCAGAAGTCTCAGGATGGATGCAGGCATAGTGAGGGAAGAAAACCTAAATAAGCAAACTGAATAAAGTTTGTACTAGTAAGAGAATCTTTTTAACTGGAATAATTTGTGTCAGTTCCATGGAAAAGTGCTATACTGGTCAAATAAAAGTCAACTAGTCGTAATAGCTGACTTTAGTTCAGGTTTGTGATATAAATTGTGTTGTGAAAAGGACTCTGCCTGGAGTGGGGGTGCCTTCTAGGGGGACTTTGCCTTCTGAACATATGACATGGTAATAGCTTCTCCCTTTTCCATAACACTTTCAGTTAATATTGCATGGGGATCTTTCTAACTGAACGTACATAGTAAAATGTCCATGCTACATGTGGAGGGATATTAATTCTGGATGAAGAAGCTTTTACCCAATCAAATAATCTGTGTTTTTGAGCTATGGTGACTGTTTCACAGGATAGAGACCTTAGGCTTAAATTAAGAAAGTTAAGCACATTATCTTTTCAGAACCAGTTCAGCCGGTCTAGCTCCTGCGTCTATTTTCTAGTGTACTAGTGGAGCAGAGAAAGTCCATCCACTAAACCTTATCTCTTTTAAAGACACTGGATACAACCAAGGACATAAAGAAATCTTAATTCACATTATGTCTTTTACAGAGTTTTAATACAGTGATTTGATCTGTCTTTCTTTACTTTTTCTGTAGCAGCATTCCGTAGAGGTAAAATGGTTTGTGCTTATGTATTTTGATATTCATTTAGTGACTTTTGTGCTAACTAATGACTTAATTTTTGTTTCTAGTCTGGAGACAAAGACAGTTCTACAGGGAGTGGAAGTGAAGATGAGGAGTTTTATGATGCTGATGAAGAGACTCATATGATCAAGTAATGAACAGAAGAAACACTAGTCCATTTTATGCCTTTTCTTACTTGTCCAGTCAGCTGTATGACAAGTACTGGGGACCTTGCTTGTCAGGGAATGTAATTGGGCAAGTGCATGTGTTTTTCCTGACTAGGAGAGGCATTTGAGTCCTGTTCAGACAAACCGCACCACTGATGCTCTCCATATGAGACAGCCATTCAAAGTCTCATGGTTTAGAGTGACAGTGCACAGAACACATTTGAAGCCAGGTGAGGCAGCAAGAATGGGATGATGTATTTCTGAAGCCTGGGAAATTATCTAGCTTCAGATGGATTTGGACAGATCATCAATGCACATGTTGGCATTTTGTTTTCAAGGTGGTGGATTTTGATTCAGTATAAATCGATAAACTTGGAAACAACCACTGTTTTATTCCACAAGCTGAAAGTGGTCACAGAATGTGCTATATGCTACTTCAGTGGGAGCAAATTCTTGAAATTATGTTTTGAAATGGCTTCTGCATATTCAGTAGAGGAGGGACAACTGTGAACATAAGGTTTCTCTGTCTGCACACCTGTGTGGAGTTACAAGGTGCAGCTGGTTAGTCATGCAGTAGGCATTTACTTAGTGATAATGGAAGGCTGGGAGGAAGGACACAAAAGAGCCTGCAGACAAGAGGGACATTGCCAACTTTTTTTTTTCCCCCTCTTTTCATATATGAGGTTTTTCTTGGGCTGTCTTGTGCATATGCTTGCCATGTTTTCCCCACGTCTGAGCATTGCTGTATAGCTTTGCCTGCTTTTACCTTATCCTCACTTTACCATAACTATTGAAGCTAAGCAACTTCTCTGTGGAGTGAAATAATTCTGTGATGGATATAATTTCATGGGTGTGACATAGGTAAGGTGTTTATTGCATATGGTATGTGAGCTGTGTTAGAATTTATAGCTAATTTTTGCAGACCTATCTGTATCTTTATTTCTGGAAGAGACTTAACTCTGAAGTGGTAAGAGAACCTGTGAGTTGCTGTTACATTTTGGGATTTATTTCCAGGAAGCTGCCAGTGTTTATGTATATGTAGATAACATTCTTATTTAAAAAACAAGCAAACTTCTATGAGACAGCATTTGGGTACTTGATGTTGTTTCTTAACCAGGTGCTTGCTCAAACACTTGGCTGCTTGACTTTCTTGAGGATGACAGCTTTATTCTCCTGTTTAGTCTGAACTTTCTGTAGGTGCTTCATAAGAGAAATATGGAGTCTTTAAATATGAAAAATGAACATATGAAAATTCCAACTGCAAAAATGAAGCCTTACAAAGATTCCATTTTCTTGATTGCATTGTCATCTTCATCAGCTAACCTGTGGCTCTCTCTTTGTTAAGACTGGTTTCCATAAAATGTTTCTTAGCCTTCCTACTTAGAGTTCCTAGCAAAGCGCCATACAATCGCAGAAAGTGTATTTTTAGGCTCACTAGCCTTTTTTGTAGATCTTAGACTTAAAAAAGCTGGGTTTAAAAATGTCCATAAGCTGACTGCCAAGTATTTCCTGGTTAAACTGGGAAGTTCCTTTACTCCTTAAGGAAGTGAAAGTAAACAGAATCTGAAGTTTGCAGCTAGCTGTTTGAACTTTATTCCTTGGGAACTGTAACACCAGGCAAAGAGAATCTACCATGGGTGGTGCAGAGGGACAGCTCAGGCACTGCAGTTCCACACATGCAGCATTCCTACTTGGACTGAACTTGCTCCAGGCGTTGACTTGTGAGCAAAGCTGGGAACTTAAGTCCCTGTGGACAGTGTATGCATATGGTTGTGGGTTTTGCCTGTATTAT
Source organism: Formicarius rufipectus (assembly GCA_013399695.1). Lineage (NCBI taxonomy): Eukaryota > Metazoa > Chordata > Aves > Passeriformes > Formicariidae > Formicarius > Formicarius rufipectus. The sequence goes on along the minus strand of VXAU01001197.1, from coordinate 175,554 downwards.
GAACTTCACTAGAAGAATTCCAGCCTGTGGTCTTCTCATTCTTTCCACCCCGACTCCTCCCAGACTACTTAATAGTTGTTGTAGATGTGGCAAGGCACTTTTAAACCCAGCTGTGTAATCTTTCGTCCTTATTTGGCCTTTTTATATGTAAGAAATTTTCTCAAATAAGATAGTCAAAAATACTTGGAAAGGCTGAACCTAATAAAATACTTTTTACCCTTGTATAAATATTTTAATTTATGGACAGGTGGGAACATCACTTTTGTTGCTGATGGCTTCTAAATAAATAAGACCTGCTTACTTAGAATTAAACAGCAGTAAGCCCAGCAGCATTAATATGCTGCCAAGACCCAACAGTTGGTTTTGGGGGTTTGCTGCCTCTGTGCCTCTTTGGCTGTTAGGTGGACTAAGTGATCCAAGAGGCAGACAGGAACTCTTAGCCTTCCTCCCTCTATTCTTTTACTGTCCTTACCACTTGCTGGCAACCCTGACAATGACACAAAACACCTTGGCATAATTTTCATTACAACAGTAGGATGCTGCAATGGTTCTTGTAGAGAAGATCACTCTTTGCAGGATCTGAGCTAGATTTTTTGGCACTCTTCAACTTAAATTTACTTCTCATGCACTTTTATATCATCAGTATAAATATGTAAAACTAAAAAAAAGTGAAGACAAAATTAATGATAATTTTCTATAGATATTGCTGCTCTTTTTTTAATGTTACATCTGTCCCCATGGTTGCACCTTTCACATTTTATAGGGACCTTTTCAGAATGAATTTTAAATCATCTTTCTGTCAACCATAGGAATTCTGTATTGTTACTTTCCCTGGTCAGTTATATTCAGAAAGTTTATAGGAGAGCATTCCTGCAGCAGGAGCTCAGCAATGAAGCATCAGGCTTTGCTCTCCCCCTCTGTGTTCTGAAGTTCAAATCCAGTAGATGTTTCTGAAGTTGTGTAAGCAGTCTGAGTAGGCCTAATGAATGAATCTCAGTATCTGAGCCATAAGTTTGCCCTGAGGAGCTACTGGAAAGCAGAGGATGATGCAGCACTGTATATATCAGTTTATTACATGTTGTAATGCTGAGAGTCTGAGACCTGATATCCTTGTTACAGCTTAGTGAGGCATCCCGTGCTTTTTGCTAGAGTAGCTTTGTATAGTAAGCAGCTGGCACTGTTAAGTTTTTGTGTGTGTTGTGCAGACATTAAGATACCTATTCCCAAGAAGGAATTTTGCCCCTGAATTTCTTTGTCTTTTTTTCTTTTTTCGTCCAGCTCACTTAGTAGGGTGATGGTAGAGTAGCAAGGTGTGTTGATTACCATGGTGTTGATTACTCAGATCGTAATAGTGTCTCAGGTGAGGTATGTTTGGGATTCTGTTATCTGGAGACCTCACAGGTGATACGTGAACACAGCTAGGAGTGGAGAGAATGACAGGTTGTGACAGCATGGAGGAGAATTAGCTGGAAGGAGTGGAAAAAAAATAGAGGATTCAAATGAAATACTTTAGGGCAAAGATAGGTGAAAACACAAGATAGCAGTTGTTGGGTAGAAATACCCTTCTTGCTCCTTGTCTTGACTTGAAACTTCTGGTTTCAGAGCTAGCATTGATCCCAGGATGTCCTATTGGGGATATCAGTTTCACAGTTTCCTTTTTAATGTGAGCTTTGTCCAGCACTGCTACTTAAGTGATGAAACATTTCTTTGGATCAATATAAAATGTGACCTGCCTCAGTTTACTTTTGGACTTAGCTTTTCTATGAAATGGCATGGCACCAAAATAATGAAAATTTGGAAAGCTCTCTTTTGGTGAATGCTGTGTAACTTGTCATTGCTCAATTTGCCAGCTTCCCTTTACAAAGACAAGATTATTAGCATTATTCGGTGGGGTTTTGTCACACAACTTGTGAAGTGATACTTCAGCCTTCTAAAAGGATTTTACTGCGTTTGATAGGCTGAAGAGAATACAATACAGAAGTGAGAAGTTCTGGGTTTTTTTCTAAATTCCCTGAGAACAATGCGAATTCTCTCTATTTAGGGATTGGGAAAGTGCTGTTCAGAGACTCCCTGACACACCAGAAACTTAGAAGCTCTGTGTTAAAAGAGGGTCACAGTTGAGTCTGCGTTCAGGTCAGGATGCTGAGTGCCTACACCTCTCCAGAGATCCGTAAGTAACATAGAGCATGTTGTAGCTTGTTTCCACCTTAGTTACAGTCACGACTTGAAGGATTGCAGCCCCATGCTCGTCTGCTCACAGTGTGCAATCCATACCAGGGTCTCCAGACTGTGAACGTAGTGAGGTTAGTAGAATATCATTTACAGAACCAAAGGGAGTTGAGCCATACGTTTTCCAGCCTGTTTCACCTAAGCACATAAAAGCAGCTTTCAAGAGAATGTTTTTGTTGTTCTGAGTAAAAGGGGAAAGTAAGGAACAAATCTACTATTCGTGGAGTGTGTTAATGGAAACATTTGAGCTGAAAACTTCTTCCCAACTCTTCTGCATAACCACTAAACACAGCTTTGATTAGTATTATTTTGTTTTAGCTGAAGGCTGGTGTGCTGTGTATGCTTTTCCTCAGCCTGTTAGAGCTTCTTTGATCATGCTCTTTGACACAGCTGAGTCTGTGCATGCAAACTGAGCCTTGCAGTAAATATGTCAGAAAAGCCCAAGAGCGGTGCTGTCATTTGATGGTGGAAGTTAGTCTGGCCTGACACAATGCCTGTGTCAGAAATGTCTGTATTCAGCTGTTTACAAAACAGGAGATTTAGGATATAGCTGTGTTTTGAGTCGCATTGATTGTATCTTACTGCAAGATATGTTACGTGAAAGAAAGACACCTGTATAAGAAAACCTCTGTGGCAGATCTCGGTGTATAATTGGAGGGTGAGCAAATTTCTACATAATTTTTCTGTGCTATGTATTTTTAATGCCTTGTCTGGTCTCTTGTAGCCTTCAGATTTTCTAGGTTCTACTGTTATTAAATCTAATAGAGCTGGGTAAAACTTTTACCCTGACAGTCTGAATTGACTGAACTTTCTCGTCTGAATTTTGGTACTGCTTGCTGTTCCTGTCATTCTGAAAAAATCACCTGTATTGCCTAACGGGGAACAGATTTTTTTTTTGTTGTTGTTGTTGTTCTGATTTAAAGTGCCTGTTTTATAAAAATAATCTTTAATTCCCTCAGTCAGCTTTATATGGGACTATGTGTAAAGTAGCATCATAGAATTGGATTATATAAGTGCCAAAGACAGTTTTTGCTGGAAAGCAATAGTCCAAAACTAGTTCTAGCTGCCTTCATTTAGAATTCTTTTGTGCAGCCTGCCAAAACTGGTATTTACAAGCATCTCTGAAACTATGGTGGACAGAGAGTTACCTTTGTTTGCTTGTCTTTCATTGCTCTGCTCACTTAAGTACCTTTTGTTTCTGAGAAACCAAAGAAACTGAATGAAGGATTAAAATGTAGGCTTTATAGAACATGCAGAATTTACACCATGGAGCCATTACACAGGAAGCTGCAGAGCCTGTTTGGTTATGAGCTGTAAATGTCAAAGTTTACTCTAAGACTGATTGGAGTTTGTTAGTTCAGTCATCAACCTTACAAATGAGCACTGTTAATAACAACATGCCTGGAGGTTCATAGAACCTAGCAGATTTTTATAAAATGCATGACTTGTTTGAGGCATTGCTAAATAATATCTAGAGTTTAAATCCCGATTAAAACTAATATTCACTGAATGTCTGCCCTATCATGGCTGCATGTTTGTCAGTAAAAAGGCAGGTGGATAAAGCTTTGCGCAGCAAGAGCTGACTACTCCCAGAAGAAAGATTATTTCTTTTAAACCATTCTCCACTGTGGATGCAGAATGAAGTGGGACCATGGGGTGTTGGGATCCTGTCATATACAGCAAGATTGTAAGATGGAATATGTTTAAATACCTGCCCACCCTCATTTACTAAAGGTTTGTAGGGGGAATTGATCTTTAGCATGCACATTACTGATTCCCACCAACACATCTGAGGTGCTCATCTTACACCTACTTTTTATGGCAAAAAGTATGGGAGTTAAGAAAATCTTTGCCAATATTGAAGGTTATATTCACTTTAGAATGTCCCACAAGAGGTATCTGGCACATCTCTTTTGAAACAGAATGTTTTTAAATTATGGAAACCTGATTGAGAGACAGGCATTTCTAATGTTAGTGTGTAGAAAAAAACAATGCCGCAGGTGCTGATGAAAATTGTTATCTAGGAAACATCTGCTGGGTGATTTGTGATGAAGGAGTTGTGGATGCTGCCACTTCAAGTATGCCTCTAAAAGACTGGTTTCTAGTATTTGATCCTTTTCACTCCTCAAAATCCAAACAATATTTTGTTCTTGTTAAAATTTGAGTAAGTAATGTAGAAATCGGAAGTATATTTTTCATATGGATACCTTTTAATTGCACTCCTTTTACTTCCTAAATCTACTGATACTTTGATTTAAGCTACCTCTTTATGTTGAGCTTTTCTGTCACTTTTTTATTTAATTGATTTTTAGGAAACTGCAAAGTATTTCCTTTTGATTTATGTGGGAATCCATGACTTAAAGTCCTCAAGATGTCCTTATCTTTGAAGTTTTTCTTAAAGGCCTTTTAAATTTAGTTAAAAGACTTAAGACTTTGAAGGAGCAGAATAATTACACAGCTAGAACATGGCTTTTCCTGTGCATACTGTTTGCCTTTAGAAGGGCCAGAAAGCCCTTAATTTTATGCTGTCATTTGAGGATAGTTTTCAGGGGCAGTAAGTTTTGTGTTGGGGAGTTTCAATCTATTTATTGCCAGTTGAGATTTTATTTACTGCTTTGGTATTGAAAGAAAAACAAAACAATTAAGGAAAACACTGCTCCTTTTCTCTAGACAGTGCTCTTCCTTCTCCCTCCACACTCCACAGTGGTCTCCAATTCCATGAGTGCATGTTGTGCTCAGTCCCTTCAGCAAGGCAACAGGCAGCACAGGAGACTGGGGTCAATCTGTTGTGCTTTTTTCACTGCTCTTTCTTTGTTATTTGCTTTTCTCTGCGTTTCATCACCAGACATAGTCCCTCCAAAGCTGTAGCTCTTTCTGAGTATACTCTCAGCCTCTGCTCAGACTATAATTTTTCCTTTGGCTTTTCTCCTGCTCAGATGTCTCTCTTTTCAGGTCCTCTTGTGGTGACATAGGCTTACCCTTTTTTTTCCTCTTACTTCTGCAACACTGTAATCTTTCTTGTCGCTTGGTGCCCTTTCTTAAATGTGGTTTTGTGGAAGTGCCAGCACCTCCTCTGCCGGTATTGGAGTGCAGTGGATGAGTGCTCACTGTGCCCAAGAGGCAATTGACAGGATCCCAGGAGGATCCCTCTGAACATGGGGAAGCACTTTTTTACTATGAGGGAGATGGAGCACTGGCACAGGTTGCCTGGAGAGGTGGAGTCTCCACATGTGGAGATATTCAGAAGTCATCTGGACATGATTTGAGGCAGCCTGCTTTAGTAGTAGGTGACTCTGCTTGAGCAGGGAGGTTGGACCAGATGACCCCCAGAGGTCCCTTCCAACCTCAGCTGTTCTGTGATTTCTGTGATGACTGGGAGCAGCACAGGGCACTCCCTGGCCTCTTCCCTCATAAGGCACCCTGCAGCCTTCTCACTGCTGCAACCCTGACAGTCATGCTCAGTACATGACTTTACAGGATTGGGGTTTTTTGTAAATCAAGTCCTTAGCTTGAGCTGATGGTTTGTGAGTGGTAGTTGGTACTGTATTCCCTTTCTGCAGTGCTGTTGTCTTAGGTCAAGTAAGTGAAACTCCTAAGGATATAATGAGGCATTTATAGCCAAGTTCTGTGTCTGTTTGCATTTACATCCTTGTTGATTTCAGAAGACAGAACTTAGACCTCCACTTGACAAGAGGAGCAGCCAAAGGGGTAAACTACTTTGTTGCTGCTCCACCTTTCATCATCACAAAACCAAATCTTTGTGTAGTTTCTATATCCTGTAGACTTTGCATTGTTTCCTCATGCCTATATAATTTGAACAAACATTTGAATGTCCTTGCCAGGTGAGAGAGAGCTGAATAACACAAAATTGGAAATGGAGGGGGGGGGAATAGATTCAGTCAAAAATGAAGTTGTATATAGTTGGGGTGTGTGTGTATTGTCAAATATTTAATTTGGATTACTTGAATACTGAGTGTTATGAGCCTTCATATGTTAAAATGAGGACCGATATATTTTAGAAGTACTTTCTCTTTAACTGTGTTAGTGTGCTCTTGTCAACTCAGAGTTGTACTGCTGAAAAGTTTATTTGTAGAATACTTCATCTGAGAAGTCACAGCTGAAGATAGCATAAGCTTTTCCACAGTAGACCTTTTATTGTGGTATATTCATATGTTCTGTGAACAGCTGTTGGATCCATCTTTTTAAGATGTTCACCTTTGCTTAGGTGAGGGGCCATAACAAATGTTGAAATATTTAGAATAATTGCACTTACCTATTCTGTTTTCTTAATGTATTTCTATGCATATTGCCTTTACCTGTATGTATTGTACTTCACTCGAGGTGCAAAAGATAAATATCAGGTTTTTTAATTTATAATATGTAAATGAGTTTTTAAAATAGTGTGATACTGTATATTTTCCGGTGATCTCTGTCTACTAGAGAGGGTGGTGGTGGTATGCCCAGGTGTGAATTTAGTCAAAAGTTAATATTGGTGGTCTTCACATTTACTCCTAATTTCTGAATTATTTTTATGATTTGTAATACATTTTTTCTTCTAAGAATTTTGTAGAGGCTAATGTATGTTAGTAAGCCAACTTTTGGGTGATTTGTAACAGCTCTGGTATTGCCTCTGATTCATAAAGTTCATCTAATGTCTTTGTAACTTATTTTGTGCCTTTTCTTTCCCTGACACAAAAACTCTCAATAAAAACAAATTATTTTGCAACACGACAAACCTATTTTATTGTACAGATTTTTTTTACTTGCCTGACCCTTTTGTTTTGTTTTCTGGAAGGGGATGAAGCTCTCAGAATAGAATAGATATTTATAATGGACTCTGCTGAAGAAAATTGACAAGGTGGAAAGCAGGTCATTTTGGAATGGCAGTGCTACAAAGCGCCTGGGAAACTGGGACTGTCAGTACTAATCAATATATTCCACCATATCTATCACAAATCATTTCTAACAAAAACCGGCACCAGTGGAATGTGGGAATCAATTTACTACTGGCTTCAGTTGTGCTGATTGATGTTGAAAGACTGGAAACACTTTTGGGGGTTTGTCATAGCAAAATGTCTGTGGTGGTGTTACAATGTGTACTGGAGGAGTTCCCAGGAGCACTAGTTGGCACTTAACTACTTGGCACCCCTTCTCTACAGTGAGATGCAAAGGCACAAGGCCACAGTCCCTGTCCTCAGTGCTTCTGCCGAAACATCTTGTCAGAATTTGAACATTTGTCTTCATTACCTGGAAATGAGGTGATAAATAGCTTGACTGCATTTCCTGTCCCCTGTCCAGTGGTAAAGAAAATGTTGTCTGAACCTGAAAAAAGTGACTGGGAAATAGGGATCAGTGCTCTGTTATAAACTGATGGGTACCAGATATTTCATACCTCTGTATATGCTTAAAAAAAAAAAAAAATAAAGATTCTCTTTGAATAGCCAGAGGCAAAGCACTTTATCTGTCAATATTTTGTAGAGGATAGTTGGTCTACATTAGGGGTAATATTGCCAGACCATGTCTTACGCTGCATTTTACTGTTCCTCAACATGGAGCTAAGAACAGTAGTCTAGCCAGACTCACTGGTTATGCTCCCTGGGCACTGACCAATGCAAGAGTCATCCTTGCTCTTGCATTGCTTAATACCAAAGAAAGATGCAACCAACTTAAGTATCTTTTGAGATTGATCTGTCATAATGCCTTCTAGAATCTTACAGAGCTTTAAACAAGGTGCTTGGAAGTCTTCAAGTGTTTTCACCAGTAGCCTTTCTAGAATGAGTAATTAGAATATATTAAGTATGCACCAGCATCCAAAACCACTTTTTTTGTTCATCCCTTGGTCTAAAGTTACCAGGCAAAGGCCATCTTTTGTTCTTGTTATTTGCAGTTCATGTGAGCCTCAGTCTGTTTTTGCTACCTAAGATTTTTACCTTAGTTTTCAATGTTGCTGTTTCACCATGGAGGTGGTGATTGAGGGCCCCATTTTTCAATGTGTCCAGTTATGTGCTCAACATAATTCCATCCATAGCCATTCGATTTTGTTGTTCCATCCTCTCTAATATGTTGCATTAACCTACTGGCTTGAAACATTTTGTTGATTGTCATCAACATGAGGATGAGGAGTGTTTCTGTGAGCAGCCACTGGGTAAGGCAGCATGATTTACATTGACGCACCTCTCTGTTAGCTTTGGCTGCTCTTGAAAGCAGCTTTGTTTGCCTGTGCTTGGACTGCGAACTGGCTCTTTCTTGCTGTGACTGGAGCCTGTTTGACTACCAGGCCATTGCATTGTACTCCTTGTTGGGCCAAGATAAGGAAAAATAGAACAAGAATGAAGGAAGGGACCATAAATTACATATGGGAAGGAGAATGTTTCTTACAGCTGCATATTTTTTTTGTTGGTGTAGCTTTAAGCTTTTCTTTGTTCTGATGCTTCTGCTTTAGGTAATTTTTCACACTGGGAATAGAAGACCTCTGGAAGTCAATCAAATGGGAAGTGTGGAACTAAAGTGCCATCCCTTGAAAATGGACATTTGGAGAAATGTGCTTGTCCTTTGCTGGTAACAGGCAGTGCTGGTGTTGAGATGGCAGCAGTGAGCATTGCCTACCAGCTCCAAGCAGCTATCAGGCAAAATTACTCAGTTCTTCATGCACCAGGATGAAATTTAAATAAAGCTACCTTGCTTCTGAAAGAGGCTCAACTCTGCCCTTTCCAACATTATCACCTTGCATCTTGTTGGTTACACAGAGACGAAGTGAATACCTGTGGTTGCAGAAATTAATTTCTCTCAGTCAGTGAAAGCTGAGGGAGTTGGAGTTGTTCAGCCTGGAGAAGTGACAGCTGCAGGAAGACTTTATAGCATGTTCCAGTACTTAAGAGGGCTGCCTACAAGACAGCTGGAGAGGGACTTTATAGAAGGGCATGCAGTGATAGGACAAGAGGGGATGGTAACTTTTATAATGGTAATGCTGGGCAGGGTGCATAAGGAAAGAATAGAGAAAATGAAAATTCCTAAAAAATTAGTTTGTAATGCTTTGATCCTTGCATGGTATGTGGTGAGAGTGGGCATTTCGGATGTGGCTTTCAGCAACAGTATACACAAGGGCAGGAGAAAGGAGTGGTTGCACAGTGGCCTTTTCTCAGATGTGTCAGGTTCTTTGAATTTAGGGTCCATTAGCTTCTCTAAAATTTGAACTACAGCTGTGGCAATTTGATGATTTTCTGAGCTAGTCTTTGGTTTGTTAGAGAGCAGATCATAGACAAGTGCATTCAGATGAGTCTTTGGTGTCTCTGATAGTTGGAACTGGGCTGAATGGCTCTATGCTCCTATGAATGCTGTTCTTCCCTCCTGACCCAAGCTGCTCCTCTCCTACCAGACAACTTGTTACTCATTTTGTCTTCCATTTGAAACACATCTGCCTGCTTTTCAATTTCCCTCTGTCCATGAAAACCCAAGCAGAGAGATGGCTTGCTTCTCTATGCACTAGCCTGGCCAAGCAACTTGTTCTACATATTCCCAGTGGTTTAATTCCAGGGTTGTTTCTCCTCCCCCAGCCCTGTTTTCAGTGCCCTGAATCTGCATTTAACTAGTTCTAGCCCTAAATATCTATCCTGTGTTCACTCACTGCCTGGAGCAGATGTAGCACAAACGATTGACCCTCTCCCTTTGGCAATTTGGCTTTGACTGTACAAAACAGCCAATAAAGTGGAAAGGGCTGGGCAGCTTATTATGGGGATTAGCTTGAAGCTGTATAGTTTTATGGTCTGAGATAGAGGATGAAGTGTTTGCTTGATGAATGCAGTTGCATTCATCTTTCTTTCTCCTGCTGCCTGCTCTTGAGCATGACAAGCTTTCAGAAGTTCCAGACATAAAAGAATATCGTGTATATTTGCCAGTCATAGCTTGGAGTGGAGGCTGTTAGCTCATTTTCCAGTGACTAAAGCTGGAGTGTGTAGCTATGCGGGTCATGATCTGATCAGTCTAAAAATGCTATGAAGAGATTTGACTGAAGCCTATGCTGAGATTCTTCCTCAGACAAGGCTTGTTCTCAATAGTTTGCTGAATCTCCTGTTCTGCTTTGTTACGTATATCATACTTCTAATAAAAAGGATCTTTTTTACTCACTTCTGCAAGTGCTCTCATTCTCATCTGTATAGTAATTGCCCCCTCAAGCAATTGTTTCCCTCAGGGCTCATGCACTGTAGAGTCCAAATGACTTTCTCCTCCTGTCCTGTCTTCCCACATAAAGCATGCAGTTGTCTGGGCCTTTCCCTGTGCTTTTCCTGAGACACTTCTATAGGTATTGGCAAAATCTTCTTTTTTTCTCATTGTTTCTTCACCTTCTCCTTTCCATCCTCACCACAATGTGGTGTTAGGCCCAGAACACAACACGGTGTCCAGGTTGGCATATCCTAGGGAACACCAATTATTTGTTTTTTTGATATCTTTGAGCTTTGTGTATAGGATGACACAAGCTGAGCAGTTTGACAAGACAGCTTTTAGATAGTATATTGGCTATACTGCTAACCAAGGTCTCACAAACCCACATCTGCTTTAATGTGGTTCCTGACTTAGAAAATGGGGTTGTTGAGCCATGTTCACTCTCTGGAGGGTTGTTGGGGGTGGGGCAGGTTGTGGGGTTTTTTTGGTTTTTGGTTTTGGTTTTTTTGTTTGTTTGTTTTTTGCATGTTGGTTAGTTGGTTTGGCTTTTTTTTAATCTCACTTCCCTCCCACACAAATATTTCTCCCAGCATTCTGAAATAGCTCCAGAGGACCAGGCTTTGTTGAGCCTGGAGACCCTTGTCAGTTTACTTGCTGAAACTGACCTGTTTGTACTGCAATAATTGTATTTTCATCAAGAGAAAGCAATAGATCTTATGGATATGTAGCTGTCATTGGCCTGTGATATATGAGACCGAGTTTCTAGCTCTGGCTCCAGTGAACTCTTGTGCATTTTGTTATCAGTGACTGGGTGGAGCACAGAAACAGGGATGCCAGTCTGAGTCTTTTCCCTCTCAACTGAGTTTCTGTTGGAGTGACTATTCTCACTTAGAACTGGTGATTTATTCAATTTGCTTCAAACTGCCATAGACTCCAGCAGTAAGTTCTGAATCAGGTCAATTTGGGCACAACAGCGAAGTGTAAAAATAATAGAAGCTAACACTGTGCTGTGGAGGGCAGTCTTGGAAAAAAAATACCAGCTCCTGGAAATGCTGTGATCCAATTTGACTGACTCAGCCCCTCATGTTGACACAGTATCAGTGCAAGCATGCTTCTTGCTTTGGCTTTTGTAAATCTTGGACGTGGTCTGTCTGTCCCAGAGTTACTGTGCCATTAGTTTTAAAATCCTTTCCTTAACAGCTGAAAATAATCAGCAAACCTATGCTGAGATCAATAATGAGGCAGCTTTTTCTCACCTGAAAAGACTTCCCATTCTAAAAGTTTTCCCAGTTGCACTGTGCTCTGCCAAACATGTTTTTTTCCAGATGCCATTTTTCTAACCATGTGTTGAAATCAGTGAGAGCTCCTTTGGCATTGACTGTGTCCTTTCTGGCATGCAGGCTATTTACCTAGGCTTATAAATAGCAGTGCTGGAAGGCTCCTGGTTTTGTGAATGCTGGCCACAGGTAGTTTTTCAAAATGGTGGGACCTCCTGGTTGAAACAATAGAACAGTAGTTGTAGTTTAGTAATGGATAAAACAGAGAGAGGAAAAATACCCTTTGAAAATGCTTGGAAGTAGTCTAGTGGAATATTTCATATTTAAATTGTGATACACTGAACCTGTACTATTTCGGTGAACTTTCAGAGGACAGTACATGGATTTAGAATTCAAAATGTCAGTTTTCCAGCCCAACATCTCAGTAAACCATCCTGGAAGCCTCAAAGTTGATGCAGTCAGGGCTCCCAACTTCCTGCCTCTTCTGCCATCCTCTGAGCTGAGCGTTTTGAACTTGGAAATTTCCAGACCCTGAACATGTCACCACACTGGGTCCCAGTGATCTTGGCAATAATAGAAGCACTGCTGTATGATTTATGTTTGCTTTCCAGGGGCCTGCTGCTTTAAAACAGCTGCAAAACCAACTGGATCCTTATGAGTTTCCTAGTTGAGGCTGGTCAGTGGTGGGCAGCAGCATTATAATCTCAGCATTTTTCAGGATTTCCTGTATCCTCAACTGGTGATCCTGAAGCAATCATTTTTCTTTGGAAATGCTGCATCACAGCCTGAAAACATTCAGGTTATAAGTAATTCTGGGTTTCAAATCTCTCCCCAAGTTAAGAGAACTCATTTCTAGCAAAAGCTATCTGCCTTTTTCTGATGTGTCCAGTATGGCCACAAATGGAAAAAAGATACCAGGCTTTATAAACCTCTGGCCATGATCCAATGTTGTGCTTAGTTTGGAAAGGATACAAACCTTTAACTTGCACTTCATATCAAGGACACACAGGCTAATATGAGAATCTGTGGCAGTGAAAACAAGCAGCATAGGCATTCAGAGCATTTTTGAGCCTGCCAAGTATTGATTGGTAAGGGGAGGGAATGAGTGGAGAAGCATTTCAATTTGGCACACATATGTGATTCTGATGTTGTCACACTGAATTAGCAGCACTTTCTTTTCCCTTTAGTCCATCCCAGCCTTTTGTCATTGAAGTATCCCCTTTGCCCATATCTACTTGTTAAAAGACAAAGTGGAAAAAAACCGCAAATGAATTCCCAGAACTTCTGCCCCAAAAAAGCCTGGTTATGTTATGCTAGTATCCTCTGAATTGAGACTCTGAACAGTACTAATGACTGTCACAGCATAAATGTTATAGGGGATTCAAGCTACAATTACTCATTTTGTACAGTCACTTAATCCACTAATAGGAAGAAATGGGACAACAGTTTAAGAAGGCAAGAGAACTGTCAGAGATTATTAAATCTGTTGGGATCATTTGGTTGGGTAGTCTATCTTGACCCAAGTACATGCTTCAGCTAATGCAATAGACTTAATGCCTCTGGTAATTAGAGCAAGAAGAGATGGGTCATCATTAGCAACTACAAATTCAGAGTTGTATTTCGTCTGGAAGGCAGCATCTTCAACAGGGATTATTTGTTGCCACTGCAGATCATTTGTGAGTCACAAGTGGTACATGGGACTGACTCATTTGTGTGATTCAGTAGAGGCTTTTAAATACATGCTCACTGTTCCATATGAATAGTTTTTCTAAATAGTTTTTCTAAATAGTTGCCAAGCAGAAAAAGGCACGATATTAGACTTCCCCATGCAGTTAATACTACTGCTCTTATTTACAAGATGTTGGTGAATTTTTTATTGTTGTGCAGTTCACAGTTCAGATTACTTTTGATTGTAGGTTTTAAATGTATTTGTCATATCTGTGAAACTGAAAAGTGAAGAAAGGAAAGCCAAGCAAGCATGGAAAGAATCAGTAATTGGCAGCTTCAGAAGGTTCAAGAGCCAACCATTCAAGGCATATATTCACAGAATACTTTTACATGGGTTTCACAGATCCGCAGTCATATTCAGTTCTGGATATTGCCAATAGCATGAATGAAAATGATGTATCGTAGATTCAGTGTTTTTGCAGATACCAGAAAAATCTCTAAATCCTCTTAGGAGAATACTGATAAGTAAATGAAGGAAATTAGCCACAATCTGATTTCCATTGCAAGGTACTACGAAGTAGGAACTGAAATAATACAAATGGGAGGATGTAATATATAATTTCAGATGATCTTATGCAGACTTGAGAAGATCGTAGTATTGAACTGTGGCTTGAAAATGCTTCAGAGAAGCTGGATAAATCAATAGATGCTCATCAAGCAGAATTTGGGGGTCTGTGGTCTACCTGTGATCAGCTAGCTATGTAAGTGATGCTGATAACCTCCTGAGAGACACCAAAGAAGAAAGGAAAGTTGTTGTGCTTCAGCGAAAACTGTCTCTCAGAAATATGCCCAGATCCCAATGGGGGATTAAGGCTCTTTCAAGATAATCAAGATAAAAGAAAGGGATTCAGAGGTGTCAGAAAGATAGCCATTGTCAGTGTGGATGGGAATCTCCATAGAAACAAATAGGCTTGGGGAGTTTAATTTGCCAAATTAACAAAGCTCAAAAGCTCATGACAGGACTCATGTCCATGATATCTGATGGATTGTGAGCTAGCTAGAACTGAAGACACCTTTTCTGTTTTTGTCTTCATATAGTTGCTTGGCTTCACTGGGGTGTTTTGTATGTCCATGAAGCGGTTGTGAGTTTTTCACAGAATCACAGAATGGGTAAGGTTGGAAGGGACCACAGTGGGTCATCTGGTCCAACCTCCCTGCTCAGGCATCATCCTAGATCACATGACACAGGATTTCATCCAGATGGTTCCTGTGTATCTCTGATGAGGGAGACTCCACAACCTCTCTGATCAGTCTGTTCCAGTGCTTGGTCACCTGCACAGTAAAGAAGTTCTTCCTCATGTTCAGGTAGAGCTTCCTGTGCGTCAGTTTCTGACTATTGCTTGCCACCACCAAGAAGGTCTGGCTCCATCCTCGTAACATCTTCCTTCTTTCCTTCTGTGCTTCTCCAAGAGTGAGGAACAAGAAATAGCCTTTCATTGCTCCTTGCTGGTGTGCCTGGGGAATTAAGTTATTGTAGGCTCAGAGGAAATGTTTTTCTTAGGAAATTGTGTTTATCAGCCTTGGGAGCTTGAGTGCTTCTCAAGTTTTCTCCATTTTAGTCTTACTTTCCTATACAAGCACTGTCTTGATAGATGCTTCCTGAGAAGGACCCATCTGATAAAGGTTTCTCTGCAACAACACTGCATCAGCTCAGCACATCTCACGGAGGAGCCTGGATTCTTCCTACTTTGTACCTTCATGCTCTTTATTTATGCAGGTGCTCCTACTTCTGCACTCTCTTTGTACTCTTTCCTTCTGATGCAGATTTTTCCCACAGTAATATTCCCTCCTAACACATGGCAATCTACCTCTATTTTTCTGCTGTGTTCTGTGCTACTTGATCCTCAAGTAACAAGTGTGAGTTCTTGTCTCTTTTCCTCAGTGAGGTCAGGACTTGCTGCTTTCTCCCATAGCACTCTAACCTGTATTTTGCTGGTGGTGTAAGAGCCTTTATCAGCTGTGTATTTTCAGTCAGCCAAACAGCACTCTTCCAGTCCTATAAGTAGCATATGTGCTACTTATGGAATGGAAATAACGGATGGATTATAATAATAATAGAGTGGAAATAATGTGTCGATTTCCACAAGCATGTGCTGCAAGTTATCCATTTGCTATGATCTTCTGGATCCAGTTTTGTAAATGTTCTTCTTTATTTATTTCTTTGGACTCATTGAAGTCCAAGGAAATCATGAAGCAGCACATTCTTACAGCTGGAGCAAGGAGTTTTCAGAATTAAGGCTGTGTTTGATGTTACATTTGATATGGGGTTTCTTGTTGCTTTTTTCTCTCCCATCTCCCCTTGCATCTCAACAGTGATGACACATTATCTATTCCTTTCAGATGACAGGAACAGGCAGGAACTGTTGCTCAACTGTGTGGACTTCAGCATAAAGTTGGATTTGAACTTAAATATGCTTGACATAAAACAAAACACGATCCTTGTCCAAGACTTTGCCACTTTCCCTCAGTATGAGGAGGAGAAACTGAGGACAACCAGATCCTCTTGGAGAAGTGCTTTCCCAGTAGAAGACTATTATAAACATAGGGTGTGTTATTGTATAAAAGAAAAATTACCAAAACTACTTCATGTCTCTGGTAGCACCTGTGACTCTGGACAGCTGTCATGAGGAGAGACATTATAGGTGCAAGAAAGAGAAACCCTTAATCTCTTCTTGCTTTGTAATGCATGCCTGAGGTTCGGGATATTAAAGTAATGTATGGTATTGGGAGCATTAAGGAAGTTGTCTGCTCTGTGCAACTGGCTGTCTAAGGGAGTACACAAAGGGGCACACATTTAATGGACTCTGACCTTTTAAAAGGCTAATTCTTCTCCATTTCACACTCCGCTTGGATGATGTAATCCCATCCAACCTGCCCCTACAAGTCCTACCCCACCTACTGTTCCACCTGCCTTCCTTCAGACCTTGCCTTTTGTCTGTCTTCCCTAGCAGAGCTCACCCCTCGGGTGAAGGATAGACAGTAAGTCTTCAAGTGAGCAAGGTGGTGGTATGGTTCCCTAAACACTGGGGAACTAAGAAAGTCTTTTTCAGTGCCCAAATCTCATGGAAGCTGGCTTGGGAAGTAAATGTGAAGGAGTCCTCAAGTCCCTCAGCAAAAAGATGAAGGCAGATGCCTGGCAGGCATGGAGAAAGGTTGCTTTGAAGGTTCTGGGGAAGCAGATGTTCTGCAGGTGTTAGTACTCTATTAATGTACTTAGTATTTGACTGTTAATAAAGAACATCATGAAGGATAACTAGCAAAAACAGTGCCTGTCCTGAGGCACCACCCAGCGCTGCCTTTTGCCAGCTGCTGCAGAGGTAATAAATCAGTCAAGGGATGTCAAAGTTCAGTTTCCGGGGGAAATAATGATTTTACTCAAAAATAGACTGTGCCTTCCTTAATAAGGGACCCTAAGCAGCATGGGATCACGTCTCTGTACTCTGTCACTCTCTTCCATGTGCTGATGTACCCTTCTTTCTAAAAGCCACCAAGCCTTGCTGGATCAATACGGCCTGATCAATTGTTTTTCCCTCTGAATTAACCATATGGGGTTGTTAGCTGGAGCTGCTGGCAGAAAACAGGAGGCAGCTTTCTGTCTATTTACTATAAAGAAAACGAAGCAAACTACAGGAGGGGACAGGCTGCATGATATTTACTGTCAATACAGCCAGAGAGAGAGGAGATACAAGGAGAGGGGAGGAGAGAGGAGCAGGGGCTGCAGACTGCAACCTGAATGAATGATCTCCCTGTAAAAATACCCATGCAGTTTCAGATGAAAAGTGGGTGGGTTGAAGTCAACAAGGGATAATTGAGAGTATTTAAGAAATGGTTTGGTGCAGGGCTAGCAAGGTGGGGCCGCAGCAGTGGCGTGCAGAGTAATAATGCTGTGCACAAGTGTACTGAATCTGCATTGCAATCTTCAAAGCACTTCCAGACCTGCCCTGAGGCAGAGCAGTAGCTGGGGTAAAACCCACCATCTAAAAGTAACAAGATAAATAACAATAATTTAACTTAGAAAATAATATTTGGAGTTAGTTTTCCAAAGCAGCTGGAAGTCACCATTGTAACTCAAACCAGGAAAAAAAGAAAATTAAAAATAGGCATACTTCCTTGCTTCTCTCTCCTCTTCTTTATCCGCAGAGGAATTAGGTGACCTGAGCTTCACAGGGCAAGAAGGCTCTGAGCAGCTCACTCTGAGTGTTCTCTACTTCCAGAGGCAGGTGAACAAATGAAGAGTGATTTCACACTTTAAAGAGCAGCGAAGACCATCTTGCCATGAAACCCTTCACAGATGAAGATGTAGAAAAGTACATCCAGAGCAAGGTAAGGCTTTATCTGTCCAGATTTTCTGTCTCCCACACTAGGTGTTGATTCTGAAGGGTGCCAAATTTGACAGTTACTTGCTCGCCTGCTGTCTTCATTTCTGAGACAAGACTGGGTGAAGTTTCATGAGAACTGTATTTCTAATGAGATTTCTAGGTTCCCGTTGCAGTATGTTATCAGGGATCTCAGCTGGTAGCCTAATTTTTCAAGGAGCTTGTCCTGTTCTTCAGATATCCTGAATTTTTGCTCCTTGTCTGGAATTCCACATGTGGAACTAGCTGTAATTGTCAGTATTTAAATCTAAAAAAAGGTCCTTGCCTCTCTTCTTGTCCTGTGGTATTGGTTTGACAGAAACAAGACCGAAATCACATCAGGCATTGGCCCTAAGATTCATGTAGGAACTGGAGAGACAGACAAATATTGTTAGAATTCACTCATCAGTCTGTCACCTCAGCTGAGGATACTTTCCCATATACCATGATTAAAATAACATGTCTCATTAGCACATGCAGATTGGAACTACATTTTCTATTTTATGAGATACTTCAGCACTCAATTTTTCTTCCCCATTATGAAATAAAGTAATACAGAATAAAATCATCTGCAAAACAATGCTGTTTAATAAAAGTAGCTCTAAGTGAGCCGTAATGTTTTTTAAAGCTGACATGTTTTATCACAGTACTTAGCTAGATCCTGTTTTATAGTCTGCTTTCTCCAACAAAATTCAAGATACTAAAATGAAAAATAATTTCAAAATGGGGAAATATATGGCTTTACATTCTGTAAAGGATTACATATGAACATAAGAAATGCTTCTTTTCTCTATGGAAATATTATGTTGACAAGTGAGATCTGTCATTTTTTCAGCCATGCAGTGTTATGTACAGGACAATCATTCCATCAGAATCTGTTCAGTGAGCTATAATAGTGAATGCTTCCTGAAGACTTAAAAAGCAGAGCTACAAAGGAGGGAACAGAGGGAAGCCATGCACAGGAAGATGCTCATATGACAGCTATGAGTACAGGGAACTGAAACAGTGTAGTTAAGTGAGGTTCGTAGTTACCAGTGGTTTAGATTCTACTGAAAGCCTGTTTTCTAGCAGCCCTCCAGCTCCGATGGATTCCTAGTTTCTGTCTGAGTCTCTTGTCCAAGTGAGGCTGCCTAACCTTCAGGCAGTCCCAGTTCAGCTTGTCAAATGCTGCCTGTTTTTGAAAATAAGTCAACCACCTGGTGCAATGAATCTCTATAATACCAGACATTTCTTCCTTAAGTCACTCAGCAAAGGAAAAACTCAAGTGCACAAGGAGAGGATGTGACTGGGTAAATAAGAGAAATCCCAAATGTTCTTAACAGTTCCTAATAAATCCCAGTCCTGCTTCACTCCTCTTTAATAAGTCCTTAATTGACCGTGTTGTTCCAGTTTTGTGCATTTTGTTTTGGCATGAATCCCCAAGTTAAGACCTGGTAAGGGGAATGGCAGTAGGTGGTGGAACCAAAGACCTTATGCTGTCTCTTCTCCCAACATGTCTGTGCTGGTGCTAAAGGCATCTGAGATAAATGCCTTGGCTCTTCAGAATCTGCATGTTGCTTTCTTTGGATTTTTTTATGCATTCCCTTCTGTAGGAAGGTTACATTTTCCAGTAGCATAATTAGGGGGCTAATTATGGTTAGGAACAGTGAGCACCCTCTGTCATATGCCCCTTGTTCTTTTATCCCTGCCCCAGTGATGAGGAGTACAAGTAGAAAGAGGTGTTTAGTGGTACGTCCCTCAGTAGGTTTTTTGAGAGTCCATACTCTTTATTTATAAAGAGTTTACAACAACTGCTGTAGCCTAGCCAGTAGGTGATGAAGGCGGAATAAATGTGGCCAGGATGGTTTAGGTGGATTCTCCCAGGATACTGGAGGTGGCAAAAAGTGTTTCTAGCAGGCACCCCTTAGAACATAGCATGGGCAATGTATACAGAGGCACTGCAGGTCTCCATTTGAGCTGACCCACAGAGAGATTGTATACTTTCAATACTTTTCAATAGAAAAAGTCTGCCTTTTTTCTGAAAGTTCTTAAGGATGGACAATTTTCTCTACCACTCAATATGTGCTTGTTGGAGATACCATTAGGTATCTTGTTGAGCAAGACAAGCTTATTGGACTGTTCTAAGAAGTTGTTTTGGATGATAAAAAATAAGGTGGAGAAAATAGCTATAGCTACAGATGGAGATGTGCCATAAATGAAAGCTGAGATGAGGAGGTGAAAACGAACATGGACTAAAATTTTTCAGTATAAATTAAAAAAGAAAAAGTACATATAACCTAACTAAAATTGGTCTTAGAGGACAAGGATGACTTGGAACTAGGAGGAGAGGAAATTAAAGGGTATTATATAAACATAAGGGGCTACATGGTGTTAACATAGCAAAGAAACAGGATGTCAGGGGTAGAAGAGAACCTAGTGAAGGAAATACGCTACTGCTGTCTAATGTATTTCCCACTTCCAAAAGCTATTCAGGCTTAGTAAAAGTACTGTTAACTTTGGCTATGAGGGGAAGGTATTCAAATTCTGTTCATCTTCAAGTTGTGTTAGTCAATTGCTATTCATTGGTTAATTGATCTCAGACAGGCACTAGTCCATTTTAGTCCATCAAATGGTCCCTTATTGTGAAAAAGTGAATCTATTTGTTCCCTTCCAGAGCATGGGGATGAAGTGCTTGTCAACAGTATTTTCTAAAAGGGAAAAGGGTGCTGTTTAGATGCGAAAGACACTGAGAAAGCAGGACATGGGAGTTTTAGAATAGTCACAGACTGGTTTGGGTTGGAAGGGATCTTTAAACATTATCTAGTGACATCTCCTTGCCATGGACAGTGACATCTTTCACCATGAACTTCATTAACAGACTCTCCCCACTTTGGTAAATGTGTGAGGATATTGGGGAAATATTAAATGTCCTCTACTATATGGTTCCTCCTTGTTCATCCTGAGAATCTCCTTGCTCAGATTGTGACCATCCCCATGTGTTCCATTCATTTTTAGTCATATATGAAGGCAAAAGTTCATCTTATATTTTTCTGAGTTGTCCATCCCTCACCTCAGTCCTTCCAAGACTCAGACCTTCCACTGAAATAATTTTCAGTAAATAGTGATGCTACTACTGCTTGAATTGAAGAACTATCCATTGAGTCAAACAAACACCTTGTCCCCAGTGGGACCAGCTTTGGAAAGACGCTTTCTCACCATCTAGGAGTGGACTCTCATCTGTACTTCAGCTATGAAGAGACTATGGATACTTTCCAGGTATAATGTAGGCATCTAAATGATGCCACATACACCTGACAGCTGACTAAAGCACAGAGTATCTGTAACTCTTGAAGTCTTCTCAGGTCTTGAAACAAAACATATCCTGGCTCTGAGAATGGCTAGTATATGTATGGGAATAACTGGCAATTCTGCATCAAATAGATAAACAATGAGAGTGTAGCTGGTTGATAATAAATTTATCCGTGTAATGAACTTTTTCCTTCTGTCCAATGGTATTGGCATGGAAATATCAATTAATGCTCAGTAGTCTTGAATATTGGCCCTGTGGTGTTTACCAGCTCTGTCTCGTGGTAAATCAGTTTCAACACAGAAGGAACAATACATTGTACTCCAAGTACAGCACAGACACAAATGTTTCAGGATGCTTTAAGCTGGTTGAATGTTTCCTACTGGAGACAAACTGCAGTTACCTGTAACATGAGGTATCTTTCCTGGAACTGACAGGTGGAACAGCGGCATCACCTGGTTTCCAAAGCAGTGGAGGAGGTGCAGAAAATCATCCAGCAGCTGACCACAGAAATCAGCTATAAGGCCACACGATTCCAGGCTATCTCCAACTCTGGCATTCACAATGAGAACATTAAGGTATGAACAAGAGCTCTGGTGTATGTCCTGGCAGGCTGTACGCCATCAGTAAGTGATTTTTCCATTGTATAAGTGTTTGTATGGGCAAGTACCTCACCCAAACACCACAATGTGCTGAGACTTCACTGTGAGAGTTCTAGTGACTGGGTTATAGGGACTTATTCGTGGATATCTTACAAGTAGAGGAGCATTGGAGAGGGATGGGTAAATCAGGAAGAGCCTCTTTTTACAGCTGCTCTGTTTACAAAGAGTATCTGTTGCCAGGGCTGTCAATCTGCAAGCAGAAGGCAAAGTTCTTTGGGAGACAGAAAAAAAACCTTGTACGGCAGTAACATAAGAAAAAATGCTCATGTCTTCATAAGCTATGACTCATATTTTTTACAGGTGAAAAACTCACTAAAAAAAAAAAAGAAAGGAAAATCAAGTCCTTCTTCTGCTATGAACATCAGAAAACTCCTTCAGAAATTTTTTTTTGTCATGGATTGGATTTGTTTCCTTTATTGGAAAGAAATATGCTTATTAGTGGGAAAAGTTAAATGCCTCCCCATTTTAGACCTTCAAACATGAAAATAATAATGTGACAGAAGAAAGCTGGTCATTTTGACTATTTCCTGTGGCTACTTAAGAGTAACTAGTGTAAAGATATAAGAAACAATCATAACAATGGCACCTTTAGATGAAAATGATCTTTTTCATCTGAACTAGTTTACATACTCTAGCTGTGTGAACCCTTACACTAAAATGCAGCCTGTTACCGATCAAAACACTGCAAACATGTAAAAGCATAAGGCAACTTTTGCAATTCTCTAGGATGGAAAGGGAAGAAGTCTTTGTGTACCAGGCTGCTAGAAGGTTATGGAGGTGGAGGGAAAATAGTTACCCAACCTGAAATGTGGCTATTGCCCTGGGAACAAAGACATTCAGACTTACAGCTTTTCTGGAATTTCGTGTTTCCCAGGGCACGTGGCCTTGTCAATAGGTGCAACCACAGTGATATAAAACAGTGCCACATCCTGGTCCACGTGTTCCTTAGTGCCAGAGTCTGCCAACCATCTCTTGTGCTGGAACAAACCTGCTTAGTTAATGAGGTCTGACAGGACCAGGGTCAGAGGAAAATTGTTGTTCCGGAAAACAAAGCAGAACAAAACCACTAAGGCAATTTATTCTGAGCAGTAATTTGGTGTTACAGTAGGCTGATCTGAACAATTTCTGCTTGGAAGAAATCCTTAAAATAGATATTCTTAAAAAGTGGCAGATTTGTTATTCATACTTAACAGAACTCAGTGTTCTGAATCTGTGGAAGTAATGCTAGGAGGGCCTGACTAGCTTTGTCCTGTGTGTATGGGGCACCAAAGCATGGGTTGATAAGGAATTATTTTGGTTTGGGCTGTCTGCTTTCAAAAATTTGAAATCTTAATATTATTGCTGACATTATTCAACCTAGAGGAAACTTATATCAAGAGAAAATCAATGTATTTGTTATTCTGTGTTTAATTTTGCAATATGTTTTTTTTCCTGTCAGTTAAATTTATGGTGACTTTTCAGAACTTTCAATTTCTGGTTAAAAGGAATCAATTTAACGTGGTGAGAGATCTGAATTTGTTGAGAAGCCACAAGCTTCCTTCTAAATATGCATGTCTGAGTGGGGAATAGATAAGAAAAGTCTTTAGATATTCAATGTTTTTCTATAACCCATTCAACAAAAGGTCAATCTTTAATAATACACTTGAATTAAAATTCAGATGGACAAAACAGGTTATTTTAAATGTTTGTTTTAGTTGTGGCCCACCATTTTTGCAACTGCCAACTGTGCAGGGCAGATGCAAAAGCTGTGAAGACTTCAGTAAGGCATTATGAACAGGTTAGGGTCCAGACTAATCAATTTACAGCACTGCCCAATGGCATTGCCAAGTGTTTAACTCTGTAATCACAGTGGAGGGAAAATATAGTTACTATATGCACAGGGGCATTTTCCTTTAAAAAATGGGCTCCAAGGAAGCTTGCAGCTTTGCTCTGTGAATTAATGACCTGGCACAGGCTTTCTCTCTGTTCTTCTTGTGTACTTCTTGTTTTCCTTTCTGCTTCTCTCAGGATCAGCCAGCTTTACTGGCCAAGTGGTCAGCTATGCTTCGGAGGAAGCGCCCATTCCACCCATCCATCCAGGTACAAAGCCTGCCTGCCAGCCCATGTGCCTGCTTCCTCCTCACCCACCCTCTTCTCCAGACAACTTCACCCACTTAACTGATCCTCCCATGACTATTTCATCATCTCTGCAAGAGACTTGCCTTTTTTTCCCTCAAAGCATAATTATTTTCCTCCTAATCTAATGCTTCTGCCTCCCTGGAATGTCCTGGCCAGGACTGCAAGAATGGAGTTGAGAATGAACTTGCCCAGCAAACTTCAGACAGGTTTTTGATACAGCACAATTGGCTGTAATCTGCACACCCCATAATCTGTGGCTCTCAATCAAGCCTGTGACCTGCTGGGTTCCATGGTATCCATATAGTGCATCTGACCATCATGTGACAGAGTATAGGTATGGGACTGGGATATGTTTAGGCCAAGAGGACACCAGCTGCTCGGCTTTACAGTCCCATCCCCAGCCTCATGTCTTCTGTTGTTTCCTGGAAACCCCAGGTGGAGGACCCTTGTGACTTGCATTTGCAGGCACTCGCATAACACCTGCAGCTCTTTCCTTTGCAATCTGTTGGGTGCCAGCGCATACAGACAGCATCTTGGTATGGGAAGGAATGGTTGTTTATCTGCAAATGTGACTGAGGCAGTGAGATGAGCAGTAACTGCATGACAGCCATTGTATTTTTTCCTTAAGAAACCTATCACTCTGTTTCTAAGCTGCTTACAGGATTTCTCAGCCCCAACCAAACCTAATATGTGCAGCTCATCTTGATCTGACATGTCATCCTTCCAATACCCTCCTGCTTTTTTGATTTATATTTGACAAAAGAGCAGCTTTCTGGTGTTTCCTTTGCTATTTCTGTGCTTCCTGCTGGCCATATTTTGTATTTCAAACCTCTTGCCAGGGAGCAGAGAAGACCAGCTGGTCCCTGTGAGAGAGGGAGATGGGAGGTGAACATAACAAGGCAGGTCCTGCCCTGTGGTCCTTGGGTGAGGCAGACCTAGGGAGGCCAACAGTCTGGGTCATCAGGCAAGTCAGCTGATAAGACAGGTCTACCCTTTCTGGAGCTACAACTGCCAGATGCTTCCAGACTAATGTTTTGAGATGTCTGGCTATGCCCTGGACCAGTATCAAGTTTGAAGGTATTTGTGTCACCTTATTCTTTCTTTGGAAATACTGGCTGAGCACTGGCTTTGTTGGAAAATGGTCATTCCCAAAGTGAGGCAAATTAGTTGGCTTGAAAACAAGCCTGTTTGAGGGTTCCTTGTCCATTGGTTGCTGTCTGCATCCTTAGACTGTTTCTGTCCTGTGCTCAGCAGGAGATGCAGTTTCATACAGTAAAACTGGCCAAGATGTGGGCTTATTTCTGAAAACACCACTGCTTCTGTACACTCAGGCATGTCACTTGCCTTATGTCTCTGTGTCTTTAAAGAATAGTCATACAGAGCAAAAGACTTCTAGAAATAATTCTAAAATTAACAGTCTTATTTTGGACTTTGACAGAGACCAGAAAAGTGCACTTCTTGCCATAGTTATTAGTGCTGAACTCTAGGCTTATCTCAAGTAACAGTTCTGAGGTGATAACTTGTACCATTTTGTTTCCCTTTGCTGTATCTCCAAACATACCCTCTGATGCTTTCCTGCTCATTGGAAGCTACTGGTTATTTTATCTCATGCAATTCCAGACTAGAAATAACAAGAAAAAGGGGGAAACCATGGCTGGTGTGGTGGCAAATCAGTCAATGAACTCTTGTCTTCCGAGGGCCATGGCTGTCACAACAGACTCCTTCTAAGGCTCCTTTTAATCTGTGGACCCCCAAAGTAACCCTCAAAGACAGGTCCTGGCTCTGTTCAATTAATCCCATCAAACCACGGCTTTTCCTTCTTTCCAAAGCCCTCAGTTTTACCTTGTTCTTCCTTAACCCTCTTCCCCTTACTTCAGGCTCATGGATCTGCCCTTGTCTCCTCTCTCAATCTCTCTGAACTCTCCCAGGTCTTAGCACCCAGCCAATTCCTCATCACAGTCCCTCTGCGTGGCCTGACTGGGTACAGGGAATGCCAGGTGCGGCACTGGCGTTATTACACCGTGAACGGAGCCAAGCTCCTCTCCTCTGTGCGGGACCCTGAGGAATTGCATCAATGGCTAGAGGTGGAGCAGTTCTCCAAAAGCCTTCAGCAGTGGCACGAAGAGGATGTGAACATCGAAGGCGATCTGGTTCCAGCCAAAGTCCTTACCGTCTTCCGGGAGCTGGTGGAGAAGTCGATTATCTCCTGTAACCTCTCCAGTGAGTTTAGTGGGGACAGGTATAAGGGAAACCATCACACACACCAAGCGTTTGGCTCACATGATCAGAAGACAAGAAATGGCAAACCCTTTTAAAATCAGGAAGCCTTTAGGCAGTTGCTGTGATGCGTATAGACCTGCATTGAAGATAGAATGAAGTAGTTCTTGGGCTCTTCATACCCAAGGTGTTGCTCCTCTCTTAGGCATTCAGGTAGGGTCTCCAGAAATATCACCCTCATAAGGGCAGCCCAGAGTTTTAGAACATTTAGGAGCTTGTTTGGGAAAAAAAGTTGTTGTTTTTTTGTTTGTTTTTTGTTTTTGTGGTTTTTTTTCTACTACAGCATCTGCAGTAGATTATTAAGGAAAGTAGTATAGGGAAATTTGATACAGGGAAGATGCATAAGTCTGAGGAGAATGTTTGAAGATATTTATAGGGCAGGTAATTCTCTGAGGAAACCTTAGCTGCCCATAGCTTTCCAGCATGGGGTGGTGGGAACTAAGTAGAAGGACTTCTACTTAGACAAAGTATGTTAGACAAGTGCTCTTTTCCCCAGTGCCCAGGCTGCTTCAGTCCTGTTGTGGAAGTGTACTCAGGAAGTTTGTTCTCAGCAGTGGAGCTGATCCTTCTGTGAGCAATCCAAAGTGCCTGTTTATTTCCTGTGGCTATTAATACTGGACCTGCTGTTCACTGACATAACAAGATCAGTGGTGCATGGAACATGCCTTCACAGCTGCAACATCTGTATCAAGATGGTGCCTGAACAGTGATCCTCATGCTTAATTCTTAGCATCCCAGAAGCATGCTGTAGAGTTCAGCTACTGACAATTTGGCTTGGTCCAGGCTATCTTTTCACTTTAAAATACTGGGACATGATTAAATCCAGATTGTGGTGCCTCTTCTCCTAGCATGCTTCCAGGATGACTTTATTCATCAGCAGCCTAATATGGGTGTTCTGTATTTCAAAGCAATAGGAGCCATTTCCACTATCTGATTGTGCTCTGAATTGTAAGAAAACATGTTGAAGTCAAGCTCAACTAGATAATGGCATTTTTTCAAGAAATACTTCTTATCATAGAAATGGAAAGGTGGATGGGAATGAAATGTCACCACTGAGGCTCACAGAAAAGACCAGCTGGACTGGGCTTGTATCTGAAGCTTTAGTAACATGAAAGTTACTGTGCCATCGTGTCCAGCAGCAGTACATCAAGTCGTTGAGCCACGAGAAGTATTTCCAAGGAACCCAGAGAGTGATGTTTGGGCAGATGATTCTGATCCTTTTTTTTTTTTAAGGCCTGCTGGGAGGAGATGAGCTAAGACGAACTCAGGAGAAGCAATTACCATTTTTGTTTGTTTCTGTGGTGAATTAACTTCTTTCATCTCACAGTATGCTTAAAGTTACAGAAAAATTTCCATAATTTCATCGCTTTCCTGTTTTTTTCATTGTTTGAGCACCAGCAAAACCAATTTTCGAGGTGTCCTAATTTTCACTGGTGGAAAAATAGGTATCACAATTGCAATGCCTTTGGAAATGTCATGAACATATTTATGTGCTGACACAGCAGTTGCTCTAATACTTTTCAGCTGCTAGGGATCAATCCTTGTTGAAAGCTTGGGAGCAGTATAGTTCCTGTTTTGGTGCCACGCTTGGCTCAGCAGGGAAATAACATGCATATTTTACAGAGGGTTATGAAGTTCTGGTTGGGATGGACTCTACTATTTGCAAGGTAACTAACTCTCTGCTTTCTAAAGGAGGTGCTAAATTGGGGATAGGTAGACATTTCCTCTGTGAGGGCAGAAGAAGTTGCCATCCCAAATGTTCATCACTGTCCCTTCAAGTCTGTGTGTGGACTCCTTGTGGAATTGCTCCTTAACCTATGCCAGTCAAAATGAGGGGCTAACACACTACTGTTTAAACACACATTACTGCTTCAGTTAATCTGCTCAGTCTTCTGCTTCAGTGGGTTAGGGCATGATCATGCAATTGGCTCAGATGGCAGAGCTGTAGTCAGTGATCCTGCCAGAGTGACTGGAAAAGCTGAGGACAGAAACTTCTTCCATGCACACAGCTGGACCAATAGGAAACATCTCACAAAGTCCATTAGTTGCAGTTTCCTTTCCTTCTGCACTCTTAGACCTTGATGTTCCTGGAGATGAGCCACTCTTCTTTCACACTGAGGAAATTTCTTTTCTCCACATCACCTCAGAACTAACTCTTTTTGACGCTCCACACTCCCAGCGATCTAGCAGTTAGCCTTTTTTGTATGACTGCTCTGCACAACAGCCCATAAGTTCTGTGAAAGTGCATCTCTAGAAACAAAACTTACAGCTACTTCACAAAACATTCAGAATGACTGGCAATGGTAAGTGTGAGCTGGCAAGGGTCTGATCTCAGGTTCTCTGAAGGAATAAGAACATCTTTAGATACGAAGCGTTCATCTGGTCCTCTAATCTGCAGTGATCTTGCACTGTACCATTAGAAATGTCAGGTTGCACCAGCCATCTAGCTGTATTTTAAAGAAGCTGATTTTAGGATTTAAGAGGACCCACAAAGGGAAAAAAAATCACGGTAATTGATTGAGTGTAAAATTGAGAACTCTGTTGTTCTTTCATCTTCCTATTCTTGTTCCCCAGGATAGATTTAAGTTTTTCTTATATTTTGCTTATGGCATTGAAGAGGAAGTGTTAGGTCAGACCAATAGAACTGCAAAGTCACAGACAACCTCTTGCTTGGCTTGTGGAAAAAGACCTTTTCATATATTATCATCTCTTGTTGTTCCTTCACAGGTAAAGTGACAGTGCTGGAGAACTTCAGCTCAGTGGTCCGGGTGGCTGTGGAGACATCAGAATCCCAGGTTGAGGTGGAGCTGGTCCCTGCTGTGGAGATTCCAACTTGCTGGCCTGAGAAAGCCCGGTGGCCTCGTTGCCTTAAGCGTTGGCCTTCTCAGGAAAAAGTGCAGTGCATCAAGGTAAACTGTATATAAAGAACTATTATTACCTCTGTGCTGGAATTTACCTCTCAAGTGTCTGACAGTGGTTTCCCAAAGGAAGAATTGCATGGTGACAGCAGGTAACAGCAGGAAGACGAATTCTCTGGAGAAGACAGTTGGAAGATGTATTCTCTAGAGAAGCATTTCAAAATATTCTGTCAGATTTTATTTTGATTTCCCCCCTGCCCCCCTACAGTGGTGATTTCTATAGAAGAAAAGCTAAGTTAACTATTTGTTGCATGAGTCTCTCGCACGCAGCTCTGCTAGTGCTGATGTGCATCATTTTTGCTGTTCTGCTTTGCTTAATGTAAGTCTTCAGCAACTGCAAGCCTTGCACTTTTCCCTCCAGCCTAATCCCACCCTTCCCTACAAAATCCATGGCTGGATTCTGGTACTCCAGCCCACCCCTCATTGCCATGTTCTTGAAGGTCCAATTCCACCTTCCAGTCCTGGTCCCCTCTCATGCACAACCTGCTGTTCCACGGCAAAGTGCCTGCAGAGCTGCACCTCTGCTTTAGTGCAGGTACTGCTGGCACTGTACCTGATTGCTCTAGAGCAGGACGTCTTGGGAGTAATTGATACCATCATACTAAGAAACAACACAAAATGCATGTTTGTTCAACTCAGAATTAGGATGGGAGCATGCCTCGCTTGCTGCCTCTGCGAACCCTGTTTGGAATACGCTTTGAAAGATGTCACCCATCCTTTTTGTAACATCTCTTTGCATTGCTCAGGGAAGTTTCCCTCTGATGTGCTGTCACGCTCCCCCCTTCGTTCACAGTCGCTGGGTTTCGACCTTTTGGCCCGCTCCAATTATCACTGGCAGCTGTGCTTCTCCCGTGCTGAGCACATACTCATGGAAGGACTTGATGAAGATGGTGGTTGTCGCATGAAGTGCTTCAGGGTCATGAGGCAGATGAAGGAAGATGTCTGGTGTGCTGGAAATAAGCCTGTCATCACAGCTTATCACCTTCAGGTAGGCATCACTGTGATACCAACATACACTTGCTGTAGCTGTTGCAGTGCCTTCCACCCAGTAGTGTCAAAATACCATGGTGTGAATTGCTGTAGCACCTGTGTAACTTCTAAGGTAACTGTCAATACTGCAGTACCTTTTCACTGCTTTACAGTGGCCAGATGTTCAGGCACTATATGTGTTCCAAACTTCAACAGGAAACCAAAGTCTGTAGGAATATTATGATTGCAGCAACATAAATAATGTTAGAGTTGAAGCCCCTGCTCTGTATGACTTCACATAGGCATTGTATTATGTCTGTGATTGCATGCTTACCTCCTGCTTCTTGCCTATCCCAGCCATCTGTAACCATCTATCTGTGGATGTGACCAAACAAAACTGACTTAGATGAGTATTATTAATGAATTAGGTGCAAACTGCAGTTCTGGTGGTGTTTTACCTGGGGTAAGAAGGAAGAAAGAGGTAAAGGGGTAGTAGCATCCTCCCTGCACCTACTTCAGAGTTCCAGATGGCTTCAAAAAAGGATTTGTGAAGAGACAGAAGACTGCTACGAGTCTGTCCCCACATCAGACAGCTGCAGACACCAGTGGGCCATGGGCAGTACCATTTATCAGACTGTAGAGCAATCCTGTTTTCTGGCACTCCATCCTCCTGAAGATGGCAGAGAGTGGCTGTACTTTTCCCACCTTGAAGCCTCAAGCTACCAGGTTTCCACAGTAGTTATTGATCTTTTGGTGTCCAAAACCAGATGCAATACCAAGATTTCTCCTAAAGAAAAAGCTTGTGACCATTGAATGCTATAACAGTCTCTAAGTCAGCATGGAGTCAAAAAAGAGAAGATGAGGCTGGTTATAGCTTGGCAGAATGCAAAACTTCTCAGTGCCTCTAAGAACAACTTGGTGGAAAAACTGTCATAGGTGGGAGAAAGTGGAAAACCATTTAACCATCAGTAATACTTTTTTTTTTTTTCCTCTGGCTGAAGAAGCAGATGTGCAGGAAGTGTTGTTGCACAGACTCTTGATCAAAATAAAAAGCTATTTAGAAGCTCTTCAGCTCTTTACTGTAACTGTACTTCAGGCTTTTACTGCAAGAGAGGATTGGTTTACTAGAGAGAACAATTTTTTCAAAATTACATTAAACAGAAAAAAGGAGGAGGGGAAAAAAAAGGTAAAATGAGAGAAACAGTCAGTGGATAAACCAGCATCTGAGCAGAGGCTTAGTGTTAGGTTTCCTCACATTCTCAGGTTTCCCCTAACAGAAATATCCAACAATTAGGATTAAACAAGACTCCATATGAGAAAGACTGTCTATGACAGAGGAGATCCTTCCCCCACAGACTGTGAAAACCCTAGAGGACCTAAGAGCACTCACTATGCTTAATTCTATAGGAATGAAGTTCAACATGTGGAAATTCAAAAATATCTAACTACATTTTGAAAACCAACTCTATGCTGCCGGTAGATAGCAGGCAGTTAGGGACAGTTCCATAAATGCTGGGGATAAATCACTTGTTTGGCACCTGACTGGAAAGGCAGCACTGTTTTCCTTGCCTCCAGAAACTTCACTGCAACTTCTGGCCATGGATCTTGCTGAAGTAGTTTTAGTGTGACAAAAGATAACTGCTCTGCCAAGTCCTCAATGAGAAGCTCTCACAGAGTTATAGCTTGAATTCCTCACTGTGTCTTTATTCCTTGGTGATGTAAAAAAAAAAAAAAAAAAGAAATTCTACCTCTGTAGAAACAGAAGCGTTGAAGGCTGTAGTTCAACCACTTCTATCCACATCTGTGGGTCTCTTTTTGGGTTGCTTAATCTGCAAAATAAAACTGGGATTCAGATGACACTTAAGGGACTTAGCAGAATTCTTGAATCCAAGATAGGTGACTTTGTACTTCAAAAAGTGATTTTAGGTTGACAAGGCAGTCACTATTGCTTTTTTGGTACATTAGTGTAAGTACCTCGAGAAAAATCTCAGTCATAGGAAAGTCTGAAAAAATACAACATGGGCAGTGTAAAAATAACACTATAAAGAGCAATAATCATAAGCATTTTGTTATTTTAACTATATGTTTCTCAAATGTAAAACTGAATAAAATAAACCTGGGGGACTGGAACATAAGACATGCTGTAAGTATCACATGTCAGAAAAGAAGAGGCAGCACTTGACCAGAAGCAAGCCTTGCACCTGCAAGATCTGCTTGGAATCTCAGCCTGTTTAGGATGCAGATCTGTGTGTATCTTCAGCACAAATACAGCTGAAGCTAACAAATAATTATGTTAATCTCATTAGGCTTTTCTCCTTCCTTGCACCTACTGGCTCCTACACCTATTATGTAGGCCATTTTCTACAGCCTGAAATGCCTGGCATTTCAACAGAGGCTTCTGCTGGAAGATAGTAAATAGGCTAAGATTATTTTAGCAAGATCATTTTCCTTGGGCTCCTGGCTCAGTCAGTGGGGCTTCTCTGGGCAAAGATTCTAACGGGGAACGTCAGAGTTGCTTTGCCTGGTGCCCAGGAGAGGCTTTAGTTGTGCTCCCTCTGTTGCAGAAATGTTAACACAGGGAGATAGCAGCACGAGTCTCTTTGATTTCCAAGGCTGTCAGCCATTTACCAGCACTAAAACTGCCTTAGTAAGCCCTCGACAGAACCTCTAACACATCCTCTCTCCCATCTGCTTCTTGCAGACAGTGCTATTCTGGACGTGTGAAAAATACCCACGCACCAAGGATTGGCGCTGTTTCCCTGAAGCCTTTCTGAGGCTGGTACAGAAGCTGCACAAGTGTGTAAGCCAGCACTTCCTCAAGCATTACTTTCTCAAGAACACCAATCTGCTCAAATATGCCAACACCAGTGACCTGGACCTGGTGGCCAGCAAGCTTGCAGTCTTCTTGGAGAATCCTGTCTTCTGCCTGGACTAAGGCAGGCAAAGGTCTCCTCACCCCAGCCCTGAGCCAATACCCCACCTCCTCTCCCCACCTGCAGTTGTTCTTCGTGTCCTTCCAGTAGATGTTGCATCTGGCTTTGTAAGACAGTTGGCACATGCAGCGTGAAAGAGAAGTGTCAAGCTGGCAGCAGTGAGCGGTGAAAACTGATGGGAGGTATCACTTGATGCCCAACTGATCTAATTTGCTTTCAACTGTGACAGCCTGCCTGGAAGCTACAGCCAGTGAAACCCAACTTTCTGTGTCAGCCAGAACAGGCAACTACCTTGTTCTCTGCCTCTAGTCTTGTGGCACTTAAGCAAAAAGGCAGTGCAAAGTAATCTCGTTCTGCTGCCTCCTGCCTCTGTAACCTACCACGTGTATAGTTGCTGCAATTGCCTTCCTCACAAGGCCAGTAGGTTTAATTGCCTGCTTACCTTACAGGCCAGCTCTGTAGAAGAGCACAGGGACACTTCTGAGGTGTTCTGACCTGGAAGCTTTCTCAGAGGCACTTTGATGTCTCCAGTTCCAGTTCAATGGGACCCTGCTCCAGCAGGAAGATAACCATGCTGCTAGCGTTGAGTAGCTCCACAAAAGCAAGAGGAGAAACAGTGCTTTTTTGACTCCTCTTCGTTTTTCTCTCCCAAACTTACATTTTATTTCCAATTGTTTCAAATATGTTTTCTTCTTGTTTACCTTTGCCATTTGTGTTAGTGCTATACAATCGGGTGGCTTTGCCAGAGCAGATTTCACTCCCATCCAGCAGGCTGGAGAAGGAGCTGGTCTTTCCCTAGTTGTTAGCACCCACGTATTTTAGGGTGCCATACAGAAGGAGAATATTTTTCAAAGGTTGTTAGCTCCAAAGCCCTCCAGTGCTTTTAATATTATGAATGTTTAGAGAGAAAATCAATGTGTTTCAAAAGAACAGTTTTAGAATCAGTATGAGGAATGCTGGTTTTAATGTTATTAAATCACTGAAACTAAACCAAAGTGAGCTTTTTTTTATTAGTATTTTTTTCCTTGTTCCACCTGAGCAGCAGAGTGTGTAAGCCTCTCCGTTGCCGGGGGGTTACAGGGATGGGATCTGCATCCCAAGCTCCCGGGAGCGGCGGGAGGAGCATCCGTGGCGCAGCGTCTCCCTCTTGTGGCAGCCCGCGGTGTAACCACGCGCGGCCGCTGCGGCGGTCTCACGGCTCTGCAGCTCCCTGGGCAGGGGAAGGGGAGAGGGAGGTGCCGGTCCCTTCTCCCTGGAATCCAGTGGTAGGACATGTGGAAATGGCTCGAGGCTTCCTAGAGAGGTGGTCGATGCCCCAGGCATGTCTGAGAGGCATTTGGACAACATGCTTTAACTTTTAGTCAGCCCAGAAGGGCAGCTGGACTGGATGATCGTTGTAGGTCACTTCAAACTGAAATAGTCTATTCTCTTCTAACCTAATCCATTCCATTTTAGCCTTTCCTTCACCTAAGTATAGAAGGAGGCTCTCTTCTAAAGTTCTTTAGCAGAGTACATATGGGTCAGGCAGGATCCCATCTATGTGGTCGTTCTTGTGCTCTGTGTTGCATCAGATCCCACTGCATGCAGACCTGGCCCTACCATGTAAACCAGCACCCTCTTTGCTCAGAACCTTGGAATACTCTCCCAGTCACCTTTCACATGGGTAACCACGTTGTATGGAACTGTTTTGAACTTCTCTTTTCTGTCCTACAGAGGTTTCTCTGGAAACCTCTGTTCTCCAGTCTCCTTTCTAAATAGGACTCGTGTCAGTTTCATGATGTAACCTCCTGTTACAGTGTGGCTTTCCTGTTTCCTGAGTGGTTTGGGTAAAGGGCGAGGAGGTGCCAATCTTCCGAGCAACCAGCTGTAACAATGAAGTAATGCCTCCTGTTTCGTTTTGGTTTTGTCTCACGTTGAAAGGACTGGCTTCTGAACTGAGAGGAAGACAAAAGCAGTTTGAAAGGACAGTAAAAACTGTTCAGAGCTATTAATCCCAAGTTTGATAATTTACTACTCTGATGTATGATCCCTTTGGGACTTAGTTGTGCCTCTGGAAGAATTTATCTCCCTTTGCAGCTGGGTTAAAAAAAAGTGTTTCAGTGGTGACATCTTAACTCAGCTGCAGATGTGTATGAGAGTCCTCAGTTGCTACGGCTCACTGCCTGCTACGAAGGAAAACGTGGGCATGCACCGTGTGCTGTGGAGCCGTGACGTGGAAGGTTCCACTGCTCTGCCAGAGTGGCAGCCTCTTACAGCCAGGAATGAGTCAGCAGAGACAGCAAGTAAGCACAGAATGATGGACCCCTGCTTTGAGATAAGTCTGATTATTTTTTTGCTCTATTTGCTCTTTGATACACAGGCAAGTGTGGCAGCTAGCACGTGCTGCTTCAGAAAATATCTTCATCACTGTATAAAACTAAAGATCTGCCCTAGAAGGTACGTTGCTACTGACCACAAAGACACAGGAACAATCCTTCAGCTTTTTCTCCAGAACAGCAAGACATGACACAGTTGGCCACTGGCAAAGGGTGAGGGGAAAAAACTTTGAAGAAAGAACTAACGTGTTCATTGAAGTAATTGAATACAAAAAATAATTCCAACTCAGAGACAGCTTTGAGGTATACTGCATGCTATTTTATATCATCTAGGTCTGGTTGGGGGTGAGAATGTTGTGGGAGAGTTGTGCAGGAGGTCTCTGGTTTTAAAAAAATACAACAAAACCTTGCCCAATATACATCTCACATTTCTTATTACAGTAAACTCACTCAAGTAGCTTTTCACTTATACACCAAGTCTGATTGCAAAATTGTGCCCTCATCTCAAGGTTTTCTTCTTAAAAAAGTGTATCACAATGTGTTTTGGCTACAGAATAAGTTCTATTTTTCATTTTCCAAAAAGTGAGCATCTTGACAAATACAGACTTTCTTGAAGTGGGTTTAATCAAAAGTTCTTTGTTCAGAGCATCTGAAAGGCATGTGATGACCATTCATTTTCCCTCTCTTTTTCCTTACTTTTATGTGTATTTACTGACTCCCAAAGGCATTCTTAGGGGAACAAGGAGAAATCTTGATTTTCCTAATTTCTTCATGGTTTGCAGTGACTTTTTGCTTACTTCTCAGTTTTGCTTTCTCTTCTTAACTGAATTATTGTCTTTAAAACAAGAAGGGGCAAACAGTGGCCAAAAGACAACTGTCTTGTCTGCATGGGAAGCATGGCACTCAAGAACAACAGACATTCCCAAAGCATTCACTTAAGCAAAAGAGGAAGGAATTAAAATGCATATTTGTGATGAGACATGAGTATTTACAGAAATATTCCATTGCCTTTGCACACTTTTCACAAGGTGATGGCACTCAGCCTGAGTGCTGAGGGTGTTTTTCAAGGTATATGAAAGGTAGCTTGTTTCTCACTGTTGACTGGGGAGAGGTGTGTGGGATCCTCACTGTTGTGCCATGTGCTGGAGCCTTAACTGAGATGAGGGACACTGAGAAGGCTCGTGGTGGGTGCTAAGGGTCTCCTTACAGCTGCAGGGCATTCACAGCTCTCAACACAGACACCATCCCTTCATCTGCCAGAAACTTCAATTTGAATGTGTTGCTCTGCCCTGCAAAACTCTGGCTTTTTTAGCCCTTTTACACTGCCTGCCTTCGCCTTCAAATCACTAGAGGGCAATGTCTCTCTGAAACACACACACTGATCCAGGAGCTCGCTTGCTCTTAATATCAGCATCTTGTTAGTTTATCACCGAGCTGAGACAAATGAGTCTGATTAATGCTAAATTCTGTCGCCAAAAAGGAGAGAAGAAAAGAGACCACGGGAGAGCTTTCTAATAAACAGCAAGTCTTGGGTAAAAAGTGTCTACACTCAGGGAACCACTCCAAGAGCCAGAATATGGATATATTTCTTTCTGCAGCAGATGATGGGCTTGCAGCAATTCCCAGCTGCCTTGGACTGGGGAGAGCACCAACAAGCAAAGTGCAGGCAGGGTTCTGGGAAGGAGGAAACTTGCGGGAATGGCCACTCCCCTGCTCCATCAGGCTCCTGCCCTCTCTCCGTGGAGCAGGGTTATGACTCACATCTATGCCTACCCCTCAGGCTCATCTGTCTCCCTCTTTTTCTCCTTTCCCCTCACTCCCCCTCCTTCTCCTCCAAAAAACCAAACCAAACCAAACAAACAAAAAATAACCACCAAAAACAACTAATCAACCAAATAAAAATAATTTTAAAAAAAGGACAACAACCAACCAACAAACAAACAAACAAAAAAAACAAAACAAACAAACAAACAAAAAGAGAACCCACAAAAAAACAAAGCAACAAAACCAAAACAAAAAAATAAACATACCAAAAAAAGAGAGAGATATTTCTCTGAAGAAGTTTTCTGGTGTCACCCCTTTGGTCTCCAGTGGGAATAGTCATTTATTAGTGCATATCATCTGTCTTTTAGTTCATGGAACCCAGGTGTACACCGAGACCATTACAGACCATCTACTCACCCTCACTTATACTCCATTTTTAGTTTGAAATGGTGCTCAGCAGTGAAGTTAGAGTACCTTGCAAACTATGTTCCCAGTGGGAGCAGCCTGGCCTCTTAGAGCAAAACCATAGCATGGACAGTAATAGATACCAGGCTAATTCTTCCTTCACACTAAATACTTTTCTTCTTACCAATGTTTGGATTTCTGGTTTTCAGGAGAAACATCCTTTTTATTATTATACGCTGCCCCAAAGGACTCTCCTCTGAGAGAGTGACACAGCACCCAGTTCTCAAATCATGGTAAGAGATCCCTCTTGCCCTATGAGGCCCACCTCTGCCATTGCCATAAGGACGCATGTGGTGCCCATGACCTCTTTGGGGTCTGATTTCTCTTTGAAAATGCACATTTTCAAAGTAAATTAAACAGATCCAGGTATCAAATGGGTTTTAGCCAATTCTGACCCAGGCCATTGCAGCACAAAGAAATGGACAACACTTTCATCATGTTACAGGTATTTGTCAGTTCTTCTCCAAGCAACATCTTCGGTCTGAAAAGACCGGATCAGAGCGTGGTTCTGAAAGCATCTTCTGGATGGGTGATGAGGAATGCAGAGATGTCACCAGAGACCAGGCCTGTGAAGAGTGCAGAATGTATTTTTCAGAGGAAAGATTCTCTAATTTACCCTTAGCATCCTCACAAATAGAAATTACAAGGAAATGCATCAAGGAAAGAAATAATCAGATTGAAAAGGCATTTTCTCGGGCTCCCCTGGGTGATGGTAATTACCAGCTGCACAATTGCTAAATACCTTCTTGTTTCCTTTCTTAGAGAAGCCACTCTTGGAATCAGGCAGCAACACATGCCAACAGCTCAGAGAAGCCTAAATTGAGTCTCCATCAGCCCGGCAGGGCACCACTTCACATGCAGCGGGGTCCAGAACCTGATCCCAAGCCATGGCTCATTTGCATCTGGCCCATTGTACTTTTCCTGTTGCCTTGGAGGAGATGGGTGGTACTATTTGTTATGCAGCAACGAAGACAGCCAAATAAACCTCTTCTGCCACAACTGCAGGCAGCCTTACACCCATGTCCTTCTGCAGC
Organism: Formicarius rufipectus; assembly: GCA_013399695.1. Classification (NCBI taxonomy): domain Eukaryota; kingdom Metazoa; phylum Chordata; class Aves; order Passeriformes; family Formicariidae; genus Formicarius; species Formicarius rufipectus. The sequence goes on along the minus strand of VXAU01001197.1, from coordinate 137,064 downwards.
AAAGGGCAGGTCATAGCCCCTTCTGGTGCCAATACTGTCACCAAAACAGCTGGGAAACCTGAGGGTCAAGGCTGCAGGCACTGTAACTCAAGAAGGCTAGGCATTGTTTTCCAGGGAAGAAGTTTGATTCATTCAGGAGAGCTTAAGAAAGTCCAGTTCCAAGTTAGTAATGAACCAAAGCAAAAATTCATCTGAAGGGAAATTTTAAAATATCCCTTTTAAAGAATTGTTAAGGAAATGAACATCAGTGTTGTATTCCTGTGATTCCCTTTTAGAAGGGTGAGGACTTGTAGCTGTGAGGAGTGTTATCAACCACCAAATCCATCTGCTGCACTTTCTATCTTTTCCCCCAAATTAACCAAGATCTGTTTCAAAAGTAGTTAGATACTTTGGCCCTGGCTCTTCAGGCAAGCAGACTGTTTTGGACCCACACAAGTCATCAGGAGCTTTTCTTTGAACTTCCAGCCTAAATGTGCTCAGAGCCAGGGCTGTCCAGTCTGTGCCAATATAGATCAAGCTGCTACTCTTCCTCCATAGGCTTTGCTGTCTGTGCAACCATCACAACAGCCATTATAAGCTCTCTTGGCTTTAGCTGAGCATGACTAAATATGCCAAAGTCTCTGGTCTCTTCTTCTCTGATAAAACCTCTGTTCCAGTCCTGCTCTGCACTGAGTGTAGCTCAGCACAGATAGCCAGGATGGTTTGCACCATTCCAGATGGGGTCTCATCAGTATCTCCTGCAATGGCATGTCACATCAATAGGACTAATTCTATTAGTACATCCCCTGTGCTGTACAGGAAACAACACCCAAAGGTCAAGTGCTCTTAAAAAAAACCAACTGCAACTTCAAAGGAGAAGCAAATATCATCAATGATTTCTTTTGGCAAAGCAGGTTAGGCTGGTTGAAAGTCTTGCCATGGGTAGGTTATCTTGAAAGTGAACCATATTCCCAAGGCTGTGGGCCAACAGATCCATCATCTCCATGAGATTTGAGCCCAGGCCAGAATCAATGAATCTGCTTCACCCTGTTTCTCTCTGCCTTTACCAGTCAACAGCCAGCTCTGGCTTATATTTCTTCCCCACTTCTTCCCCTTGAGTTAGTGGTTGACACTGTCCTTTCTTGTAACACAAATCCAGCTTTTTATTACTAAGCTGAAGGCTTTGCCTGTTTTCTAGCTGTGTCATTAAAATACTATAGACTGGAGAGGTAACAGATCAGTGACCAAAGCTAACAGCAGCAAAAAGGATTAAATGAACAATAGATCTTGAGCATAATTTATGAATGCCATTAGCCAGAGAGAGGGGAATTACGTTATGGCTGCAGTGCTGAGGGGGGAAGGGTGGGTCTTATCTAGGCAGGAAGAAGAAAAGTGTCTGATTACATTTGGATTAACAAACAACTATATTAATTTACCATGTGATACATCTTGAGCTTTTATGTTTAGATCAGATGTAATAGCATCCGAACAAAGACAAACTGTGTTTTCTCTATCTTGTGTTCACACACCCATGGCCAGCCAACACTGTGGTCGCATGTCACAGCTGACTGTCACGGAGCATCTTCCACCCTGCCTGGTAAAGCACAGTTCTCCATCAAAACTGTTGCAGAAAGGCAGGTTTTCTTCTCTTAGAGGAGACACAACATTAATTGCATGATTGTTTCCTCATAGCCTGTGCCCCATGTCCCAGGGTGGGACTGAGCAAGGAATACCTTTGTTTGCACTGTTTCCTCTGCCTTTCATTTGATAGCCAACACAGTATCTCATTAAACTGCTTAGCTTGGCAGCTGGGGCCATTTGTTATAGTGTGATATGAAGGATCATAATCAGATTAAACCTCAGGATCATATTGTGGAGTGAGAGATTAGACTGGAGAATAAAGAGAAAGTTTAATTTTGTGTGACAGTGTAGAGTTGCCTCTGCTTGGAGGGACGTCAGGGGTAGAAGGCAATTGTGGCGGCTCAGTCTGGGGGGGGATTTGTTTCAATGTCTCCCTGCTCAGTTTGGAGCAGAAGAATTTTAGCAGCCACTTTGAAATAGAGAGTAGCTTTGCAGCCATCAGCCCCTCCTGGGGTTGGATCTTTATACTTTGCTTTCCAAATTAGGGCTTGAATAGAGGGCTTGCGTGATGGGGGAAAGCCCAGGAGGTGTAAATGATGGCAGAAGCCAAAGATGCATGTGCACCAAAGCCCAGTACTTCTGGACAGGTGGGATGGCTTTGACACTAGTCACTTAATTATCATTATCTTTGTGCTGGAGACTGGGGTCCATGACCTGAATGGCTTCTTTCCCAGTTCTTTCCTATACCAGTGCATTTAGTGCAGCATCCTATGAGTCCTCCAGCAGGCTGGGAACAGCACTCGCCAAAAGTCAGCAGAAGCCCCACAGTGTGAATACACATCTAGGAGGTCTTCTTGTGAGCTCTTCTGAGATGATTTGGCTAGTATTAGAAGAAGAAATAAAAGTCAGCAGGTTGGGAAAGGCAGCATGCAGATGGATTTCTGCATCTGTGCCACCAGAGAGAAATGTGATCATAGGTCAGAGCAGCTTCAGTCTGTGTTCTGAGCCTATTTAACAGGTAGGTCTCATGGAAAGACCCCAGTTACCACCAACTTCAGAATCAAACTCAGACCTCTGCAGCTCTCTGTATTGGCATTATGTATTCACATAATCACATGCACATCCCTTCATCACCAGTGAAAACAGTGTGAACACATAAATATACCCATTTTCAAAAAGAGTGGCTAGGCTGAGTCCTATCCCAAACGAAATAAACAGCTGTCAAAAAAGTGGACATAAAAATTGCTATATAAATTTTTTAAAACTGTACCTAAGACCATTTTAAGTTCTGTTCCTGCAATCCCTTTGCTACTTGTCCTGGAGATACACTTAATGAATAATATATTCTCTCATTGGCTTGATGTTTTGCTCAGATATTGTACTCTCTTCATTCTCCTTTGCTCTCCATTCCCTAGAGACTAAGTACTTATGGCAGGAGCCTGACATCTTCACTTTCATTGTGCTTCCTGAAACTTAACACAGTGGAAACCCTTAGCAAAACCTCAGAATAATGAAGGAGATCTTGATCTGAACGGCTGAAAATATATCAGAGCATTTCCAGCCACCCTGGACAACTTCTGAGGTGATGAGGAGGTACTTGGTGGGAGCAGATGGATGAGAAACTTACACCCCACTCCTTTGTGAGTGCTAGAGCCATATAGATTGCTAATGACATTCCCTGGTTTAGGATGATGAAGTGCCAGCACACAGGGGATGGCAGTGCCAGATGCTCAGTATATGGCTTCAGGGGACTCACGTCCAACATTAACAACCAAAAAAAGATGGCAACAGACGGACTTCCCCTCCTGCTGCCTGACAGAAACTGCCAAAGGGCATTCACACAGTGGGAAGGTACATGTTTAGCCACGAGACTCTTAACTTTGCAGCACGATGGAGTGATTCTTGCAGTTTACCCCAGGTTGAAGGGTTACTCTCAGGACTTCTGCACAGCATGTTGACTTTGGGCAAGCTCAAGGACCCAGGAGGAGCCAGAGAAGCTGTTCTGGAGGCAGAGCCTTTTGACAGTGCTTGGAGACTTTTCTGCTCAGGACACAGCCATGGTGGGAGTGGAGCAGGGGCAGAAATCTTTCTCTGCCTAGTCAAGCCCACCTTGGGTGTAGTGGTGGCCTGAGACACTGCTGTACAGGATGACAGTAACTGTGTGCCACTCAGGAGCTGCTCCCTCTCTGGTACCAAGGGCTCCCAAAAGCACCCCTGGTGATGAAAGAGGCTGCTTTCAGCAACAGCACCTCAGGTCTTGATTAAGGTTTTAATAAATGGTGATAATCACATGTAATATGAATGTTATATACATTATATAATGTATGGACCAATCTAGCAAGTCCTAGGCTGTATTTGCCTTCACCATTCTCTACCGATACACCGGCAGCATGAATTTGGGGCAGAGACCAAGCTTTCTCTGCCTGTGCACCCAGCTGGAATGGCAGGTGGCTGCCACTGTAAGCACAGAGCAAAATGAACAGCTGAGAGGAGACTAACCCCATCACATGCTGTCCTCCTGTTGAGTCACTGCCCTGGCAACTTTGTCAGCTAAGGTAACCTGTGCTCAGATGCTGTCCTTGTCTTAAGGACTCCTAAAGGCAGTGATCCAGCTCAAGCTCCCAGAGAGGCCCCAGTCTTTATTATGCCTCTTGTAGCCAGTGCAACACAAGAACTTGTTTGGAAATGTCTTCATTTAGGTTCCTTCAGGCAGTGTGAGAGGTGGATGTGAGGCACAGTGGTGAGATGTCAGACCTGACAGACATGGATTTGGAACCTATGAAATGGAAACACCTAAAACCACAGGTACCAAGTCTCCAGCAAATTAAAATTCTTCAAGAGCAGTTAAAAAATAAACAATCAAACATAAGCAAAGACGTAAGGTGACCCCTGCTCTTCCTACTGTGTGTGCAACAGCCACGTGGCAAGCTGGACTGAGAGAGATTGGGATCTGATAGTGGTCAGGATGTGAGGACAGCTGGGATGTGGAGGTTTCAGCAGACTCATCAGGCAGACTGGGAAAAGCCCTCAATGTGATCCCAGCATGGAGAAGCTGTAGCAACTGGTTGCTTTTATTTGCTAGGATTTAGCGAGAGCAGAGTTCTTCTAAGTGAAGGACCACATCCCTGTTTGTGTTCCAGTACTTAACATTCCCCTTTTGCTTAAGAAACCACAGCAAAGGCTACTCTTGGTGTTTTAAAATTTAATCTCTTTGAATCTTCAGCCTACAATCAAAATAAGGAAACAGAAACCAACACTTCAACAAATAGTAACTGTTTACATCCAAAATATATGTAATTTATTAAAAACATGCTAGCATTGAAACCAGTGTCGGCTCACTGAGCTCTGTGTAACATGTGGTTAGTGAACAAGAGGGCACTGAGGGTGTTTTTCTAAACAGGAAACATCTCAGAAAACAAATAGAAATTTTGGCAATACTCAGTAGTTGTTGAAATACAGCCTAAGGCAGTCTAGGAGAGCCCTAATACACAGTTCTGTTTTACCCAGGGTACTGCAGCTGTAGCTTTTTGAGAGGCTGGTCAGGTACCCACAAACTTGCTGTGCTAAGCCTACACTGAAATTTCACACCAAATTCAGAGGTATGAACAGGTACATCTCTTTCTCTGTTCACAGAGAGACCAAGCTGGTTTGTGACCAACAATAAAGGAAAACCATAATATGTGTCTTTGGTGCTGGGGAGCAAGGTGCTGCCAAGAGTCCTGCTCTGTTTTACACGTGTGTGCCTGTATCTGCTGCAAGCAACCCTCAGCTCCCCAAACCCTGCACCTAACAGTCCTTGTGCACACTCTTCCCCTGGCTGTGGTGTTGCTGCAGGAAGACTGGGACAGAGAGGAAGCAGGATAACGGGAGAAACTTCCCGGCACTGAAGTGTCTGTAATACTGGAAAAGTTTTGCTGACAGAGGGGCACCGGGGAGGGCTAGAAACTCACGCAGTGGGATGGCTGAGGATGCCCAGTGGGATGCGGAGGGAGCCCGAGCCCTTCCTCCTGCCGGGATCTGGTGTTGCCGGAGTGCGGCGGCCGCTGGGGTGCAGTGCAGCCCCACCATCCTCCCCTCCGCCCACGGGCGGGCTGCGGGCACCTGCCTGGGGCCGCCGCACCTTCCCTCCTCTGTCTCCCCTCGGGAGCCATCAGACTGGCAGAGGGCTGCTTGAAAATAACAGCCCGGGCACGTATAAACCTCCTCTTTTCTTTCCAGAAACTGGTGTGGGGAGTGTGGTCCTCTGTGAAGTGTGCCATTAGGGAAAAGCCCCACTCGTGGGGACTGGCAGAAGGAGCTGCGGCAGGTAGAGCTCATCTTGCGTCCCACTTTAAGCAGGGGTTCCTGGATTTGGGACAGCCCAGCACTGGAGCCATCCCTGCCAAGACAGTAGGTACTTGCCCTCCCTGGGCAGAAGTCAGAGGTGATAATTTCTGCACTCCTCGGCTGAGTTTGTTCTCACAGTCAGGTAATGCAGAGTGTTGCTTCAGGCAAGGGCACCTCCAAAAAAATCTTCCTAAAAAATATCTTTTGCCTTTTAATTTCATCCAAAGGTGCACAGGTTTAGAGTTCTTTTCCCACCTGCTCTAATACAAGCCTTAATTTTCCTCTGCATTAGCTGTGCCAGCACGACCGAGCAGGCTCTCCCTGGGTAGCACATGTGCCCATTGCCCCGTGCCCGCCCCATGCCCCTCCTTGGCCCCAGCCCGGGCCAAGAACATCATGTACCTGCTGGTGGGTGGTGCGAGTCAGCAGCTCTGCTGCACGGTTATGTTCCTCAAGCCAACACCAAAAGTTGTCCATTTTAATTTTTTTTTTCTTTTTTCTCCCCCCCCCCCCCCCCTTTTAAATGAGTGTAGTAGATTTATTGGGCAATGGAAACTTTCCATTCCAAATGACTCCAGTTACACTGGAAACTGAAACATTTAAATATTTCTCAGCAGCCTTTCACACAGGTCCCTCATGTTCCTCCTTTCTCTGAGAGCTTTCAAACCCACAGATAAGCTGGGAGGACCACTCATTGCCCCTACTTCCCTGGCACATAGTGCAGACACCACACTGATGAGCACAGCAGCCTCTCTTGCTGGAGGTGAGGTGTCCTCAGCCCACATGGAGTCCAGACGCATCATCCACAAAATTTGTATGCAGTCTTGAGTCCTAAAGCCAGACTTTCAGCATGCAATGGCTGTGCGTGCGTCCTTAGCAGCACTGGCTGTCAGGTCCACTGGGTCCAAATTCCTTCCCACTCTCCCAGATACCAGCTCAGGAAGGCAGCTGGTGCTGTGCCAGCTGGAAGGAAAGTCCACACACAAAGGTAGCTGGTGTGGGCAAGGGAGGGACGGGGGCTCTTGCATTACTTAGCATCATACTTCTACCCTCCTGCTCTGATTTGGGGCACCCCTTGACTGCCCTAATCACAGGTGTCAGTCCAACAAAGTTGGGATGATGCTGTGTGAAAACTGCAGGCAGTACCTTGGATCTGTTTTGAGCTTCATCCATCTCAGAAAACTCCATTTATAGACAAGCTATTTCAGAGTAGGGGAAAAGCACTCACTCTTCACACATGGTGTAACTTAGACAGTGTAATTATTGTGCAAATATTACTTGCATCCAAATTAATTGCTGAGGCAGGCCATGCCCTGTGTCAGCAAGTCAGCCCTACCCTGGGTGACTTTCGAAGGCGGCACTTCTTGGGGCAGTCAGCCAGGGCACAAAGAGCAGTGGGATGCTGGTGTGACTGCCTTCTGGCACTCAGTTCAGATTGGCTTAGCACTAGGAGTGGCACCTGGGCTGCTGCTTTCCTGTCCTGTGCTCCATCAGCAATCCCCATCCCTGCCACCAAAACCTGCAGCAGCCCCTGGGTGCAGCTGAAAAGAGGTGACCCCAGCAGGGATACCTCTCCTCCTGCACACCTTTGCAGCACAGCAGCCAGCCCTACCTGGTGTGTAAGGTGATGGCATGTGGGAAATAGGATGTCAGGGGGGACTTGGCTGCTACAGGTGCCTCCCAGTCAAAGGAGTAAAAAGCATGTTCACCTGCTCTGTGTGGGACCTCTTGTGAGCATGACGATGTGCCCTGATACACACATCTGTCCCACGAGATAGATTTACAGTAGCTAAAAGAGACCTACAAGAAAGCTGTAATGATAGGACAAGGAGGAATGGCTTCAGACAGAAAGAGGGTAGGTTTAGATTAGATATTACAAAGAAATTCTTCACTATGAGAGTGATGAGGCACTGGAAAAGGTTGCCTTGAGAAGCTGGGGATTCCTCATCCCTGGAAATGTTCAAGGCCTGGCTGGATGGGGCTTTGAGCAACCTGGACCAGTGGAAGGTGTCCCTCCCCACAGCAGAGGGGTTGGCACTGATTGACCTTTAAGGTGCCTAGCAACCCAAACCATTCTATGATTCTATGTGTCCCCATGTCATGGCCAGGTGCTTTCAGCTGCCGGCATGAGGATGAACACGGGCATGGTCTGTGCAGGTGAGCCAGTTGCAGGGAGCCCAAAGTGCCTGGCCTTGTGCCAGCGTGACCAAATGACTCATGTACCCTGGTTTTCTGGAGAATAACAGGTGGTGTTGGCAAGCCAGGGTGAGGCTGAATCATTCTGGCCAGAGCAGCTCTATACAAAGGGCAACAGGCCATCTCAGATCTGTACGCAGCAGGAGCACTGCCACAGTGAAATCCCTACGGCCGTGGGCTGGGTGGGACCAGGAGCAGAGGCTGGAGCTGTGCCGCTGCAGAAACAGCATCAGATCAGCACGCTGCCTGTTGCAGCGCGGCTGGAGACTTGGCTCTGCTCGAGAGGTTAAAACAATCCCTCCCTGTCCTTCGGGGGGGGTTGGATTTCCACTATGAGAAACATCAGTTTGAACGGGAGGTTTCTCACTGAAGTGCTGCTGTGCTGCAGTTTTGCAGGCAATGGAGGGTCATGAAGAATTATTTCCCACCCCCCTTCAGAGCTCTAGCTCTGTGCATACCTTTTGCTGACATCCCCTTAGTCTGCACCCAAACCTTCTGCATCCTGCTGGGATTTTCTCTGTGTTACATACAGGACGATTTCTAAATCTGGGTAGTTTCATTCTTAATAGCAATAATTTAAAAAAAAAAAAAAACAAACAAAAAAAACCACAAACCAAAGCTCTTCAGTTTGATCTGTTTAGTACATCAAACCAGTATAAGCCATCACAATTTTTTGTAAATAATTTCTAGGGTTTTCATATTAAATATTACTTCTCAAAGCTTGAGAGAGATGATAAAAGACCCTGCTCTTCCTCTTAAATGTGATGAAAACCTCAAGATTTCTGCGTGGGTGGCTGCACTGGGCAGCACTGACAAGCACCCACAGTTAGTAGTTATTCCAGTAAAGCTCCAGAGTTTGGAGCTATGTAATTATGAAAAACACCACATTTTCATTTAAAAATAATAAAGTATCTTTCCAGGCCTGGGGGGTGTGTGTGGGAAAGTGTGAAAAATGAACCTACAAGCCTCACATTTCTCATACTGAGCAGCAAATAAACCCCCTACATATTATTTTTAAAATAAGATCTTGACTTTTTTTATCCACCTTCATGACACTTGAAAGCTTCACATATGGGGGTTTTCTATTACTTATTTTCCTTCTTTCCCTACCCCCATCCCGCCCTGCCGAAAGCTGAGGCTCTGGCAATAAAAAGGCAGCCATTAATCCACCCATCAAGTGGTTCTGAAAATGCGACCTGTGGCCATGTAGCTGAGACGGATGGTGGTGCCAGGCTGGCTGTGTTCATAGCCAGGGAGGAGCCTTCTATATTTAAAAGGCTCATGTGGTGGTCACAGCAGAAAACAAGACAAGTGAGTCTGTTAATTAGGGATAGAAAGCCTCAGTCCCTGCAGCTCTGGTACACATCACAGTTTCCTCCAGCCCTTGACTTCCTCTCCATCCTACTTATTCCATCTTTCTTGTTTGTCTTATATTTGATTATGAGGTCTTGGAGCAAAGGCTTCCTTGTCCCAGCACAGCAGGGTAGTCAGCTGTAATAGCCTTTTCTACTCTTCAGGTCAGTAAAAGAGTTACTCAGTGCTTGATTCCTGATCACACCAAGATGGAGAGCTACAGTGCTCTAAGAAAAGCGGCCTGAAAGAGTTACCAGCTCTGATCGGCTCCTCTGTCCCTAAGGACAGTTTCCCAGGGCATCTTGCCGACTAGTTTTTTAAACAGCTGGAAGTTCACTCTTGCAGAGTTCACTCTGCTACTCAGCAAGCCCATGTTCTTCAAGACCATGAACTCACACAGGGCTTGGTTGCAGCACAGACTGCCTCCACTTCTCTGATGAGCTCATCTACATATGTGAGCACCAGGTTAAGCAACACTTATTTGGTTGGTTTGTCCAATACCTGGACCAGAAGTCTCCTGGATTGCTCTCAGCAAGCTGCATTGCCTTCCCAGCAAATGTCTGGGTTGTTGAAATCCTCTGTCTGCATGAAAGCATCTAGGTGTGATGCTTCTCTTGATGAAGCAAGAGGCCTCATCAACAGGCTCCCCCTGTCAGGCACCTGGAACAGACCCAGGCCACAAGGTATCCTTTGTTGGTCCAGTCATCAATTGTCACCCACAAGCTCTCAAACTGTTAGTGACTTTCTCAGAGGCAGCTCTCCACACTTCATCCACTCCTTAACCTGGAGCACAGCATCCTCCCTTCTTCTCAGCCTTTCTCATAGCCCTCACCTGCAGTTATGTGAATCATCCCACCATGTTTCTGTGATAGCAATTAGTTCATAGTTTCCTAATTGCACCATGGTTTCCAGCTCCTCTTGGTTGTTTCCCGTGCTGCTTGCATTGGTGTAGAAGCACTTCAGCTGGGTTATCAGCCTGCTCACCTTTTGGGAAGAGCCCTCTCTAGTTCCTTTGGGATGATTTAGAGTATTTCCCTGCTGCTTCCTAAAGTGTTGCTGTTCTCTGGTTCCACTCTGACCCTCAGATCAACAGATTTTGTAATTTGTGGCTAAAGAAGTCACATTAAAATTTGGGAGAGCCAGCACTGCTGTGTTGGTTTTGGCCTGGTATTCAAAGCCAGAAGTGATCAAGGTCTCAGGAAGCCAGTTTCCACAAATCCAGCCTAATTTTGGCAAATTCAGGAGGCCTGGAAAAAACAGCTAGGTCTTACATGACCTTAATCATGTGGAAGACCAAAACGGCTGTTTTGGGCTCATCCAGAAAACTCAAAGACTGGATTGTGGATATTCTCAGAGAATGGGGTGGAACGGAGTATCTCCCCATCACATGATCATAGTAATACTCCAAAAGGCTGCAAAAGACTATCAAACCTAGTAATTCCCCCGGGTGAGGATGGTCTGTAGCACACTCACTCCAGCTGCTTTGTTTTGCTCCACAGCTGAGAAACCATCCTATATCATTCAGGTAGTTTTCCATTAGAGGTCCATTACACTTAATATCAGCCATCCGTAAAGCTCTCTACTCCACCTGCAGCCTTAAAAGATCTCTTCTCCTTAATAATTCAGTGCCTTTAGATATGCACAGTAACAACTTGGCTCCTTTCAGTGGGGATTTTACCTCCCAAGCAGCAAACAGAGGTCTCTCGGTGTGGTAATGCTGCCCTTTCCCTCCGGAATAGGCTTCCCTTGGAAGATACTGGAGGAAAAAATGCAGCTTTCCCTTTGGTGCTGGAGAGCAGCCATCCCCATCTGCCTTCTGGAAAAGCCAATTTTAGCAAAGCTGTAGCCCTCCAGAACTGCTGTCTTGCCGTGATTGGTGGTGGAATCCGATGTAGGACATCCCAGGGCTTTCCAACAACAGATGATGTGGGTCTGCCCCATTAGCTTGGGCTTCCTATTGCTGGTAGTGCTGAGCTGATTTATCAGCTGTTGTTCCCTCTGTCCCACCACTGCTCCCGGATGTGCCAAGGCCCGGAGTGAAAGAGCCTGTTGTTTCCCACAAGGGCTACAGTCTTGCCAGGTATATCATGTCCTCATTAAGAGAGGGCTGCTTATCTCCTAACCTGCAGTGGAGATTGCAATGTGCCCTTGCTTGTGCCTCTGTCTACCCATACAAAGCAGCCTGGAATGGAGTCTGGAAGCTGGGAGCATGGGGGTGCACACATGTGCGCTCCTTCTCCACAGCTGGCCAAGGACTGGGAGACCTGCACAGCCCCCACACCAGCCTTCTGCCCCGAAACACAGTCATCTGAGGAAATTTAATTAGATAGCAAGAAACAAGCGGAAGGCAAGGGGAGTGAAATGAGTGGTTGAGGGAAAGAAAAGTAATGAAATTTATGGGGATTTTTAGCCTTCCCCTGTGGGCAGTGAAGATGTCCCCTCCTGCTTCTGTACCTGAGAGCACTGTGGCAGCTGCAAGCATCCCTCTCTTGAACTTTAGCCTTGGCTGCACTGAGTTTTTTTAAATTTCTCTTACATTAACTACTAGTCACACGTGAGGAAATCCAGAAACAAGCTGGAAATCCAAACTGCCCACCAGCTGATGTGTACGGTGTGAACAGGAGCCTGGGACAGGACTCCTCTCTGCTGTGGGGAGGGGAGCCAGGCACTGCTGCAAGGTCCTCTGTGTGGCTTCACTGCTTTTACTGAATTCCCATGAGCATCAGGAGCGTGCGGGAAGGGGTAGAAAAAAACAACCATCCTTGAATTAGCAAGCCAGTGAAGGAAAAAGGCCAAGCCCTGCAGCCCTCTGCACTGGTGGGCCTTAAAGGCTGGTCTGCAGTGAGACACCCCTGTAGGAACTAGGGGATGCAGCAGCCAAGGACACAGATGTGCATCTCTAGGTACCTGCTGGCTCCAGCTGTGGAGAACAAGAGACACCTGGAAATCCCTGTGATGAGGGGGTTGGTCAGTGTGCACTTTGTCTGGGTCCAGCACCACCAGGTCTGAGCAGCATCCAGAAGCACAGCCCCTCTGGAAAGCTCGTACCCTCAACTGCAGTGTTCCAGTTATGTGAATCACCCCACCATGTTTCTGTGATAGCAATTAGCTTTCCATTTACTTTTCCAATTGCACCATGGTTTTCAGCTCCTCTTGGTCGTTTCCCGTGCTGCATGCAATAGTGTAGAGGCACTTCAGCTGGGCTATTTGCCTCCTTACCTTTTGGGAAGAGCCTTCCCTAATTCCTTTATGATGATTTTCAGGTATTTCCTGACTGCTTTCTAAAGTCTTGGTGTTTCCTGGTTGCTCCCTGACAGTCAGAAGTACGTTCCTTTTCCTCATTGAATCTACTTTAAAGCCTTGCTAGTAAGTCCAGCCAAGAGGTTGTAGCCAGGTGGGGCCTGGTCTCTTCTCCCAGGTAAAAAGCAATAGGATGAGAGGAAACAGCCTCAGGTTGTGCCAGGGTAAGTTTAAGTTGGATATTAGGAAAAATGTCTTCCTTGTCAAGAATTGAAACAAGCTGCTCAGTGCAGTGGTGGAGTCACCATCCCTGCAGGGATTTAAAAGATGTGCAGATGTGGTGCCTTGGGACATGGTTTTATGGTGGGTTTGGCAGTGGTGGATTAATGGTTGATGATCTTAGAGGTCTTTGCCAACCACAGTGATTCTGTTATTTTATATTCCCTCCACTTGGGACCTCAAGTACCCCCTTCCTTAACAAGAGAAACTTGACACAGAAAGGGATGTCAGGGCATGCTTGAACTTACTTATTCCTTATTTACTCACCCCTCCCTTTTTTTGTCTCCAGAAGGCTTTGGACAGGAGGTGCACTGGATATACAGTTCTGCACATGCTAAACTGGCAGAAATATTTGCCCCCATGTTAGACTTGGTACAGAGGCAGCAAGGCTAGAGAAAGCTTTTGAGCTCCAGAAGGGTGTACAGGTGGCTCTTCTGAACTGGGGAAACCTCAGGGGAGCAGAGAGATGCTAGTCCCAGCATAGTCCCTCCAGCCCACTTGCTTTCCCTTGCAGGCAGCAAGTTGATAACTGTAGACAAGAGTTACAGGACCTTCTCCACTTGCCCCAGGGACACAGGTGGCATTTGGTTTGATCACCAGTGTTTGCTGGGTCAAGTGCTGAACCAGGAAAAGGAAACCAAGAGGATGAGAGGGAGGATATTGTCTCTGCCCAAGGGCTCGTAGCTCCTCTTTGCAAAGTAGCTTGGAGTCATAGACTACCTGGCCCAGAAAACAGTGAACCTCTCTATTTAGGTCAGAGACATCCATCTACAGTCCCCATTTTAATTCAAATTACACCTTGTGAGGGGAGTCTTTGTCAAGAGAGTCCCTAGGAGCTCACTTCTGCAGGTGGGATTTGCACTTGGTGTGACTGCCAGGACTTTGAGCAGGGTGGTGGGGACAAAGCCTGGGGCTTGCCAGCTGGGTGATGCAGCTCTGGTGGCTGTGACATCATGGAGGATGTGCCACAATGGAAGCTGTCACCAGGAGCATCAGCAGGCACCCCCAGCTCCACCACTGTTGAACTCAGGGGACTGGCATGCAGGCATGCAGAGGGAAGGCCGGGCTGGATGGAGAATGGATGCTGGAGGGGGGGATTCTGACTCAGAGAGAGAGAGAGAGAGAGAGAGAGATGAGCCCCTCAGAGTGGGACACAGTACTGCCCTTGGGTCTGATGGCAGAGAGGCTCAAGGTTCCCAGTGATGGCAGATGCCCAGAGAGGCTTCGGGGATGTGCTCTCCCCTATCCAGACCTGATGAGCCCCCTTTCCTCCCACCTCCTTCAGGCCATGGCTACAGTAACAACTCTCATCCAAGATCTTCCAGCCAGAAGTATCATCCAGCCTGGCCTGAAGCAGCATCACCAGATCGATGGAGCCACAGCCAAACTGATGCTGTAGTGTGAGATGTTTCTGCACCAGGAGTTGATTCATCTGCTGCAGGAGACTGAGAGCAGCAGTGGCACAGAGGAAGCCACGCTCCTTTCTCTGTGTGTGTTTTGGACCACTGCAGCAGCCCTGGTCTTGCTTGTTGTGGACTGCTGGATGGCCAGGCAAAGGAAGCTTCAGGAGTCTCCTCAGTTGCTTACAATCTGCTGTCCTCATGTTCCAGCAGACATCTCTGAAGTGGAAATCAACAGTTTATGAGGACAATGGTCTAGGTGCAACAACTTGCACTTAGATTTGTAAGTCCACTTAGATTTGCCCAGATTTGTCCAAACGGCATCCTTTCTAAAGCAGTCATATTAAAATTTGGGAGAGCAAGCACTGCTGTGTTGGTTTTGGCCCAGTATTCAAAGCAGGATGATAGCCGGTCTCATCAGCCCTCCCGCCTGCCACCAGTGTGACTGCGTTGGTGACTTCTGCAGCAGTAGTTTTCCATTGAGTCTGGGTATTTTCCAGAAAGTGAGACAGAGACGTTGACATCTTCCAGGACTCCCCCCCTAGTCATCAGCTGGTACAGCTGACTCATTTTCATCTTGTTTTGAGGGCTGTGCTTGCTTCTGTGCCTCTTCCTGTCTCCCCACCCCTGCATCTTATGCCAGCACAGCAGCTGCCTTGCCTCCCTACACATGTGAATGCTGCCGGCATTGCCAGCCCCCAGGGGTGGCTCAGACCTTTTGTGTGGCATGGGCCATGCAACAGATAAGAGCCAGCCTGCTCTATCCCCTCTCCCAGCTACATCTCCAGAAACCTTGCCAGTCCCTCCTCTCCCAGAGTTTCTCATCTAGCCACTCTGCATCTTCTAATTTGGTCCATCCTCTGAGCTCTACAAGGTCCGTCCTCTGCCACAGCTCCCCTGCCCTTTGCAAGCACTTTCAGACGCTTAGTCGCAACATGCCTTTGGTGCAGCATCCTCCTCCTTGCCCCATCACACCTGTGGGCATGGTTTATCTGGCTCCTGATGTGGTGGCCAGCAACATTGTGTAGGGTACAAATTTATAAGCAAGGCTCTGAGAAAGTATTTACAAGCTGTGTCATACAGTGCCAGCTGCCCTTTCTCTGTGAGGGAGGGGTGTAACCTTGCTCCTATTTTAAACAGCCTTAATTGCTCAACCCTGCATTTTTCTGAAATTGGAATATTTTTGCCATGTGTCAGCCTTTTCCAATCCCCTTGCAGCCCTCCCCTTTTGCCTGAGCTCTGATGTGCATCTGTGCCCCTTCCCTTGACCCTTATTAGCCCAAGCAGTGGCAGCCTTGGAACACTCTCGTCCCTTCATGTCTCAAAGGATGAAGGAGAGCGTCTCTTCAGGTCCAGCTTTGGTATCTTGCAGGCATTTGGTCATTATCTTAACAAGCAGGCTTATCTGACGATCTTTTCCATGAGAGCAGTGCAAAGGCAACAAGAAGCTGGGCTGTCCCCTAGGCCTTTTCCAATAGCCCTTTCGCTCCCCTCCACTTTCCCCAGCCCCTCCTCCCTCCTCGCTGTCCTTGTGTCTTGGCTCCTGGCCGCTGCAATTCGAGCCAACTTGGGCGCACGCGGCTGGGATGCACGTGCCTGTCCTGTATACCATGGATAAAAGGGCCCGTGGAGGGAGATGTACAATGCAAGCAGAGGTGAAGGCAGGCGCTGGAAGGGGAACACAGGGAGAGGCACACGAGCGTAACTGAGCAGAAGAACAGAGGTGGGATGGAGGTGCGCATGTAGCTGCCAGGCAACCTGAACAATCATTGGGAGCAAGACACGCACTGGGGCCAAGGGGAGACATGCAAACGTGAGTGCACGTGCAGGAACGCACATGGGGACAGGGTATCACACATGCTGAGGAAGAGACAGACAGATGTAGTCAAGCAGAGGAATACCAGGCAGGTAATGAGGGACAAGGACGGGAGGTGTTGCAGGGATGTAGTGACAGGGAAACAGCAGGAGCTGCTGTGCAGGGTGTGCACACTGGGGTGTGCCATGGCCCCTTTTCCTGAGGAAAGGATGAGTCCAGACTCCTTTCTGGCTGGATACAGACAGTAAACAGCAGCTGCTTTCAGCACTGGGACCCACCTGGAGCAGTCGCCCTCATTTATATAGCTTCCTGCCCTGACTGCCTTACAAACCTTGCAGTAAAAATTATGAAGGAAGTTTTTTGAATGTTAAATCCTGACCTGCACAAGCCCGCACTCAACAGCAATGTGGGCTCATTAGTGCCACCATGTATAATGAGGGCAGAAAGTAAAATTCCTTCTCGGTCAGGAAATTCTGAGACTATCTCCTGGCTGGAATACTTGCTTAGCAGCTCCGGCCTCTTGCTGTAGACTTGACCCAACTAATCCTTTTCCTCTTGTCTTCTTGGTCTCCTTGACCCATCTCTCCTGCCTACCCCAGGAACGATAAAGTCCCAGTCTTCAAAAAGAAGGTTTATGGAGCCCTCTTGTAACAGGGGCTCCAGACAAAGTGAGAAGTGTGAAGGGCGCTGCCCGGAGGTGCCCTGCCCAGAGTCTGCCTCACACACCTCCTCTTGTTGCTCTGGCACTAGGGATGGGAAATCAAATCCCTGTCACTCTCTCTGAGCCACCAGAGTCTACTCCTGGTCACTTCCTGGAGACAATTACTTTATTCCTTAAACGACTAGATAGTTTTTGGCATGGGAACCAGATCAGTGAATGGAAACATCCTTTCTGTGACCTGCAGTGACATCCTGCAATTGTTGGCATCCCTTGGCAGGTTTGTTCAGCTGCTTTGTACCAGTTGACATCTCCGGGCTTTCATTAGTGCGTCAGTATCACCTTAAGGCACATGGGCTTCCTGACCTAGTGCCCAAGGAAAACCCTCTTCTCCTGTTTACGGTCAGGATGCGAAAGTAAAGGAAGTTGAAATGCTACTCAGGAATCCACTCCAGGCTTTAATCATCACTGTCACTACTAGAAGACATGGGGAATGTTGAAAAATAATTACTGTGCTGTGTAATAGGATGCAGATGTTCAGGTTGTGATCTGTGCAGACACTGTGACCTCCTGGCTACTGGAAGACAAGCCCTAATCAAAACTCTGGAGCTGAAAAGAATTGTTCCTGCACGCCTCCAAGAAATCAGATAGACCTTTTTATCTGATTATTAGATGCACAATGGCTCTGAACAGAACTTTGGTTAGGGTGGGATAGATCTTTCTCTTGACAATTCAGGGGAGCGGCAGTGGCCTCCACTCATTGCCTGGAGCAATGGGAGTGAATCACAGCCCATGCTGGGATTCACTGACAATCTCAGCTGTAAACATGAACTGATGGCTTAGGGGATACAGGAGAATCTGTTTGAGTGAAGCATCCCTGGTTGCAAATGAAGGGATGGAGGAAACCTTCTCCCAGTGCAGCTCCTTTGTCACCCATGCATCCCACCTCTGGGCACAGCATAGGGCAGAGTTAACCCCGTGTGGAGCTGGTTTGGAAAGGTTCTTGGAAAGACAAGAAAATTAAAATCATGTGTGTCTTGTAAACTGTAGGGTATTAAGGTACATACATACATTTGTATACATACAATATATGTCCACTCACACCTCCCTGTGGAGGACCAAGGGTTGATGAAGTCCTTTCCTTTCTGTTCATGGTGGCCATGTGTGTCCCATGCTGCTCTTTCCCACACAAGAGTGGGCTGTCTGGGAGTTGCCAGGGCAGGTTTGGGATGAGCAGATGAAGTAAACTGCCTTCTCCTGTGGGCCATTACAGTCCCACCATGCCCCTGGCAGGTGAAATTGCGCAGACCTCCTTCAGCTGCCACAGTGAGTTTTCCTGAGGGGCATGCTGTGGTGGGGAGATGAAGTCCAGACAGCGCCACTGCAGTTGGTTGTGCCAACCATCTCGGCCTCTTTCTCCCCTCTCCTCCAGCCCTTGGCACATCCAGAAGCATCTACACAAGCCATCTCAGCTGAGGGCTGCTGAGCTGCTGTGGGTAGGTGGGCAGGGCATTAATGCTTTTGGAGGAGGAAGTGGAGGCAGGGAGATGAGAGGATTAGGACTGAGTCTCTCTGTGGTACCCAAGCTCCCAGTGCGACCAATGCACTGGCCAAAAATATCAGCCAAGCAGCACAGATGCTCTCCCCTCCGTACACACCTCATTGGCGCAGACAGTTATGGTAAATCCAAAAATAGCAAGGTTAGATAAATACAGAGAAAAGAGTTTACAAATTTCCAAGAGGGTGACAAACAGCAGTGCTGGCTAAGGAGGAGAGCTTTTTTTAACTCAGAGGCTTTTTCTTTCTGAGGATTCTTTCCCCACACAGAATAAAAGACAAGGTACTTCTAGAGCAAAGTGACTTGAAACTTGAAGGCTGACTGATAAAAAGTGATGCTGGGGGCTGTACTGAGGTAGAGAGAAAATTTGTGGCAAACACATGCCTGCAAGCCAGAGAACAGTCTGAGCCTCGAGTTTTCTTCTTCACAGCTCCATCACTTTCTTCCTGCTGAAGGCATGAAAAAGTAGCTCTTTAGAAAGCGTACAGGAAAATAAATATGTAGTGTACCTGGAGCTGGGAATCGAGATGCCTGATTTTTTGCCCAGCTCTGCTGAATACTTCCTGTATCACCTTGCTTTGATGTACTTGCACAGATACAGATCATGGTACCAACTTCACTGAAACAGGGAGGCACATTCACCTGCCATTTAAAGACAGCAGCACATGGAAAACCTTTCTGCACTCCAAATAGACTATTTTAAAATCAGAATTTTCGGTCATATCTGATCCTGAGCTTTCCATGGTGGGGGTACTGGGACAACCAGCTGCTGCAATGTGTAGAGAGCAGCCCCAGGGATGCTCGCATGGCTGAGTTGCAGCTGGGCTTTCAAACCAGGCTGGGAGCACTGGAAGTAACAGAGACCCTGCTGGTGCCCCTTTCTGAAAGACGCATTGTTATTTCACGGAAATGACCTTTGGAGTCCACAAGTCTTTATTTAAAATGAAACAAAACCAACCCTTAATCGCTCTTTAGGCAAAAACAAATTAGCTGTCATTGCTGCACAGCTCTAAATACGCTGTGGTGATCTTCCACACTTCTCTGTGTCTGACTGGTCAGTCAATACACTGTGCTGTCTTAACTCGTGGCTACTGCTGCTCCCATGCAGGTGAGAATGGCAGGGAAGCCATCAGGTCTCCTCCCACACCTCATATTTAATTTCACCTAGTGAAAAGATCTTAAAATGACCAGAAAAAGAGGAAAGCAGTTGAGTTGGTTTAAAACTGTTGAGCAGGAAGCAAAAACCACTGCAAGTCTGAAGTCTATTACTTTATATTCTTAAAAAAACCACTCTTGTCTCACCAGGGCTCTCCTCTTTCTTCTATGTCTGTCATGAATTGGTACCTTTTTCCAAGCACCTCCCTTTGCTGTCACTCCAGCGGAAGGTTGCAGGAGCTCTGCTTTATCTGGCTCTTGGCTGGGTGGCGAAAATGAGCCGTAAAACAAATCTGGAAATCAGTTTCTCTGGATGCATGATTTGTTCACTTTCTTTTTAGAGTACCTAATTCTTTGCTTGGACCTTTATATCTACAGAGAGCAAAGAACAAAGAGTTTCCCAGCCAAGTTTTGAAGTAGCAAAAATGGTGTGTGTTCATATTCCTTCTCTACCTCCCTCCTCTTACAGAGCTATGGCCAAACACAGTTTGTGTTACCAGTTTGTGACCCTTGCATGGTATTTTCTGAGTCTTTCCAAGCCAAACCCAAAGACTTTGTTTCCAAACAAACTTGAATTTTCCACTGGAGTCTGGATAATTGCAGTGCAGAGGAGGACACTAAAACCAGAGCTTGTGCTCTGGAGTCCCATGTATCTGTAGCATCCTTCATCTGAGAAAATCCCAGAAGCCAACCAAAGGGTGCATTGCCAGCTGCAAGAGGCAGGTGATCAATTAACCTGCTTGCCATGAGGACATGAGTATTTGAGCAACCATTTTAGGAGTCAGGATGGGGCTGCCCAGGGTAGCCAGGGGAGGAGGACTGCCCCAGAAAAGAGGCCCTGGCATGACTGTGCACTGTAATGGCAAGCACAAAGTCACTCAGATACCTTGTCCCAGCACTGGAGAGCAAAGCCTTTGGCACCTCTGAGGAAATCTCCACGAGTAGTGTCCACCTCTGCCCTCGGGGCTTTTGCTGCCCTCAGGGGTGCAAGTCAAAGCGGAGCTGTGTGCAGGGGCACAGAGCAGGCAGTGTGTTTCTGCCCCAGACCCTGCACGACCCTGTGTCCGTGGCAGAAGGAGACTTCCCAGCCTGGGCAGACACACTGTCTCCTCTCTCTAATTGCAGCCTTGTGCATGTCCCAGAGTGGGAGCTGGCTCCTTCCCCTCCATTGCATTGTCTCTTCCCACAGCCCAGCTCCCATGGGATTCATTGCTTTTCCTCTCCAGCTCACAGACCAGTTCTGCCTCACTGGCTCTGTCTTGCCCCTTGCGTTTCAGCATCATCTCCTCTCCTTTCCCCCTCTTCTTCATTCAGATTTCCCTGGTTTTAGCCACCACCTTCCTGTCCTCCCTTATACCAACTTTTGCACAAAGTCCAAAAAGCAGTGGGGCTGAGCTGTGGAGATGCAAAGGTGGGCTGCCCACTCTGGAGTCCTGCCTCCCTCCCCTTCACCTTGTCATCTGTGCTGCTGGGACACGGAGGTCCCGACTGTACCTGACTGGTGGGGATGAGAGGCCCCAGAGCCCAGCTGGACAATAGCAGGACTGTGCTGGAGAAAGCAGTTCTGACGGCCACCACAATCCACACCCTCTGAGCACGTGGGAGGGGAAGGATGTCCTCCCACTCCCCTGCACACCACTCACTGCACAAAATCAGGGAGAAGATGGAGAGACTGATGCCTGAGACCACCATCACCTCACTCCCCAATGTGCTGTAAAGGCTGGTATGGCTTTGCAGGCACTAGGGGGGCTCTGCACTTGCCAGGCACTATCTGGGTCCGATGGAGCTTGGCCCCTAGCTCTGCTACAGACTCTCAGGGAAACCTTGGGCAGGTCCCATGGGCCACGATGGTGCTTCGTGATCCCTGCAAGGCTTGGAGGCTGCCCAGACCAGCTGCACAGCTGGGTCCCTGCAGCTCCCCACTCAACACAGGGGAGCTGCAGGCACGGAGCCATACTGGTGTGCCCCAGCCCAGCAAAATGCACAGGGCCATGAGATGTACCAGTTCAGGGGTCTCTGAGGCAGCCCCATGCTGTGTGGGTTGGGAGGACTCACAGATTCTCCCTGTGTCCCTTGCCCCAGTGGCAGTGGAGGAGACAGCAGCACAGCTCTGTTTATGGGAGCCATCAGACAGACCTTCTCCAGATCCTGGATGCACTTGTGACATCACTGCTGGGCTGGTGTAAGAGGTGGCTTTCTCAGCCCTCTCCTCATCCTTTAGCACCTCACAAAGCAATGAGTTACCAAAAAGGATCAACTGAAGCATCAAAATAATATTGCTGCCACTTGCAAACCTGTGGTGGCATCCAGCACCCCTGAGGAGGGCAAGAAGAGGGAGCTCCAGCTGCAAGCTCGGGAGGAGAGCTGCTAGTCACAATGTGGTGGCTGAGCTGGGTAGGCAGTAGGGGCCGGCTGCTTTGCTCCATGGCCTTCCAGAAGCCCCAGCAGGGACAGGAATGGAGAGCAATGTGGTGGCTTGCCCACACATAGGCATTTTCAGCCGTAGGCCTCACCTAGAGAAAGAAAAGTCAGCTCTTTCCAAGCTTGCCAGTGCATTGTCTGCCAGCATCAGTGGGGAGGAAATCACAGCTTGTTTCCTTCTGAGCTGTCCCTAAAGTGTCGTTTGTGCTGAGACAGACATAACCTTGAAAAGAGATTTTCTCATCAGAGCAACAAACCCCTTCCAACCCT
The DNA here is from genome assembly GCA_013399695.1 of Formicarius rufipectus. NCBI lineage: Eukaryota > Metazoa > Chordata > Aves > Passeriformes > Formicariidae > Formicarius > Formicarius rufipectus. The sequence goes on along the minus strand of VXAU01001197.1, from coordinate 114,832 downwards.
GGCTTGGAAAACACTCAGAGTTCTGTTTCTTCCTCTAAGATTCTCACCATGAAAGGAATCACAAAAGGCTCTGAAGCTCATGTCAAGAATAAAGGCCGTGTTTGAGTTTCCCTGCAGGCCCCAATTCCTTCCGTGCACATTTGTGTACATACATGCCATGGGCACCATCCCTATTAAAAAGCCTCCCCTGCAAGCTTTCTTTTAGAGAAGAACATCTCTCCTTTGATTCATGCACTGAATTGAAACTGGCTCTTCCTGCTTCTCCCTTGCAAGGACTAGAAAATCAGGCTGGGATTGGGGACCAGGAGTGGGGAGTCTGGAGTGTCCCATCCCATCCATGGGGGCTGTGGTGGGCAGGTGTGCAGGGAAGCTCCCTCACGTGGTGCAAGCACAGTTCATTCTGTGACATTCCACAGCCAATCCTTCCTTCAGCCTCATCAAAATGGGTCCAAATCCATCTGGTTTCCGAGCAGGAGAGCTAGGAAAGGCCTGAGCAATTGTCAGGCTGCAAGCCAGTCACTGTGTGATGGCGTGATACCTGAAAAGCCTGGTTCCTCAGTTCCAGCAAACTCTCTGTCTGGGACAAAAGCCTTGAAACAATGGTCTGGCTTCCCAGCAGCCAGTGACCCAAAGGATGCTGCATGCTGAGGTAGTCAAGCCCAACAAGGATTAATGACAGCTAGAGGAAGCAGCTCTCCGGATGAATTGCTGTGGGATTTGGCAATACAATAGCCAGAAGGAGCATGCAGGCTCCTTCACTGTTTCTCAGGGCCTAGGTAAATAATCCCCTTCCATGGGAGTTGTATGGATTCCCATAAAGCTGAATAATAAACACAGTTCCCAGGCTTATGGTTAATAATAATTGTTTCCAGGCCACATAATTATTGAGAGTGAGAAACCTGGGAGAGAACACGCAGACACAGTCTTTTCCCAATCAGTTCATGGTGAGCGATTGAAGCTCACTTGGAGCCAGCTGTGAAACAGTAAGCACAACCTCAGCCCTCAGGAAAGGAGCGTGGTGGGTACCCTCATGCCGATGGACCCACTGCCCCTCGCACTAGCCAGGGCCTGAAGCTAAGAGCACGTGACAGAAACCACATCTCCACAGCTCATGAATTTGCCTTCAGGTCTTAGATGCCACAAAAATGCTTTGGAAATTGCTGGAGGTTAGAGCACAGAAGGGAGGGAGGAAGGAATGTGCTTAACCAGGGAAGGGAAAGCAAGGCAGCTTCTGTGCAAGGGTTAGGAAGAAGCAGAGTGCAGGGCCTTCTGCAGCCAAGATCCTAGTATTTTGCATGGCTCATGCAGGAGAAAGTAGCAAGCAACTGATAGACATTCGTTCACAGTCAAACTGGCAGCACTGGAAGCCAGGTCTCTGTGGCTGAGGTTGGGAGGGCATTTACATGGAGCTGGCAACTTGGCAACTCATGGGCTTTCAGCAGCGAGAAAAGGAGGACAGGAATACCAGCACTTCTGACACATATGTGGTGCAGAGCACTTGTTAGATTAGACTTCTTTGTTACCAGCAACTTAATTTGCACAGCTGGAGAAAATCATGCTGTGGGCAAAATCCTGCCTTTACAGGTTGGAGCAGCTACCCTGGCAGCAGGGGTGGGACCAGCTTCAGACTTCACCTGTAAGGAGACAGGGCAGCTCAAGCCCATACAGTCCCACCACACAGTGTTGTACATGCCAGTGCAAAGAAACAGGATGCATGCCCTGTCACTCACACGTGCCAGAACCAGCCTGCCTCAGCCAAACCCTGCCCTTGGGAGTGGCAGGGCTCCGGCTGCCAGAGGAGCCAACTCTGCAGCATGGCATGGCATGCTTGCCGGGACAATGGGTGGCAGGCTGCATCCTGGAGGGGTGCCCTGCACCTTCCCAGCTTTGCCTGGGGAGTTTCCTGCATTTGTACACTCCGGGATAGCACTGGGAGAGGGAAGACATGATACAGTTCAGTGAACATATGGCTGAGAACACGTGGCTGAACTTCACAACTTGGGACAACAAAAGGTAATGCATGAGACACACAGGGTGAACAGCATCTGTGCACGCCTCCCCTGCTGGCTTTTCAGATTTGGATCTGGCTGGTCTCTTTTTCCAGCAGTGTCTTCACCTTGTTGTCCAGAATGGTCCATGCTTCATGGCAGAGATGATTTGGGAGAAAAGTAGCAAGGAGGGAGATGGACACTTCAGTGGGGGTTGGAACTAGATGATCTTTAAGGTACCCTCCAACCTAAGCCACTCTATGATTCTGTGACTGGTTCATCTCCTCTCTCCCGGGCTTCTTGTAAGACAAGGTGCTCACCCCAGTGATTGGAGCATCCCACCTGTATCTCCTTTCACATCTCCCTGCCAAAAGTGTTTTACCTTCTGGATATTGCATAACTGCTTTCCAGTGCCAGCAACAATTTTGTATGCTCAGGTTACAGAGGATTACAAGAGCCATTTGAAATAAAGGAGCAACACTTAAAAGGCCCAGACCACAGCTCCAGAGGGTCTGCTTGGCTCACTAAATGGGAAGACTGGTATATGCTGGCATTGCAGAGAAATTCATATTCTTGGAGAGTTAAAGTAAGGTCAAGAAAGGTTACTTTTACCAGACTTGAGGTGTGAACAACCAAGGGAGTGGCTTGCCTGAGGTTACAAGCAGAAGCAGGGTGTACAGATAGCCTCCTCCCTGGCATTAAGAACTTTTGTCCTAACTTTTGGAGCTTACTTTTGGCTGCAGTCTGGTTTCAAGGCAGTTCATAGTGACTGTGGTTCTCAGAGCCATGTTATGAGTGAAGAAATGTTGGCATTTCTGTTTCTGGGTCTGAGTAAAGGCTCTTCCAGCATCAAGACTTTTCTTGCAAGCAAGCACATGATTGCTCTGAGGCTTGTGGGAGCTGCAATTCCCTCATCCCCTGCAGCTCTGCCAGTGAAGGGGGAGTCAAGTTCAGTGGTCTGCCTGGTGCCCATTTCCAGGGCCATAAAATTGTCAGTCATATGGGTAGAAATAAATACCTTTTTCCTGTATTCAGTTCTAGGGCAGATCAGTTGTCATGGGTCCCAGGGATGAGACGCTGTCTCAAAAGGGCATCTTCTCTATGTAGACCTTCTCCAGGGATTTCCTGGCATCATGTCCTCTGCAAACCTTTCTCTGCAGACCGTGACACTGTCATGGAAATGGACAGTTGAAGTTGCTGAACTGTTGGTGTGGAGCATGGCTAACCTCTGTCCTCTGGCTCTCCTGCTGTATGGCGATGGATGGAGACAGGTGGTGTGGGAGACCTGCCAATAGGGAAGGGTGGAGCAGATTGCCTGATGGACACATGGTGTCCCTGAGCCCAGTGCTGCATGAGTAGCCCTTGGGGATGTAGGGCACAGTCCAGACAGTGTCAGAGCAACCTTTCCCCATGAGTCTTCCTTGGCAGGACAGGACCTGCCTGCGTCACTCACTCCTTGGATGGTCAGCTGAGCCAGCCAGAAGAGGGGCTATGTTGGACCAGTTGGCAAGGACTGGGTTCCTCTAGGGGAGGCAGATGCCAAATGACATTCAGCTCTGCCAGAGGTAGTTTGGAGGTGGTGATGCAGGAACAGGCACATTCTATATGGTTTGAGCTTTGAACAATGGACTTGTGGGTGCTTCACCAAGACACTGGGATCCTCTGAGCAGCCAGAACCTGCTCCCAGCAGCTCAGATAACAATAACACTCCTGTTGCCTTCAACTGCTATCATATTTTAGCCATTGTATCTGTTGACGATACACTGTGAGGAGAGTTGAGGTACTTCCAAAAATGCCTCTTCAGGACCAGCCTGTGAGCAATATAATTCCTTGGTACCCTATCAAAGCACCAGCACAAACATCTGCTCAGCACCCTGAGTAGCAGCAGTGGCAGGATGCTGGAGAGAAAGCAAAACAGGAAGGGATGAATGACAGAAAAGAAGGTGAGTGGAAGGATGGAGACTATAATTCAGACCTTCTTACTTTTGTCTCCCTTCCTGTAGTACTTGGGGTGAAAGAACCAATTTGTTTTGTTTCTGTTCCTCTCTTCAGGCTAGATAGAAAAGGAAAAAAAAAAAAAAAAAAAGGCAGCAGATGCAATGGAAAAATGAAGTGAGAACAGCAGTGCTCCCAGGTCACCCTCTTTTTACTTTCCGCTGTGCTTGCCAAGCACAGCCCATTTCGTCTCTGCTGACAGTGCTCCATGCTGCACTAAGGCTTCTCCAGCCCACCAGGGCATGAGCTGAAACTTCTGGCATTCCCCAGGAAATGCAGCAGTGATGAACCTCCAAGAGGCTCCTATCCTGACTCCAAAGCTGTGGAGTGTCACTGTCCTGAGAAGTGTGTACTGTCAGAAAATTTTGTGAGGGTTGCAAATGGCCCGGGAAGACACCACGTCCAGTAACAGAGTGAATGGCCAGCTCCTTCTCTGAGTGCATGAGAACTGGCATGGCAACTGTGATGAGGTTGTTGACAGGCCCCTGGGGGGTTATAGGCAAGTCTGTTGTTGTTAATCAAAAAGATTTTGTTTTTCCCTCTGCCTGTCCCCTTGACACTGAACTATTTGGTTTTTGGTCTGTCCCACAGAAGAGACTCAAAATACAAAATGCTCCCTGGGGGTGTAATCCAAGGCAGAGCCTCAGGCAACATCACATTCAGATGCCTGATCCCTTGCACTTGGTTTTGAAGAGACTAAATCTGAACTCTCAAAGTTCCCTTTGACCTATGGTCTGCAGACCCCCAGTTCTGAAAGGTAATTAAGAAGAGCAAGCCTTTTGCTGTCCAGTTTTTAAGTCACTGTATGGGGCCTGCATCTTCAAAAGGAGAAAATCATGTGAAGATCTATAATCAGAGAAACTGAAAGCCACCAGTCCAAGAAACTGGAGGCACTTACAGGACAGATTGCTACCCTGGCTGTGGTGTATCCTTTTGTTCCCACGGGAGAAGTTTTGCCTGCTTTTAGAAAGCACTGCAGGACCTGGTTTCCCTCACAGTCCTCCCTTAAGCATCAGCTACGGAATAAATAGAGGATGTTTTCCTTCCCTGAATATCTGTTTCCTTCCTAAATAAACTATGTGTGAGCCTGTTGGATTTTTCTGGTGTTTTGTTTTGGTTTTTTTCTTTAATGGAAGAAACACAAACTAATACGAATCTTACACAGCTTTTAATAGCTGCATTTTGTCCCTCGGTACTGTGAGGACTGGGGAAATCACCAAACACGAAATAGAACCTTGGGAACAGCAACTCACCCTAAACCTGCCCCAGGTCTAACAGATACTTTTTGACATGTATTTAACAGCCCTGCAGTCCTCCAGGCTACTCAGGAAATGATTCACTCACCTTATTATTTAGAGAATGTTGATAGTATTGATGTGGATCTTCTCACTGTGTTTTAGGCACGTGAGTTTGATTTTTCCCCAATGGGAAAAGAGAAAGGGTTCTTTCCTCCCCCCCCCCTTGGCCTCTGAAGTGACCTTTCACCTGTTTGAAGCCTGTTACTGTGGCTCCTCAGAGTCCCCTCTAGGTTAGATGAAAACACAATCCATACTTTTTAGACCTCCCATCATAGTCAGTGGAAGAGCCAAGTCTCTGAAATTCATTCACTGCCAGTGATGGTGATGATACAAGGGGAGTGGATAAAACTAGCACAGGTCAAATGCTATCCATGCTCTGTACTCAGAGGGCTCAGCTGAGAGCAATTCACGTGCATATCAGCACCAAGGTGCCTTTTTGCCAACCATTCAAAGGCCTGAAGCTATGATTCTGCAAAACTGCCCTCACCTCATGAGTCACTGGATAAAGGAATTGCTGCATTTGGACTCTGTTACCTGGTCTGAACCCTCTGCTGATATAAACCCTGGAATCTCTTCTGCTCTGACTCTTGCTTCTTGCACCACTGAGCTTCCAGGAAGGCTTGGACTGAGACCCAAACATCTATTCTGCGTGGGCAAGTCCAGACACAGGTTTTGCAAGCAGGTCTTTGCTTCATCCATGGACAATTTTCATCTGGATGGTTTGCCTTCAGACCCATCTGTTGTTGCGGTCACACAGATACAGCTCGTGGCTTGTTCTTGCCTCCTACACCTTGGCCTGACAAATTCCCATTCCTGCTGCAAATACCCCAGCCCTGAAGTAGCCAGGTACCCTTATGTTACCAGAAAATTGATCCTCTTCATCCACAGAGAACTAGAACTGCATTTAACTATTTTCTGAGTCAGCATCACTCTTGAAGCTAAGGAAATATCAGAATTTGGTCCATGATTTCTGCAAGGCTGTGATATAGTAAACTCAGGCTGATTCCTTCTACGTAGGTGAGGCCAAACTTTGTTTATGACAGGACATTGCTCCATATCTAACCTATTGCATGGACATAGTTTCTATCTTTAGTGTCATTGTCTAACCCTCCTACACCAAAGACCCAAGTCACCCCATCAATATTGCAGTGGAGTGCAATACTTCCTTGATATACTCAGCAAGACAAAATCATGTTTGCAGGTTGCATTTCAACAGCTCTCCTTAGTCAGGCTGAAGTCCAGGGCATGTTAAAGTGCTGGGAGGTTCTTCCTGTAGAAGGCTCTACAAAGCCAGTACAAGGCCACTGTGCTGGGGTTTTTGCTGGGATACAGCTGTCACTGCACAGTGATTTGTGATTCACCCCCGTATGTGATCATACAAGCTTACAAGAGCGGGTAAGCAATTTTCACAACAACAGATGTGTGCTGCAGACCAGGGTGCTTTTCATGTTGGTGGCTGGATGCCCCCTCCTAATGGCAGTTTTTGATTAGTCACTGACACATGTGGGGACCACACCATGTCCTTACCAACCAGCACTGCCGTGCCTCTGACATCTCGGCCGCTCTGTGCTCAGCACTGATCAGCTTTGCCTCCATCCCCAGAGCAGCTCTTTCACTGGCCTTAGGCCTGTGGTTGATCTCACAAGTCCCCACTCAGGCTGCATACAAAGGAAACGTCCTCAAAACCATAAATGATCATATATTCCTTCTACCGAGGGCATATCTGGGAGTCCCTGGTCTGAGACAGGAGTTTTCCATTGGAGATCTGTGCAAAGAGACAGGCTCTGTGTAAACTCCTGTGCCAGCCTGCTTTCCACCTGGAGTGGAAAAAGTCACATCTCACAAGTCACATCTCTACTGTGGAAATGTGGATGCCAGTACACTCTCCTGATGCAAACAGACCAAACACAGCCTGTCTTGTTAGATTCTCAGCTCCAAATGATGGTTTCTGAAGTCTCTGGCAAAATTTATTCTGAATTCATATTCTAAAAGGGTAGAAACTGTTCAGGCATTTCCTTATTCCAGAAAAGGCCGAAAAACTCTTGGATGGTGATTTACCCTTTAATGTACTGCTTTTGTTCAGAAGGTTTTTTACCTTGAAAGCCAGGTCTGGTGCTTGCTTAGCTGCTCTGAGCAGTGTGAAAATGTTGTATTATGTGGTTCTCAGAAAACCATGATGAGGCTTGCCCACTTGGGAAATTCTACTGACACAATTTCTTTGACTGCATGAACTATGCTGGTGTAGCTAAACAGATGATAGATATGACCACATATTATATGTCATTCCTTAGTTAACAATTCCATGCAAAGAACACGTTGTGGGCAATACCCTGCTTTGATGTCTCTGGCCTGCGTAGACAGCGGCTTCCTCAGACTGCAGTCAATTCCCAAGACTGCACAAAGGGTATGGACTGCCTCCAAGCTTCCAGTTCGGGACCATTGTTTTGTGCAGGGGTATAGTAAAAGCTGAACTATATAATTACATCTGATCACATTCGCATCAGGGACTTCAGGACCAGGCTTTTGCTACATCTGCTATCATTTAGGGCTGTGCAGAAGCAAGATCTTTTGCTTACTGAGCTGTGTCAGCAAGCCCCTGCTGTGTTGTACATGGAGGAGTTGAAATGAACTACAACTGGTAGTTACTGTTAAGCCCTGCACTTTTTGGTGCACAATATAGCAGTGAACTACCTTGAGAAGGAGTTCCTAATACAGACTTTGTGAGAGAATGGCCAACCAAGACAGCTTTGCAGCTAGCAGTCTGCAATCAGTCTGCATAAAGAAAGGACAAGGGTTTGGGAGTCTTAAGGGTAGTAGGTCCCAAAGCAACTGCAACTCACAAATCCAAGCAGGGCTCAGATAGCAAAGCCTAACAACTCTTCGCATCCTGCCTGGACCTCTCTGTCTGTGGACACTGCATCAGCTTCGTGACCTGATGGGGGAAACAGGCTTCCACCAAAGAGAATTAAGATAGTCCTCTTTCACCCTGCTCAGTCACAGATCACTTAGCCTGACCAGCTCCATCTGGATATCAACAGCTCTAGAGATAGGCAAGGCACAAACACAACTAAAGTAGAAATGTAAGACATCTCTTTTCTTATGCAAGGAACAAGTGGACTCCAGTCTTCTACAGTTCCTTATGAATGAGGGATGATCAGGAAAGGGCAAATATGGGAGGCTGAGCTCCCCAGGTGTAATCGAGATCCATGTAATGTTAACACAGAGCTTTGCTACACCCAGTGCCATTTGTTGTCTGCTGCTTGGCTGGGCTCCTGCTGCTCAGCCGGTCACACAACAACATCTCTCTCTCATTAATGCCAGATTGGGTTCCTGTCGCCTCTCTCCTGCTGCTTTTAATTACGTGGCTACCAGCCAAGGACTGCTGGGGAAAACCCTACCCCTTAGTCTGGGTGTCAGCTGACCCTAACTAAACCATATAGCTCTTGGAGTGGAAGTGGGGCATAAAGGAAAACAGCAGAAATGGGAAAAATTCAAGGGAGAAAAAGGATGAAGGTCAGAAAGTTAAAAGTGTAAGAACAGGGAGCCAGGAAGGGACACAGAGCAGAGCTCCACCATTCATGCTCACCTTTCCCTATGAGCATTCAAAGTGCAGGGAGAGAAATAGCTACTGTGGTCCTCACTCTTCATCCTCCTCCTCCTGGGGCTGCACTTGGTCAGTCTGGCCATGGCAAAGAAAAGGCTGCCAAGGTCTTGTGAGATAGTGGGGCTGCAGGTGGAGAGGGTTCAAGTAGAAAGGTGGGGGGAAAACCACATAACTCTTGGGGCAGATGGGAGAGGGGCTAAAGCATGCCAGGTGCATGTGTGCCAGGGTCTCCCTCCTGCTGCAAAAGGGATTTGTGTCCAGGGACCCCATAATCCATGCTGCAATGATGCTTGTGCCTGCTCCTTCTGTGGAGTGTGGAGCTGACTCACAGAGCTAGCAGTCCTGTTGGTGTCCTTCAACATCTTCTGAGGGTAAGGGTTTACTCCACTTAGGCGCTGGTAAAAGGGATCAAGTGGAGTCCAGTCACTTGAAGAAAAGTTCCAGTTGTGGTGACACTTGCCAGAATTGCTCTCTGGAGAACTAGGGACTCTCTTCCACCTACACACAAGATATGGAAGATAAACAGTGGACAAGGTAACCCCCCAAGGACATCTTGCTTCTTTGCCTTGTTGTTTGCACTCAGCTGGAAAAGAATCAGTAGCAGAGACAGTCCTGGGCATTCCAGTGTTCCCTGGATGGCACAGAGCATAGGCAAAGGGACATGTGTGGCTGGTGCCCTAAGCTGCACTGATGTGGGCAGGGGAGGCTGCTGTGTAGGTGACCACACAGTCTCCGTGTGCACCAGATCTGCTCTTCAGCACATGCCAGAAACAGGACCTACAAGCCCACCTCAGCACAAGCCCCCTTGCCTCTCTGCACAGAGAAGCAGAGGTCCCTGGCAATTCAGAAGGTCGATGCTGGCAACACAAGCCCAGAGGCACTTGGTATAGTGGGATATAGCCCTGGTACTGCAGTGGTATTTTCAGGAGCAATGACAGCTGTGTTCCCAGGCATACAGACACAAGGTCAGTTTGACCCTCATACTCCTTCCTATTTCTCAGTCCCAGGCATTCCCCACAGAGGCCTTCTGATTTGCTCAACAGCCTACGAAGTGTCCCTAAGAATCTCCACTGCCTGCACACAGAGGGACACAGGCCACCAGAATGAAAGGACAGTGGTGGGTTGACTATGACCAGCTGCCAGATGCCCACCCAGCCACTTTATCACTCCCCCTACTTCAACAGGACAGGGGGAGAAAAATAAACTAAAAAGCCCCTTGTAGTCAAAATAACGACAGTTTCATAAGAAAAGCAAAAGCTGCACACGAAAGCAAAGCAAAACAGGGAATTCATTCACTACTTCCCTTTGATACGCAGATGCACTATATGGGCTGCAGCAAAAAAAAGTTAACTTCCTAACTCCATTCTCTACAGACTTAGCACTAGACAGTAAGCATGTCTTGTCTCTTTAATACACACACTTGCAATTATGCCTTTTTTTTTTTCCACATTCTTGCCATCTCACTTGGACCTGGGTCTGCATCCAAAGTGATATCCAATTCTTAAATGCCATAATGTCAGCCCCATCATGCATACCATGAATGAACCATTCTCTGATGTCCTCAACAATCTCAGGAGTGCTCCTACTCAGAGATACCCATTTCCCATGTGCATGTTACCACAAACACCTGTAAATGAGCGATTAAACAGATCTGTGCTCGTACACACCCAGTTGTTCCTAACACAAATACAGCTTGGACATGAATCTGAACCTCTGTGCTGGCAAGATTCTTAGCAACCTGAACTCTTAAAATAAATTAGACCGACTGCACTGGTGAGTAGCACTTACAATAAAAATCATGTTAGCTTCCCTTTTGACTTCCCACCCAGACAATGTGGCAGCCTGGGAGTCACGTTAGGTCAAGGGATGTAGAAGTCTGAACTAGCTGCAGCTGCCTCAAACAGCTCTGGAAGGATCTTTTTGTCTTTGTTCAGTTTTGATCCTGTTTTAATAGGCAAGAGTAACTGGTTTAAAGCAGCATGCAGAGTCCCTGGGAAACCCATTGCTAAAGCAGACACTTGGCTTTGTCCAGTGCCTGGGCACCTCATGCAGAATGGGCACTTTGTATTTGCTTTTAGAAGATAACCAATTCATATAGGAGGTTCATGAATATTCAGTTTGTGCTTAGGGTTGGGGAGAACAATCCCTAAAACAAAGAAGCAAATTCTTTTACCCTTCATTTGGGGGAATTCATTTTTCAGCCTAAGGGCTGCGAGTAGCCTGCGGTCCCCTTCGTCACAGTAGGATCCATTAATGATCCGTGTTTTTCTAAGCCTGAGCACGCATCGCTTGTGAAAAATGGATGCAGTCAGTAAGGGCTTGGGGTTAATGTTTCTGGATGAAGGAAAGTTTGGAGGTGAGTCCAAGAGCATAAGGACCCAGAGTGAGGGACCCAGGCTAGTCAATCTAGCTGTTGTAGCCTCTCTGGCGGTGTCCTCTTTCTCTGGATGTACCTGCTCTGGGAATCTGTAGAAGAGAAGTCACCCCTCAGTTGTGGACATGGCTTTCTCTGCATAGCTACTGCAGTTACTCCTCTGTGCAACGACAACCAACGAGTGAAGACTTTATCTTCCCCAAAGAGGCTTGTCAGTAGCAGGTATTCCCAAAATTGCATATGGACTCCTCCCCCATTTTCTTTGCACAACACATATTTTAGAGCTTAGATACACTGTCCAGGTATGGTAACAAACTAATAAATAATTATTGTATCTTGTTTTTCTATCTGCAATGACTGTACATGTGTTGAGAACTCGGATATGGTAACAAAGGCAACATGCAGCTTTCAAGCAGAAGTTTACCATCCCACAGTGAGCTGGGTGCAGTATCTAGGCTCTTGTATACATACTTCTCTATACAAAATTGTTGTTGATGTTGTTTTTTCCAAGTGAAATAAGCTTTTCTTGAAAAATAAAAATAAAAAAGGTGCTCCTTTGCAGTATAACTGTACTCATACTTGGGTTGTTTCTGCTCTGACAGAGTGCTATCTTCCCTTCCCGGCCCCCTTCCAAAATGATTACACTGGTAACACTTGTAAGTACAGCCTTGTTTTCCTTGTCTTCATCCTCATGGGAAGTCTCCTGTAACTGTTCCGTGTTGTTCAACCAAAGCAGCAGAACAAGTTGGGTTACTACTGTGTGACTGATCACCAACCTGCAGTGGGGAAGGCAAACAGTCGAGGCCGGAACTGGGCGAAGTGGGCACTGTTTGCACCAGATGAAGGTGTTGTTACCTTTGTGGATCTCTGTGGATCTGGTCCCAAAACTCTGTTCCAGAAGTGGCAGATGAAGATGGTGACTAACTGCATCAGTGTTACCTCCTAGGTGTCCAAGGCATCTGCCTGGAGATGTGTGTTATGGGAAAGAGGCTCTTTGTGACCTCTCATTTTTAACCCACTTAACAGGAAATGTATGCAATACCAGCCCCTAAGAGCAGGCCCTCCTCCATACTTCTACCTGTTGCTTTTCTTTTGCAAGCATGTCTGTGTGCTCCTTTCCCCCCCTTTTATCTCGGAAGTTCCATTTTATCCTCATTTCTAGCTCCAGATTTTTCATTCCACCCCTTGCTGCAACCCTTCATTCCCCTTGCCTTCCTCCAACCTTATCCTACCCCTCCATCATCATTCCTCTTTTTGTTTTCCCAGGTGAGAGGCTGCTCAAGCTGTCCACCTGCAAATCAAGAAGGAAGAACAGGGATTGAGGAAAGACATGGTCCATGGGCAGCAGGACCTTGTGCAGCATAGAAGCTTTAGCCCCGAGCGGTGATGGAGAGGGCTCTCAATGTTATTATTGTGTTGGCATGGTAAAGGTAGGAGGGAGGAGGCAGGGTATGGGGGGGGTAGGGATTTGAAACTTCAACTGCCCCTTTGTCTTTTCACCACCTCCAGTTTATCTGGTGTCCTGTGGAATTTATGATCCTCCTCCCTGCAAAGAGCTGTTGTATTTCAAGTTACAGAGTGCTAGACCAGCTAGCCTGCTCTTTAACAGCCTCAAAGGGCATAATGAGCAAAACCAAACTTTCTCCCAGCAACAGTTTTGGGAAGACTGATTATCTCTCTTTTACAAGTGGGGAAACTGTCAATCCAGTCCAAATCTCCATGACGAAGCTGAGTAGTGGGTACAGCATATGATTTCTCATATGTTATTCTAAGGCTGCTAACAATCCCTTGCCCTTTCTCCCTCTCCATGCTCAGCTGGATATTTGCCTAACTTTGGGAGAATAAGGATATTGACTCCTCTCATTTGAAGAGGTAAAGAACAGGTAAAGCAGAGGAGAATGGGAGCTAATGTAGAGGTCAGCCAGAAAAATACTCTCTCAGTAGCAGGACTTTTCACCTAGGTATTGCTTTTCAGGTAACCCCAGTGAGGGACTTAAGGAACCTCAGCCTTATCTGTTTCTCATCTCATTGCTATGGGGTGGTGCAGAGGGGACAAGAGGAATGGTTTGAGAGGATGCAGCCCATGTGATATGCAATTAGAACACTATAGCTCCCAGAGCAGATCTCGCAGCAGTGGGTTTTACAAACAGAGGAGCCCCTCAGTGAGGCCCCAGTGCTAGCAAGCATGATGGGCAGCCCCCCACTCCATTGCCTCATGTCAGTTCACGGTTCACCTTCCCCTCTCCTCCAGGCAAGATTCCATGTGGGATGGGCCCCAGCACAGGGCAGCGCTGGCAGCAGAAGCTTTCTGACCACTGTGACTTTTCCTGGTCGAGGGGCGCACAGCTGAGAGGCACAGGGAAGTAGAGATATGGCCCAGCACTGGGAGCATGTCTTCTGACAGCCCTGGAGGGAGAGGCAGGAGTGCAAAGATGTGGATTTCACAAGCCCTGTGCAAGGTTTGAGGCACAACCAGCTCTGGAGGATGAAGGTGAGCCCTGAGCATCTGGGGATGTGGCAGGCTGACCACAAGACACCTCTGAGGACATGGGTAGGTGCTGATGTGGTCACCTGCATGCTGTGTGAAGCACCAGGTGCCCCAGCTCCTGGAGCAGGTGCAGGGATGCAAGGTATCACATGTGTCTGGTGGCTCCACACCCTTCACCAGCTCAGCCAGAGATAGAAGTACAGACCTCAGACAAGCCAGATGCCTGAGAGGTACTGCTTTCCCCAAACATTACCAGCCTAGTCTGCTTTGCCTGAGCACCTGGGGTGACTTTACTGCAGTGGTACAAAATGCAGCTGCACCAGGTAGCCCTTTCCTACCACACTGCACCCCAGACACCCTGCAACCCACCCTTTCTCTGCCCGCACAGCAGCCTGAGGGCCCATCAATCCACCCCACCTCTCTGCCTAGGCATGTACTGTGCCTTCAGGCTGTAGTAGGTAGCTGCAAGACTGTTAACACCCTCCTCTCCATCCTGAGAGATAAATGCACAGATGCATTCAAGCCAGGCAAAGCTTCCATGCAGTTGAGACCCAGACAGTCTGCTTGACAGGAGCATCCTCCTCTGTGGAGGCATTCCAAGGGGTCAGTCTTCATCCTGAATGCTAAACTTCAGAGGTCAAGCTGCTACCTGTGAGATTCAGCTCTTGCTGTCACTTTCCTACGCAGGTTCCTCTCTCAGGTTCTCAGTGCCTGAGACAGGGACACATAAGATTGTAACTCGGGTTTGCATTTATTTTTATATTTATAAAATGTGAAAGGTCTGCTTTCAATAATCTCTGATGCAGTGGTACTGATGTCCTCTCAGTGGATTTGCAATAGGATAGCTGATGGACTGCACGTTTCTTGGATTGATTTCAGCTTGCCTTCCTTATGGCTCTGCCACAGCTTCTCTAGTTACCACATGTAGATGTGCTGAAACCTAGATCAGTAATGCACACCATGCCTTCTGCTCTCTGTGCTGGTGGGACAGGGAGAAGGAGTGCCACCTGCAAAGGCTTCTCCACCTCTCCTGCCATAGAGAAGTCATGCAAGCCTCAGTGCTGAGACCCGTAACTCAATCTGTTGACATGACCTTTTTGGTAAATCAAGCCGAGTATCCCAAGTTTCTAATTATCCTGCATTATTAATGTTTTGCTCAGGAATTAATATGGATTGGCTTCTGCTTATGGGCCCATGTGCACATTTCGAGTGTAAGCTTATGCAGAGTTTAGAGATGGCTAAAGGCACGATTTTGGCTCAATCTTTCTTTTTTTACAAAAGACTCTATGAACTTATGACCCAGTGACAAGTATCCTCATTGAGAGCAGTCCTGTGGAGAAGGACTTAGGGATTCTCACAGATGAAAAGCTGGGTGTGACCTGGCAATGTGCACTTGAAGCCCAGAAAGACATCTGCATTCTGGGCTGCTTCTCAAGAAGCATGGTCAGCAGGTCAGGGGAGATGATTCTGTTCCTCAGCTGCATTCTGCTGAGAACCCACCTGGAACTGCCTTCACCTCTGGGGCCACCAACATGAGAAGAACATGGACCTGTTGGAGTGAGTCCAGAAAGGGGCCACACAGATGATCAAAGGACTGGAACACCTGTCCTATGAGGACTGGCTGAGAGAGCTGGGACTGTTCAACCTCAAGAAGAGAAAGCTCTGTGGAGACCTTAAAGGAGTCTTCCAGTACCTACAAGAAAAATAGAGAGGGACTTTTCACTAGTGATAGGACAAGTCAGAATGGCTTTAAACTGAAAGAGGGTAGGTTTAGATTAGATATTGGGAAGAAATTCTTCACTGTGAGAGTGGTGAGGCACTGGAAGAGGTTACCTAGAGAAATTGTGGGTGCCCCATCACTGGAAGTGTTCAAGGCCAGGCTGAATGGGGGTCTGAGGAACTGGTCTAGTGGAAGGTGTACGTGTACATGGCAGGGGATTTGAAACTGCTTGATCTTCAAGGTCCCTTCCAATCCAAACCATTCTACAATAGATAGATGGGACCCATGTTTCAGTTTTGTTTCTATTCCCTCAACAGGGATACTACTCACTTAGGGTCACAGGAAATTTTATGCTGGGGTCAGAGTTCAGAGTAAGTTTGCATTTTATCAGGTTAAAGGCTGGGAGAGGTTAGCAAAAACTTTTAGAGAAAGCAGCAAGATGGGCAAAGGGCTCAGAAAGCATGACCTCCAAAGAAGATGTGATAGACACCGGTGCGTTTTCCTCTAGACGCAACAACTAGGGAGAAAACCTGCCCTTTTGTAGAAGTTTTGATGTATTATTCTCCATGTCCACAGAGGCAAGGCAGGCCTGGCTTGATTTGCAATAAGGATGATTTATGGTAGGCATAGGGACAATATTTTCAAGTTTTTAAGGATTGCTAGTCTTCCAGTAAGTACCCACAGACTCTGCTGCTGGGCTACCACCCTTCAGTCCTTAAAATTCAGTTCAGGAAGGGTGAGGTATCCTCAATCCTGTCTCAGAGCAACGGATGTCTTAGATCACTGTGAGCTAATTGGTGAGGCAATTGGGTACAACCCTTGACCTTTTTAACTTGGAAGAAAGCTTTTGGGGAATGCATTCAGTCAGCATCCCCTTAATTCAGCTGGGTGGGGCTGGGTGAAATGATCCAAAGATCTCCCAGCTAAACCATGGGAATATGGTAGGACAAGATGCGGAGGACACCTTGTATATAAGTGCACGGCGCAGTGAGGAACTTCAGTTTTTCATTTAGGATGTAGCTGGAGTTTCCTAGGCTCCATGATGAATCCTCACCAATTAGTTCATGGTGTTTTAGACTTAAGTATGGCTAGAAGTGGGGCGAAGTCTGTGCAGTGAAGTTTACAGATCAGCCTCCTTCATGGTTCAGCTCTAAACCCTATCTGTTGGATCAAACTTTTCTTTCTCTTTCAGACTTAAGAGTAGAAATCTAGCCTTGCAATCAGACTGGTGTAAAGGTCTAGTAAGAGTGAGTAACAGCTACAAAATGCTAAGCACAAAATTAGGTAGTTGGATTACCTTTTTTTATTACACTGCAATCTTCCTTCAAGGCATTCCCTTTTATGGTGGCAGTAATCCAGTTCATGTTCATTAACTTACATGGACTGACAGTGAGGAGCTTGACTTTCCTGCCCCAACCACATCAAACAAACAAACAAAAACTAATGCTGCATCAACAGAGACACAAACACTACTTGCCAGCAGGAACCAGAGGTGTAACCTGCATCCACTTGCATGGGTTTTTTCCACCCCAGCCTTCTTTGACCATTACATTTGCTAATAGCACTGCATCTTCACTGATCCTGAGCAGATGAAATGAGGCTCCACAAGACACAACAACAGAAGATGGAGTACCAGTTAAGGCCAGGAACCTCGGCAGGCCTGAAGACATTGAGGTACAGAAAGGGAGCTGACATCTTTCCACTGTGCTCCAGCTTGCCACACCTGCCTCCTGGCACCCTTCCTGGAGCTGCCTATCTGATCACCCCCTATCTGATCACACACCCATTGTTGTGCTGTGATTTTTTTTTCCTTGCCATAATAAAAGCTGATTTGAGGATTGTTAGGTATCCACAGATCATGAAGGCACCTGTGTTTTGCTATCAAGCACTCTGGCAGCACTGCTAGAATCAAGCTGACCTCTCCACTGCCTGTGTCGGTGACATTGACAAAAGTATTTCCAAAACTCAAATGCAGAGCAGACTCCCTCATTGGAAGAGCAATAAATAAATCTTCCTTCCTTTTTAACCCAAATATTTTTTTTCCTTTTCCCCCTCCTCCTTCTTCTCAGAAGGAGATAAGCCCTTTTATCACCCTCTCTGCTCTCTGTGTCCTGGGAGAGGCAAAAACCTCAACACGACAGATCCATCTTTCTTAGGGTGGAATCTCTCCCAAAAGCCTCAGCATACTGACAAATCTAGTGCCTCAGAGAACGACCCACCCCCATCTCACTCATGCTGAAACCATCTCTTGAAAGATCACATAAAACAATCTGTTATGCAACTCTCAGAATACCAAATATCCCCCTTATTTATAGTATATACACTTGCAACAATAAACCTCCCTTTTGAACTGCATTGGTCAATAAAGATTTAAAGGGCTTTTCCCCTTTCAATCAACATCTCAATTTGTTGTTTAAGCATTCAGTGCTTTGGCTTGAGAAGAGCTGATCTCCTAACTTCCTGTAGAACTAAGTGATTAGGTTGGCAAAAACTTCCATTTCCTCCACTGTGGTTCTCTGGGAGAAGGTGATACTACTCCAATTTTGTAATGCCATCTTCTTGCTCAGCCTGCATCAGGAAGCCTGTGTTTTGAATTTGGAAGAATACCTGGGAAATATTGCCTCAAAAATTAAGGAAGAGGGAAAAGTATATTTCTTCAAGCTGTTAAGCAAGATTTAAAAGTATCTCTAAAATCTGAGAGGTCCTTTCTGCAATAGCTCCAGCCAGTAAAGCACCAACCACTTGCAAGCAGACCCCTTCCATGGCCACCACAGCTCCTTTGGTCAGTCAGCAGAAAGAATGCCTTTCTGCCCTGGACACTAAGCCAACCTCCAGAAGTCACATATTTCTCTAGGCTCCCTCCACAATGACCCAGAGACCCAGACAAGCTCAGGCTGGGTGGCAGGTCCTGGGCAGGCTTGAGCCACCGCAGTCCTGCCAGTCAGCAGCAGGTCACCAGTGCCCTGAGCCCATCCAAGGGCCACCACAGCTGACCAGCTCGGGGTACACTGAGCCAGGAGGGGAGCCGTCCACCCCATTCATCTGCTGGACAGCATGGTAGCTTTGGCTTCTCTATCACTCAGCTTGTTTCAGCTAGGGAAGAGCTGACCCCCTCCAGTTCTTCCCCAGTCTTTCCCATCTCTTCACTGCTGGTGACTTCCTCAGGGCGAGGAAATACTTTCTTTTACAGGTTGGTACAATACTTAGGGAATTATTTGCATACTTTTATGGGCGGTTCGTGCCCTTGCCTGGAGATTCAGGAAAAGAGGATTGCATGGGTGTGACATGCATTAGCTCTTCAGAACATACCTTGGGGAGGCTGTCTGGTGAGTTAGGCAATGCCCTTGGAGAGGTATGTGTACACACTGTAAGGGTAATAAGCTTCAAAGAATGAAGACAAAACTGCTGGTGTTTGTTACTGTTGTCTTCCTACTCATCAGGGCATAAGTGAGGGAGAGGAAGCTCCCTCTGTTTACATAGGAACTGGAAGCTTTCTCATGTGTCCATTGGGATAGACTGGAGATGACTCAGGCTGCTTTCCTCATCACCTCTTTGCAATATATATATATATTTCTATGTAGTTACTTCAGTGATGTCTTAATATTTCCAGGTGCATGTATTTCAGAAGAGCTATCCAAGCAAATCTTCCTTATGAGAGTACTGTTTTTGCTGTCACAAGAGAATTCTGTTGGTTTAACTGATTTTGATAAGTGAAACAAAAATGACTACATACTGGCAAAAAGACTTAGAAGTGGATTCAACTGCATTGCACTAAGGTTCTTGCCATTATGGAAATTTCAACTTCGCTGCCAAAAAAAAAAAAAAGTTTGAAGGAAAAAAAAAAAGATGTTCCTTAATAATATTGCTGTTCTGGCACAAAAAAGACTTTCACAGACATGCCTTTAAATTAATTTGCCCAGGTATTCACTGAACTCATGATTAGCCTCTCCCCACTAAACAATTTCAATTTAGCTAGAGATCAGGCTCAAGACAAGGCTAGTGCACACAGCAGTCCTTCTGAACATTCATATATATATGGGAACAAGATCTGAACTCTGACACTGAGCCCTCAAACCAAAATAAAACCCTCAAGCTCTTTAGAATTTGAGAAAATTTAGTTTTGGAAATGCTGGGGATTGGGGTTTGGGGTTTGTTTTGGTTTGGTTTTTTTGGGGGGTTGTTTGTTGGGGGTTTTTTTGTTTTGTTTTTGTTTTTCTCTTTTATCTGCAACAGAGGAATCTTCTGGATTTGAGCATTAGATCAAAACATCTTGAGGCTTAAGAGTGGATCTCAATTATCCAGCCCAGGTCTATCAACTAACCATAATGGGCTCTCTGCATTGTTTGTTGAAGGCATGCCCATGCAGACAATAGCTATGTACTGGCAAGGCAAGGTCTAAATGTATCTAAACACCATATAATCGTTAAAAAAAAAAAAAAAAACAACAAAAAAAAACCAAAACAAAACCAAAAAAAAAAAACACCAAAAAAACAACACACTGGAGGATAGGGAGCTGGGCTGCTGTACTGCATGTACTTGGCTGATACCTGTGCACTGTACGGAGCAAAGTCATTTGAGCAGCAAAGCACATTCTCCCGGGACATGCTATTCCTCAGAGCTGCTCCCCTGGTTTGCCGTCTCCAGTCTCCACTGTAATTGCCTCTTGGAGTGCTAGATGTAAACGCTATGGCCCCAGGGAATGCTGCTTTTTCAGCAGCCTGTGGGAAAGAACAAAGAGGACAACAAGAGAGCGCCTGGAGCAAAGCGCAGCGCTAGACATCTCATTCTTCATCAGGGGAAAACCCAAGCTACAACTCAGCAGATTTCCCACAATTTCAGGTGCTGTTAGCCCAGCCTTACAGTCCTTGTACATGTATATGTTGCAGGAAAATAAATCTGCAGTTGCCCAAAAGCAGCCAGTGCCTGAAGAGCATTGAAAAGAACGATCAACATTCCGGTGATGAGCTGATAACCACCTTAACAGAGGTTGGGCTTTCAGTTTTGCCTGGAACTGTGTGATCCCAAGAAGAATACGGGCAGATTTTTGCCAAGAACTTTCCAAGCTGCTGAGGCAAGGCAAGTTTTTGTGCAGTTCATTGTCCCTAACTTTAGCTTATTGGAAAGTTTAAGTCTTTGAACAGAACCAAAATCAGTGGAGAAACATGAGGTCTTCTGACACCTCGCTCAAGGATCACTGGCAGATATCAGTAGAATGAGTTGCTCTTTAAAGAGGTGCTCTCTAGTGAGTATGAAAACAGCACAAATTCCACCCTGGCTCCTTTGTGATGTGTTTCTTTCTCCCTCCAGTACAATGTAAACAATGACACCATGAGGGTCTTAGTATGGAACTACAAATGAAGAATCAGTTTGCCAGCCGGGTAAATCTGAAAGTGGCTAATGCAGTGCATCAAAGCAACTATGAGAACACAAGTGAGCTCCCAGAAGGGCATACCACGTGCACTTCTTCCTACTCATGGCAAATGAACAGCATCCTGTTCTCAGCCTTTAGCAGCCATGGGAACTGATGCATTACAACTCACATGATCTTCCCCGGCAATACTTGTTCCTGTGTGCATGGTATGTGCCCCTATCAGCTGCCAGCTTGTACTTTTGCTAATTTGATTAAACACGGGACCACTTTTCCTTAATCTGGGTGTAATCCCTCAAACAGAGCTATTACTGCCTCTGGATCATGTGCAACTCTTTTATCTAGGGCAGCCAGAAGAGCGTGACAGCTGCATGATAGCCCATCTGCCTGGTACAATGGGTGGTCCCTAGTCAGGAACAAAGGACCTGCCACCTTGTTCACTTCAGCTGCATGGAGGGACTGCTGAGGTGCCTTGCTGGTACAGGGGAGTGCCTGGGGCAGCCTGAAAGTTATAACTCAAAAGTACATTTGGAGAGAGAACTTGGAGTGGCCTTCTGGACATATCAGCACAGGGCTGTAAATCCCCTCAGTCTGTAAAGCCCCAGGGTCAAACAGGGTGGAAGAAAAAACAGAGAAGCATCCTCCCCAAAGCTTGTCCTTGGCAGCTGGCTCTGCCCTGCCAACAAGGACTATGTGACATGCACTTCAAGAGGAGATAATGCAGGTCCTTCCCTGGTTTTAGATTGAACCACTGCTGCTCTGCATCAACTTTTGGGAAGGTGATGAGCTCCCTGATGCTCTGCTCTGCAGTCAAAGGCTATGCTCAGTGTGTGGTCACAACAGGGTGCTAGGCAGTGTCCAGACACGCTCCTGTGAGTATGGCATATGCCAGCAACCATTGCCTGTTCAAGCCCTTTGTTTGCAACAACTCCTTCGGCTGATTAAAGTACAAGATCCTCTGTGTTCTCTGGTCTTTACGCAGAGTAAGCAACAATACAGACAACACTTGCTAGGACTTTGCTCTAATCTTCATGGATATAGTGAACTTCATCCACAGGAAAGGTAAAACTTTAGGTTTATGCAGGTTCTTTCTGAGACTACATCTTGTTCTTCCCATTTCAGTAAGCAACCATCCTGGCTTATTCAAAATATAAAGCAAACATATATGCCTGTGCTTGTGTAAACCTCAGCTGGGAAAAAAAATCTCCGGGCTAGCACTTGTCCTTGTGGACACCAAAAATTCCAAGTAACACCAGTGACAGACAGAGGGTCAGGTGGAGCTCTAGTAACAAAGGACAGAATGGACTTCCAAGTATCTGCTTTTAAGTAGATACTATACCTCCCCACCACACAGAGGAACCCTTCTCAAGATCTCAATTACTGCTAGTCAAGGCTGCTTTTTAAGGTTTCTTGTTTAGAACAATATAGGCACAATATTTTTAAAA
This sequence comes from Formicarius rufipectus, assembly GCA_013399695.1. Classification (NCBI taxonomy): domain Eukaryota; kingdom Metazoa; phylum Chordata; class Aves; order Passeriformes; family Formicariidae; genus Formicarius; species Formicarius rufipectus. Next base: position 92,552 of record VXAU01001197.1, on the reverse strand, counting down.
TTACATTTTTCTAAAAGCCAGCAACCTTGTCAACTACACCTGTCATCTGAGTTCTCTTTCTCATTCAGCAATTCTCTTCTTGTAATTAATTTTCATACTTTTTTCCATAGGGTAATATTACAGAGTGTTGATAAACAGCTCTTTTATTTTGCCCCAGAACAGTGATCAGTGCAAACAGGTAGGTTTTAAAAACCTTGAAGAGAAAGATTTTCTGCAAACAGGACGTGTTACCAAATTAAAATTGTGTTGCAGATAAGTAAGAACTTGGAGCAAAAATCCATAGCTGCTCAGCGCTTTGCTTGCTCCTGCCTATTTGAGTTGCTCTGGGCACTAAGCACTGGGAATATAACACATTCTTGGGCTACAGCCCATCTTCACAGAAAATTCTGCTGCTGAATATGCACTTCTTAATAAGGGTAACTGCTCATCTCAAGACTATAATGATACCAATGCACTCATGCCATGGACTGCAACCCAGTGTTCTGGCAGTTCTCTTGTTTTATTTTCCCACCACAAGAACTGGAATGAATTGTATTTGTTGGTGAAGCTTATTTTTGCTGGCTTTCCAACTCAGGCAGTGGAAGATTTTATGGAGCTATCTTGTCTGTTTCAAAACCTTTTTTTAATCAACCTTTTTCCCAGCAGTTACATTGTCCTGAAACAACCCTGTATATAAAGATCAATCATGCATGTGTGCTTCATGTTTCCCAGGGTACAAAACTCTCTCTGAAAACACAGTTTAGAAAAACTATAGTGAGCTGTACCTTCTGGTCACCAGTTTGACTGGCTTTGACTGGTGTAGGTGACATTCTTGCCCTTTCCAAGATGTCCTGTGCATCTCAGCTGACAAGCAATTTATCTGCATTTAAATTCCAGAAGTCAGGAGTACTTCTGAGTGTCACTGGTTACAACCATACTCAGACTGTCCAAAATCCAGGCTAGGGTGAGATTTGAATGTTTCATAGCCCCTTCCTCAGCTCTGTCACTTCTGCAGGACCCGAGGGGCATCCAACTTGAGGTCTTACCTCTATGCCTCAGGAAGACAAGAGCATTTCCTTACTAATTCCATGTGGGCAGGGTGCTTTTCCTAACAGCTGTGAAGCACTTGGCCATTATAAGCTATAGAGGAAATATACTTGATAATACCAGCAAATGGTGGGGCTCCTGCCTCCCATGCTGTGATGGTGCCTTGTGCTGTCACTGCTGTTTGTGAAGATCTGGTGTGAGAGGAGATCTCCAAATAAAAAACACCAAGGAAAAAAAATGAGGGATGCTTTCTGCATGTTTGTTTCAAGTGGGACTGGTTCTCCAACCTGTTTCATAGTGTTTGTCCATAGCACTTGAGCCCACATAGCTGCTTGGAGAGCAGGAAAGTGCCAGGGCAGAGAAAAGAAGGAACAGAGGATTATGGTGGTAAGGCAAAGCTTTTGCCCCCCTAGGATTGATGGATGTTTCTGGACATCCAGGCACAGTCTCAGTTTTATGAATTATGAGATTACCCTCTCTTTTTCTTGAGAAATGTACCTGGGGAAACACCTTTTCTCATTTTGGCTTCCTCCTTGCCACATGCCGATTTTTAAACAGTTATATAGAGGCACTAACAAAATGTCTGCTCTGTAGTGTTTGCCCTATCACAGTACCTGGCTTTGTAGCTTTCTGCAAAATTCTTCATTGGGGCTGATTATTCAAAAAATGAACCTGCACGATAATTGTCTCCATTTCAGAAGCCACTTCTTTCAACTTTCTCTCTATTATTCTGAGGCTCTACAGAAGAATTTCACTAGTACAGGTTAAAAAAAAGTCAAACAAAAAAATAAATTGTTCAACAACCAGTGCCTTCCCAGAGCTCAAGCAATGCCATGACAGTTTGATAACCAGCTGAAAAATGTGTCTGGTGGACGACCCAGAGTGAGAGCCTGGGTCTTGAGAACAGGATCCTAATCCATAACATATTACTGTGCACAACACTTGCCAAGAGAGCCCACACACTGAGGTAAGGTTGCACCATGCTCTCTCCTTCCTTGAATAAAAAGTGCGTTTTCTAATGAGAAGCAAGTCCCTGATTCAGCAAAGCACTTAAGTGTTTTGATGAACCAGGGCCAAACTGAACATCTTGTGCAGAACTCAGTTGTCGAGTGAACAATATCAAATATTTTATTGATGGATGCAGACTTAAATGAAAATTAAAGACGTGGCTATTTAAGACCTTAGGTGCCCAAACTCATATTGTTCATTTTTTATTGTATTAAAGTAATCATTTGTACGGGAACAGAAGCAACCACCTCCAGAAAATCCATCCTTGTCATGCTGGGAAGAATATTCTCAGTCCTCCCCCAGAACCCTGTAAATTTGATGGCTTATGCAGCTTGCTTAGAAACTGGCCACATTCAAGCTATTTCAGACCAACAAGTTCCAGCCATACCTTCCCTTTTTCTACCAGGAACACCCAGCTTTAGTATCCCTATTGGCTGCATACGGTATGGGGAAGTGAGGCACGGCCTCATGTAGGCCAAGTCAGATATCAGAAGGTCTTAACATTCTGCCGCCACCCTTACTTGGCCATCAATCAACACAAAGGGCACTGAGTTCTGTGCTGACCTTGGCCCCTGAGGTTGCAGCCAGCAAGAGTCCCTGTCAGCCTGTTCTCCTCTCTCCAACACCCCTGGTTGTCCTGCTAAAGGGGTTTCTCCACTCACAGAACATCAGCCTTGGAAAACAAAGCACTGTGGCCCGTGAACACATACACAGTCTGTCAAAGCTCTCTCCTTCTTATTCCTTGTACAGTTTTTCACCTGAAATGCTGGACACAGCACTTTGCTGTAACTGAAGGCTGCACCACACTGTGCACAGATAGGTGGAGAGAGCAGAGGTTGGACTTCAGCATGTCCTGACTTCCCTAGGAGTGTTTCTCTTTGGAAACATCTTTTTCTAATGAAAATTTTCAGTGGAAAGTTATCAATGCCTTTTGTATTTTTGAAAATGTATCTGTAGCATAGTAAAATGCCAAACAGAGCTGTTTCTAATATGGCAACATACTTTATTTTTTCTCCTTGTCCACCCTAGAACAAAAAAATCTTCAACTCCCTTTTACTTATCAACAATACACCCACTTGTCCTCTCAGTTAGGTAGAAAACAGTCAAAGTATGGATTTTTAAAAAAAGAAATCTGTCATTTTTCACAAACTTGTATATACTTAGATGCAACCACCTCCCTGCCATGGAACACATGCAGATGCAAATGTAAGGAAAATCTAGAAGAAAAAAAAAAAGTACTTGCATACATTTTTGGCTAAACCTTATGCTCTCTTAGATTTATTCCCATACAGTTACTAGTGCTCAAATGATTTCCAGAGCAGGCATAAGTTACATAGCACTCAGTTTATCTGCTCTGGAATGGCAAAGTGCACACAGAGATATACAATGTGGTTCCAGGGAGTCTAGGGATTTTAAAGCTTCTTTATCTCCCAGATAACTCACTGGCAAAGAAAGGTGAATTAAAAACAGTGTTGCTATCTAAAAACTGAATGATAGGTTATGAGTACAGGCTTTAAAAAAAGAAGTGTTATTTAAGGGCATGTTACAGATTCATGCAGGGCAAGAGCTTAACCCTCTATTCTTTTATTTGTGGATTCCTAAACATTTTTCCTGATGAACCACAAATCCTTGAATTATTTCAATCTACTGGCAATGGCTTGTGTTCTCACAGCATCCCCTCCCTCCAAGTAGTCTTTGGGAATTTGCAAACCAGTAGTAAAATCTCATGTCCTAGCAGCTGGACAGGAACTATGCTCTCCTAAAACCCACACACCGATCTGATTCACTGCATGATTCCAGTAAGCCACCATCCACCTACTCTCAGGTAAAACAAAACACCTGAGAGTTTTTAAGTTCCTGGGCTGAGGCACTTTGAACTTACTACAGAGAAAGGCTGCATGGCCAAAGTTCCCGCTTACAGAAGTGCCAAGTGCCCTGGAATTTTGCACAGGCATAGCACTGAGGCATTTGAAATGAAGGGAATGCCCGTATTTGTGCCCTTTGCCTCTGCAGCGTGCAATGCCATCGCTCCAAAGGAAAGTGATACTATTTATAAGCAATGGCAGAGGCCAGAGATCTCATTTACACAGAGACTTTGAGAAGCCTTTGTCATATCTTTGCAACAGCATTTGAATGACTTGGAAGGCTTCAGAAAAACGTAAAATACTGTAAAAAATGCAAAATGTTTGTACCCCTCAGCCAGGGGGAGAAAAAAAAAGCACTGAAAGAAGCTTAGCCAAGCCTGACAGGGTATAGTGGATCTTGATCTTTGCTCGCCCCTATAGTTAGATATTATTCCCCTTGCTTTACTGGAGTCACTGCCTTAACTCTTAAGGTGATCTCATTGAAGACTGGGGACAAGACAGCAGAAAGTGTCAGGCCTGTACTTACAGAGGGGAGATCAGTAAAAATACAGTTTCATATATCTTGTCTTTAGTGTTTCTCCTCTGAAGGCATTGGCCCTCAAAAAGCATTAATCCCTTTTGACCACTTTTCTGAACCACACTGACAGAGACCTCATGGTGGAGCACAACTCGCTTATCCACACTGCTACTGCTTTTGTTGCCTGCTGTAGTCTGCTGTGGGTAACCATGTCCTCTGGAGACTCTTCACATAAGGTACGAGTGGATGAGGGAAAATAGCTTATTTGGGCCCAGTTCCTGGGTTTGTTGTTGGTGGTGGTGGTTTTTTTTGGGGGGGGTTGTTTTGGTTTTTTTTTTCTGAGTAAGTAGGAGCTGCAGGAGCTTTTCTTCTCTGCTGGTAAGGGCACTGTAGCATCTTTAGGCAAGCTGCCCAAACATGTACATTGCCACTGAAGAAGCTAATGTGGTCTTCACAGCGAAGGCTGAAGTGTGGATCTTGTTACAACACATTCAAAAGGCTGGTGAACATGGGAGATGTCACAAAAAGAAAAAACAGGTGGGAGATCACATTCTTTCCTATTCTGGGTACTATCCACTGCCAGGACACCAGTTTTCCCAGCCAGTGGAGCCCTAGGCAGCAGCAATTGTAACAGGACAAAGAAGATTTGCTTCTCTGTGTCAAGCTACACAGTCTGTTACTGGAAGCAGGAACATGCTTGAGTAGAAACTGTCATATCTAGCAAGAGCAAAGGGCTCTCAGACCCTTGGACTCTTAACTGGAACCTGCTAAAGCTTTTCTGAACATGCTTCCCTCTCTGTTTTTTCATTCCTGTTATGGCCATAATAAAACTCCCTGCTGTAAAACAATCACAGCTTCTTGAAGTAAAGAAGGTGGCAGAAGGTCCTTGTGATGTCCACAGGAGCAGGCATTCACGTAACACCCTCCACTGTTTAGCTAAGGCCCACCCTCCTCATTTCAATGCATCCCATGCTACCTACTCCTGGAATAGTGATTTTTTATTATCCCTGGTATGAACTGAGAGAGACACAAAGCCAAAGAGCAGGAGTTTTCAGGTGTTAAAACCTAATTTGGATCTCACCTGCTCGCAGGAGGTCAAGTCCCCTGTACGTTATCTCTGTTTCAGTCACTCTGCGAAGGTATCAAAAAGAGTTCATAATTGCTTGCAGATAGTGAAAACAGAGTTCTCCTGATTTTTCCTGAGCTAATCTTACTGATACCTATTACAAAAAGAGAACACAAGCATTTCTTATATGGAATATGACTCTATTGTCCCTACCTGGTTTGTTGTAATACAATTTCCTTTGATCCATATGAATTTGCTCTGTTTAAATCACTGCCAGAAACAGAACTGAGACACATTTTTCTTCTGAAAGAGACACTAATCCGAGTTTACAGCACCACAGTGGCATGCTACAGTTTCATATTATGAAGAAATGGCAACCCAAAGCTATCCCAAGGCAAAAGAGGGATCAAACTGGTAGTGTGCCAAATCAACTACACTCTAGTTAGGTGGAACTTCTAGGGGGCAATATGGTGCAGAAGTCATCTGGATTTCTGAGTGTCCTGTTGGTAACGCTTCACTGCCACACAGAAAGAAACCCAGGTTTGGTACAGTGAATTGCTCTTAAGGAGTGAAGTTCTGTTAAGGAGTGAAAATGAAATAAATAGGTGATTTAATATTCTAATATTTCTACCTAGTTGCTAATGCCTATCCCTTTTTCCCCACCCACTGGCAAGAGCCAAGCCTTTCCTGGGAAGTCTTGAAAGAAAATCACAGTGGTAAGCAATTAGAGCTATGTGAGGGCATTGCCTCAGAGTTAAGTCAGTGCAGCTTGATAGGGAGATGACTGCCCAGGTGCCATGCATATTGTAGGTAAACCAAAAGCTTCAGTCCCTGAGACTGCCTGATCCCATAAAGATCATCAGAAGCACAAAATGGAGCTTATGCAGAAAACTAAAAAAGCATCTCTGAAATGCTGGCCTGCTGTCTAAAATTGCTTCTGATCTCAATGTTGGATTTTATGCTCAAGATCAATACGTTCTGTTGTAGAAGCACCTCAGAATTGAGCAGTCAAGTTGTTTGTGAGCCCAGTTGGAGTAACAAAGCTGGATCATCCTGCATGTCTGCAAGTGGTAGATCCGTCAGAAGCTCTAAGAGTAGCTCTAGGATGCAGTGACAGGACCAAGCTCCACCATTATGGTGCCTCCACACATGACTTTATAAAAAAACATGATGGTTGTAGTGGCAAACCTTCCTTTTACATAAAGGGGTGAAACGGTTTGATAAGCATGTGCTTGTGCAGCACGTTTGGGACCTGAATTCAGTTCTCTTCTCCTGTGAAGGGGAGTTTCAATCCATGCTTGGAAGGGAGGTGCTGTAACCACGTTTCTCCTCCGCAAGAAAATTCACAGCTAGTTTTTGGGACCCTCGGAAGGAAAAGCCTCCTGAAACACTTTCTCATTTCCAAGTTCATACAAGGGTTACTAAGCTGTAAAAAAATCAGCTGATTTTCTTTACCAGAGAATCTAGACAGAAGTGGAAGTGAAGTAGAAGCAAAAATGGACAAACTTCTGCATAAAAAAAAAGAAGGCAAAGTGAACCCGTTCAGAACTTCTGCACCCCTCTTTCCCAGAATTTGAATCATAAGGGAAGGATGATCCTAGCCAGGCTCCCTGAGCAGCAGAGGGCACAGAGAGCTGCGCTGTGACTCCCCAGTCCCCAGGAGCAGTTTCTGGCGAGCACGGGCGCATCTCGCAGGGCGGGGCGCGGCTCCGGCCGCCCTGCAGCGCCATGCCCCGCGCAGCTCACCAGCGGGACACGTCTGTGCGGATAGCGACCCCCGCGGGTCCTGTGCCCTTCGGGGCGGGGCGGCCGCACCCGCGGGACACCGAGAGCCGGCCGCTCGCGGCGGCCACGAGACACACGCGGCCGAGCCCCGCAAGGGCAGCGCACGCGGCCACCG